>ML776618.1:1578437-1637097 GCA_009831015.1 Picea engelmannii
CGCCCAGTGAGAAGTTAGGGCGCGGGTTGCTTGTTTTTAAGTGGTTTTTGAGGAATTACTCAGCAAGGCTTTGGCTAGGAAGAGGCATGAGTTGGCCTGATGCCAGGTAAACCTGTATGGTGCATTTTAGGGTTATAACACCTGAAAGCGAAGTGGGAAGAGGAAAAAGAATAGTTGCTAGTAGAGAAACTTGAAGTACAGGAAAGGGTTCACAAAGCACTTCGCTTTGTGATGGTCATAGAAGTGAAGATTGAAGAACGTGTCCCACAGCTGGTGGTAAAACTTGAAGAAGTAATCCAGCAACTTCAGTAGCGTATCGTAGATATGGAACTTCGTACCGTACTCAAGACTCCGCAAGAAATAATAGATCTCAGGGAGGCAACTTCCCATAGTGCAGTTGGTCGGTTAAAAACCCTTGCCTTGGAATGCAAGCAATTGATCACTAGAAGCACCCAGACTTATAAGAACCTCATAGAGAATCCAGAGTTGTAGGCATTGGAGGCACAACTCCAAGAAGAAAAGTAACATGCAGATACGCTACAGGCACAGCTGAAGGCCTTGAGCCCATTCGAAAGAATGAAGAGATTTCCATAACAACGCACTGCCCAACAACAGGTACACACACTACAAAGTAAAGTGATGGAAGTCTCCCAACGACTTCAACCAATCCAAGAAAAGGCATGCCAGCTGTTCACTGAAGTTGAAATCCAGGAAGTTGAGCTTGAACAGGTTGTTATCACCACAGAACAATGCTTGGAAGGGACAGTAAACAATGCAGTGATCCAAGAGTTCACTAAGCAAGAGGTTTTCGCACTGCAGTAGGTCGAAGCAACTTGAGCCAAGCTCGAGGCATTCGAGGAAAAAATGATCATACCAGAGTGACTCGGGACAGTCACAAGTGAGTGTTGGGGGACTATTGGCCCTTGACCAAGTTTTGAGGAACACTTGGTCATATTTGACCATTTTTGGACTTCAACAACCTGTCAAAGATGGAGCGCCAGGCGAAGCAGAGATCACGGGATCTTAGTCCACTTTTGGGCCCCTTTTAGGGTTTTGGGTTAATGTAATGGGAAAGGGATGTCGGCCTGTGGGTTTACCCATGCTTAGGCCCACTTTTGTAATGTATAAATAGAAGGATAGGAAATGTAAGAAGTAGTAGATGTGATTTCTTAGTGCAATTGATAGTGCATCTATGTGATGTTGAATAAGTGCTCTATGAAAACTGTGTAAGGCTTGCAAGGCTAAGTGCACGTTACTGTGTGGTTGATATACAAATCTAAGTGTTGTAATGCAAGGAAGAAGGATCTAGCGAGATGCATAGATATTTCTTCATATGCGACGAAGGGTTTTGGAGGCTTTTTGCTTGTAACATATTGAAGATGATAATAAAAAAGAAGATATTGTGGACGTAGCCCCAAGGTGGGGGTGAACCACGTAAATCTGTGTGTTATGCTCTGTGCTTTGATTCAATGTGTTATCTTTTCTTATGTTATGTTCCTTGATATATCCACTTATTCTCTGTGCTTCTTATATATATGTGATTGTTATATCTTATGTGTATGAGGATGCTTGGTGTTGATCTACTGGATCTGATCTAGGTTACTATGGTTAAGTGTTGAAATACTGTAGATCTGAGTGTACACCGTGAAGCTCTGTGCTTCTTGTGAAGTATAATAAGGGTTGAATATTCATGAATGATCGATGCCAAGTGCTTTGTAAATGATATAATCACAGATCTGTGTCCCAGCTAAGGTTGCAGATGTTAGAATATGAAATATTGTGCTCGTTTTACCATTGACAATACCCTTGTCACCCAACCATAGGCCGAAGCCACCCTCCGAGCACCTTGACCTTGATAGAGAAAATAATCCTGGTAGAAATCCAATAGCCAAGAGAGGCTAATGCACCAAGCAAGAAGTAACCAAGATGATCAGATAGTCCCACCCAAGAACTAGCACAGCACCTTCCCCAAGACTTGCGCACAAAACTGCTGGACTGCAGTGTGCAGAAACTACTCTCTGCAATTCTGAGAATGTGTGTCAAATGAGAGAATAGCGCCCTATATTTATAGTGATTCTTGCAGACTTACTGGGGCCGACTTCTCCTTCTAGGTACTAATTAATTCATATTAATTATATTTCTCCAGCCGACATCTTGTTTATGGTTTCCTTCATTTCTTTGCTTCCTTCCAGAACATTCTAATCTTGTCAAAGGTCACAATAGAGGTTCATACCTCCCGAAGCTACCATAATATCAACACTCCCTCCTAGCTAGGGAGGTATGTTCTTTGATCACAAACGGACCATTCAACTAGTATTATCACGAGCACCGTCATTATTATCAAACTGGATAATCTCCTATGACAATTGGTACAATATCAATTGATAGAACACAACTGTGTCTATCCACGGTAGTACACAACTACTCAAATCGTGACTCATAGTCACAAACAGTGGAACATATCCACCACAGAAGTATATCTCTATTGTCTGGAGACAAGCAGTCTCCATAAAAATCATCTGATGACAACCTGCACAGAAAATATTGTTAAAAATAAATTGAATCATCTAGGCCAATATTTCACTCACGTTTGTGAGATATGAAAGAATATTCTCCCTTAGAGTAGAACAATGAGATATCTGGACTATTCTTCTCAAGCATGGAAGAATCACTATCTTGTCTTCTGAACCTGGACCATTCCTCACCCTGGGCCATTCTTCCTACACTAATCAAAGTGCATCCCGGAGAGAATGTATAAACCCTAAGGAATGCATGTCCCTGATTATTGAGCCTGGACCATTCCCCACCCTGGGCCATTCCTCCTACACTAATCAAAGTGCACCCTGGAGAGAATGTATAAACCCTAAGGAATCATTGTCCGGACCATTTCCTCTGTTAGCCACAATAGGAAAAGATTGTCCTGTATCAACCTTCAAAACGGACCATTCCTCATGTTAACCACAATGAGAAATCGTTGTCTGGCGAGGCGGGCCAATCTTCTTGAGTAACCCTCAAGAAGAGAGACTGCCCTAGACCACTCCCCATGTTAACTACAATGGGAAGTCATTGTCTATGATACACCAGCAATCTAGACCATTTCCCATGTTAACCACAATGGGAAATCGCTATTTGTCACAAATCTCAATCCACTTTCCGAATAGGAAAGCATCTATCTGAGTTGGACTATTTTTCAATCACAAAAATAAATGTCTTCAATAATATTTTCAGTGCTCCCTCCCAACCTGGAGAGTCATTTATTCCCTTTCAACTAAGGGAGTTATTTCCACGATCCCCATCTTCTCTAAAAAATATGAAAACTTTATTCTGGATAGAGGTTTTGTCAGGATATCTATTGTCTGCTCATCAGTGGGGATATACTTGAGCTTTACCTCTCCTTCCTGGACTTTATCTCGAATAAAGTAGTATATGATCTCAATGTGTTTCGACCTTTCATGAAACACAGGATGTTCTGATAATATTATACAACTCTGATTATCACAATATATTATGGTCGATTCTGGAATCTGATCAAATAAACCGGAGATTAACTTCCTTAACCATATTGCTTCTTATGAATGCTTCACATGATGCCATATAATCTTCTTTTGTTGTGCTGAGTGTGACAGACTTTTGTTTCTTGCTACCCCAAGATATCATAACAGAGACCAGGATGAAACACATGCCTGAAGTTCTCTTTCTGTCTTCTGCACTTCCTGCCCAATTTGAGTCTGTGAATCCATGAAGTTGTATATTGTTGGATGTGGTATATCTCAAACCATAGTTTATTGTTCCACGAATATATCTTAATACATGCTTTGCAGTTATCCAATGCTCATGTCTCAGTTCCACCTGGAACTAGATTAGTGTATTCACGGAAAAGAAAATGTCTGGTCGAGTATTTACCAAATACATCAATGACCCAATTAGTTGTCGATATAGAGATGGATCTACTGGATCAGAATCTGGATATTTTACTTTTCTTATATCTGCATTCATAGGAGTGTCCATGGAATTACACTCCATCATTCTAAATTTCTAAAGGATCTTTATTGCGTACTTTCCTTGTCCAAGGAATACTTCACCACACTTCTGCCATACATCCAGTCCCAAGTAATAATGCATGAGACCTAGATATTTCATATAAAATTCAGAAGCTAATTCCTTCTTGCACTGGATGATGAGAGACTCTTCACCTATTATGAATAGATCGTCATCTTAGATATTATAGCTATGATGGAAGTATATCTAGCCAGCGAAGCAAATGTTTCATCATAATCTTCTCCCTCCTTCTGGGAGAACCCTCTAGCTATGAATCTTGACTTGTATTTATCCACGCTTCTATCTGCTGCATATTTGATCTTGTACACCCATTTTGAAGTTACCAACGATTTTTCCTTAGGTCTTGGTACGATTTCCCATACCTCATTTTTCATAATGGATTGATGCTCTTCTATCATAGCTTCTTTCCATTTTCCCTTTTGAACTGCTTCTTCAAATGTGGTAGGTCCTTCAACTAGAAGCTTCATCATGTATGTTGCATAACTTGAGAATCTTTTAGGTCTTTTACTCTTTCTGAATGTTCCTTATGGAACCTTGAGTCTTTCTGCATCTTGTAAGGTAGCTTCAAGCCAAGTTGGTATTTTCTTGGTCTTAGGTACGATATCTGAATCAATGTTTTCACATGGCTCCATAGGATGATCATGTAGTTCCTTTTCGTCATTTTTGTTTTCTGTGCTTTCTTCGTTAAGTTCTTCAATATCTTCTTCTTCTATAGTTTCTTCTATGAATTTCTTGAAGGCCATCTTCTCATTGAATGTTACGTCTCTACTGACTTCGATCTTGTGTTGTTCTGGAATATATATTCTATAATATTTGGATGAATCACTGTATCCTACGAATATCCCTTTCTTTCCTGAAGGTTCTAGTTTATTCCTCTTATCCTTGGGAATGTGAGAGTAAACGGGACATCCAAATATTCTTAGATTTTCCACATTAGGTTTCTTACCTGAGAAATCTCCTTATGGTGTCATGTCCTTCAATATACAATGAGGACTTCTATTCTGCACATATGTTGTTGTCATTGTTGCTTCTCCCCATAAGAATATGGATAGACCTTGATCATTTATTAAGGATTTTATGGTTTCTTCAATGGATCTATTCTTTCTTTCTGCTACACCATTTTGTTGAGGATTATGAGGAACAATCAGCTCCCTCCTAATCCCTGCCGATTTGCAGAATGCAACGAATTTCTTTGATGTGTATTCTCCACCATTATCGGTTCTTAGCATCTTGATTTTCTTATTAGTGAGGTTTTCTATTTCTGCTTTGAACTCTTGAAACTTGTTGAATACTTCGTCTTTTGTCTTTAGTAGATATAGCCAAGTCTTTCTTGAATAGTCATCTATGAAGATTACGTAGTAGGAAGATCCTCCTAGAGATTTTACTGGCATCGGACCGCAAACATCTCAGTGTATCAGATCTAGAATCTCCTTAGATTTATTGTTGCTACTTGGGAATGGTTTCTTGATATTCTTCCCAAGGGCACATCCTTTGCAGATTCCTTCATGTGTAGACTGCAACTCTGGTATTCCTTCAGCCATCCTTTTGAGAAAGGGTAATGCTTGATAGTTAATGTGAGCATACCTTCTGTGCCAAAGCTCATTGGGGTTGACTTCATTGTGTACAAGAGCTTCTTTATTTTGTTCTAGTAGTCTATACATATTTCCTTCACGACTTCCAATAACCCTAGCATTCTCTATGCTAGAGTCTTTATGCCATGATAACACCTTTCCATCCACAAAATCTATTATGTTTTCCTTGTCTTCTAGGCAAGATATCGATACAAGATTCATTTCTAAACTAGGTACATATAAAACATTGCTTAAGAGAACATAGTTACCTATTTTCATTTTGATGGAGGCTCGTCCAAATCCTTCCACGGGGCAAGTGGTTTTTTCTCCAAGCTCTACCTTGTACGAGGTCTTCTTCTCATTTAGATTTGAGAGTCTGGCTTGATCTCCCGTCATGTGCCTAGAAGCTCCACTATCGATTATCCACATGTCATCTTTAATCGTTCCAGTAAGTGTTGGGTAGTGTAAAAGACTGATTGTTTCACTCATGTCTTCAATTGACTGGTAACTGGTCATGCCTTGATCCAAAACATCAACTTCTTCGTTTATGTCTTCTCAGAGAGACAAAAGGTGCACTGAGTTAGGGCACATCTTAATACTTTATTTTTGAGCGAGATGCTCCATCACAAGGTGTCGGATCTGAGATTAGGGTTTCTACAACTGCTTCTGCTAGTAACCCTAGTGACAGTGTCTTTGGAAGTTTCTCCTTCTAGTAACCATAGCGATAGTTCCTCACTGATCTCAATATCCTAGCAGCTATGCTTCCTTCCAGTGTTTAGACTGAATGAAGGAGGTGTGGGCCCATAACCTGTTAGAATATGAAAGATTGTTCTTGTTTTACCATTGACAATACTCTTGTCACCCAACCATAGGCCGAAGCCACCCTCTGAGCACCTTGACCTTGACATAGAAAAGAATCATGGTAACAATCCAATAGTCAAGAGATGCTAATGCACCAAGCAAGAATTAACCAAGTTGATCAGATAGTCCCACCCAAGAACTGGCGTAGCACCTTCCCCAGGACTTGCGCACAAAACTGTTGGACTGCAGTGCACAGAAACTGCTCTTTGCAATTCTGAGAATGTGTTTCAAATGAGAGACTAGCGCCCTGTATTTATAGTGATTCTAGAAAACGTACTGGGGTCAACTTCTCCTTCTGGGTACTAATTAGTTCATATTAATTATATTTCTGTAGCCAACATCTTGTCTAGGGTTTCCTTCATTTATTTGCTTCCTTCCGAAACATTCTAATCTTTTCAAAGGTCACAATAGAGGTTCATACCTCCCAAAGCTACCATAATATCAATAGCAGATACCTAAGTCTTGCAACCACCCCTGCCTCTACCTCAGGTGAGACTTCATCTGCTTCGCAGGTGTTGCTAAAAGGGTCGGTAGTTAGGGATTTGTTGGTGCTCTCTTGAGCGTTGAACCCTGGGTCTGCCCCTGTGCCAACAAGTATTTACATGGAAACCCAAATGGAAGAAAACCACATAATGATTTCTTATATATATCAATAATTCATTCGTAGGAAGAACCAACTTCCCAATTATCCAATTGCAACTAGAAGGAGGCTACAACCCCCTATTTACAGGCTCCAACCTAAAGGAAGCTACAACTCCTTGAATTCCCTGGTTCCAATCAGAAGGAGGCTACAACCCCTTGGGTTCTCTGGCTCCAACTGGAAGGTGGCTACAACCACCTAGTTCTTAGGCTCCAACCTAAAGGAAGCTCCAACTCCTTGATTCTCCTTCACCAACCAGAATGAGGATACAACCCCATTTCCTTGCCCCATCTAACCTCCCTGAAATATAAGTGTAGACCAACTTTCACTACCACAATCCTTGTCATTGTCACTGCCATTGTCTTTGCCATTGTCACTGTCATTGTCACTGTAACCGTTCAACCTGTAACTATATCCAACCTATCATTGTCAACCTATCCAACCTATCATTGTCACTGATACTCAACAATATCCTCTCACATGTATCATATAACAAGGAAACCTATAAACTAGATGTCCAACATCACCACACAAGTCTCTACCAAGCATGTACCAATATCACCAAAATACCATCACAAGATATGTGTCTCAAACATTTACCAAAGAATATACCAAACCATCAACCTGTACCATACCAAGCATCAACTTTGTACCACAACAAGTGCATCAACCATGCACCAACACCTATACCAAACTGTGCATAAATCATGCACCAACACCTATGTCAAACTGTGCATCAACCATGCACCATAACCTATACCATATGCCTCAACCATCAACCATGTACATCAACACCATACCAAGTACCAATCTTATACCATACCATGTACCAACCATGTATATCAACAATGTACATCAACACATGTACCATACCATGTACCAACAATGTATCTAAACCATATACCATATCACTCAATCATGACATACACCATGTACCATAAAATATATCAAGAAAGTACCATCAAAGGTGTACCTCAACAAATTATCAAACAACCAAGGTCATATACCAAGTATATGCCTCAACCATGCACCTAATATGTGCCTCAAGCATGTGCCAATGCCTCAACAATGTACCAAAGACTTGCCTCAAGCATGCAACATAACATTATCAACATGTAAATCTAAAAGTATGCATACAAACATAACTGTAACTCTTTAATGGAACTGGTGTATGTGATCATATACCTTCAGACCTTCCTCAACTTTATCAACAAGAGAATATCATCTTTATCAAACTTTACCTTAGTCTCACATAACTAGTTTTTGGATAAGTCACAAAACCTAAATTTCAACAATAATAAATCTGTACCTGTAATGAACAAAGGTCTGAAACTTGTACCCAATATTAGTAAATATCTTCTCTGCAATTCCTCCAAGTTTCATTGCTTGTAACATCCCCTAGAAGGAGTTATATCAAAAATGGATGTCCTTACTGAATTCTGGACTATTCTAGAGAGATAACTTATAGAGCATTCCACGCACAGAATATTTGATATATAGATATGAAAATAATAAAAAGCATACTACAAACTTTAATATATCCAATTCATTTTGTCTCACTAAATTTGGATCATCTATGAAGGCGTTATGACTGTTTTATCCAGAAAATGTATTTGAGACTAGTTTCTAGACTATGAAAAACCCTTATTTTCCACAAAGTGTGTCTCATAAAATACTACAATCCAGAGGTTGAAATTTTTACCACAAGTACCTTGACATGTCTTCTCAACATCCTCCAATGTTCGCTATCTGAATCATTCTAGAAAATTTTTATAGCAAAAATGGTTAGATGACCTATAAATAACATACCTTATAACACATCCTCAAAAAACTTCATCCTCCCTTGAAATTTCTCTCTTCTTCACTTCATCTTCCCTCTAAAATTATCCTCAGATGTACTTTGTTACCTCATATATTCCATAAACTTGTGTATAGAAATGAGAGGCTCTTGATGTGTATTTATACTTTTCCAAGTGACTTATTTACTTAACTTCGGGGTTGACTTGTAACTTCTTGTTTACAATTGTTTTACCCATTTTCCTCATTTTGGGGTCAACTAATAAATTCTTGTTTCAACCATTTATGGGCCTCTTAACCATACTTTTTGGATTCTTAACCATACTTTGGGGCTTCCAACTTCATGACCTCATAACTCCTCAACCATGAAGAACCACGTGGCGTACCACCTATCACCATAAATGGTATGACGAGGACTATCCATTCATGAGTGTTTTACATGTATGTACACTATCATTCATTTCCACATCCATCAACCAATTTAGGGTCCCATAACCATACCTCCGAGGCTTCATGCAGACTTCATCAAATGCACCTATCACATCTGCTGAAAACTAACTCTCCATCAATGACAACTAACTCACCATTTGCACCAAGGAATTGTACCACCTAACATTAGGCCTTACAGGTATCCATATGCATAGAAGAGTTATATTGAGCTCATGATCCAATAAATTTTAGAGGATGGCACCATTCAACATATCCAAATTTCTTTCTTTTCACCAGTGGTGTTGGTTACAAGAAACGATGGTTCATGGCGTATGTGTCCAAATTATATACAACTCAAAAAAAATGGCCATGCTATTCATTTGCAACCAGTAAGTGTACCAACTAACATTAGGCCTTACATATATCCATATGCATAAAAGAGTGATATTGAGCTCATGATCCAAGAAATGTTAGAGGATGGCACCATTCAACATAGTCAAAGTTCTTTCTTTTCACCAGTGGTGTTGGTTACAAAAAAGGATGGTTCATGGTGTATGTGTCCTAATTATATACAACTCAAAAAAATGACCATCAAATATAAGTTTCATATGTGTTGGATCATATAATTTTATATACCATGGCGTGAAAATCATTAGGCATGATTAATTTCATATAGTCAAGGGTTTAAAAATGGGGTGTTACAATAGATGTTTCACATGTGGTTCATATGTAACTCTATAAATTTGAGGTTGAATCACATTGTTTATATTGTCTTAAACACAAGAATTATTTATCCAATACTCTTGGACCATAAATATGACACCTTGTAGAAGTCTATTCTTTCAAATTTGCCTATAAATAATGGCCCAATAAGAAAGCTCATATTTCGTGCCTAATTGCATACTAAATTTTTTATGCTTGTGCAATGTGTTTGTCGAGGTTTCCAACATTAGAGAGATCATTTTTCAAATAATTCACAGTAAAAAATTTAAGTGTTAATGTTTCAAACCCAAATCTATATTTATCTTCAAGGCAATGAGTCAAATTGTGGACTTCCTAGATTGGTCTATTAATATTCATTAGTTCTAGGTTTATTAATCAATAATTACATCAACTTCAGTCATTTATGGTACTTGGAAACTTAATTGGTTAGTTCCCTTTTTTGATTGATTAAGGGGATCCAATTCTCACTTACTTCAAAACCTTTATCTCGATTCAAGTTGTTCAAGTTCTTTTTTATTTACAACGCCTCTCTAAATGAGTGTTTGTAACAATGAATTTCCTTTTGCAAGGACTTTGGTAACTTCTAGGCACACATGTTGCTTTGTTGTAAGGGAAAAGTTTCACTAAATCCAAGGTACAGGGACATTCATTTAAAATGTAGGAAGTATTATCTTTAATCCTCATGTGAGATGAGCACCTTGTTTCCCTAATATAGAATTTTCTACAAGAACATGAAACCTTATAGACACCATTTTTCTAATGATGATCAATGGCGTCTTTTACGAACCTCATATTTTCCTAATAACTTTGATAGTTCGGAATGAGGTTGAGACCTATTTTACGTTAATATATTTGCAATTATCTATGACACTTTGACTGTAAGGGAGGTAAAATTTCTTGATTGTGTTTTTGTTGTTATGAGGTTGAGAACCTTTCAATCTCTTTCAATAGATCTTATGATGTCACTGCTATTGTATCCTATGATTTTGAATACCTTGGCTAGGTGATCCTATTATTTCTTAATATTCTTATCATTTTAAATCATTACCACCCTTGTAGAAAGTGTGTTAGGGATCCAAATATTTTGAGCAAGGTGGTGATGAGAGTCAGCATGAATATAAACATTTGTATGGATTTTATTCTTGAAAACTTGATGGAAAATACTTCCATCATGTTCCCTAGTAACCAACACATCATGGAAGGGAATTTTCCCATTCTCCTCTACCTCTTTGGTAAACTTAATGCCATGGGAATGATAGTTAAGGTGCTAAAAATACTTCTTCAACTCTTATTTGTCATGAGACCACCTCACACTTGTGTAGTCTATGTACCTCTTCCATATTTTTGGTTGGAGGGGATATGAGTCAAGAGATATTTGTTTTAATTTCTTCATATATATGTTGGAAACTATGGGTAAGAGAGGGGACCCCATAGCTAAAGAATTTTTTTATTCATAGAACACCTAAAAACTAAAACTTGTGTAGTAAAGTCAGACCTCTGCCCATCTAGTTGTCTCCTATCAATGAACTCCTTGACTTGTACTACCTCATCCAAAGGAATTTTAATGATAATGAAACAATGTAAAAATTAATTAGGATATCCTTTGGTTCCACCTTCTCATCCTTTATGAACCTTACAAAGTCATTGGAATATTTTATGAATGACTTGGTTTTGACAAATAATGGAATGAGAATTTTGGACATGTATTTTACAAGCACATACATTGGGGATCCAATTATTTTAATAACATGCCTTAGAGGTGCACCTTCCTTATGGATCTTAGGTAATCCATAAATTCTTGGGGTTATCTCATAGCTCAGAGTAAGTTGTTTCTTCATTCTCGGATCTAGTATGAATCTGTTTATTACCTTATTAGCTTTCTTGATTACTTTGAATATTGGATTACTACCTAAATTCCTATAAATACCATTCATGATAAGGTGTTCTATAATATTTGATGTGTAATCCATGTGGTTCATTACCACCATTTCCCCACCTTTGTATACTTTTAGAATAACAATGTCCTTATTTCTCCTTATACTCATGAGAGCTTCTCTTTTGCTTCTCTCTATATTACTCTTTTTGGGTTTGGCCCTTCTTAATACCATATTTTTTCATTCCTATCTTATTACCTATTTCTCTTCATCAAGTCGTGTTTGTATACCATCTTCAACACTGCATATTATTCTTTTGATTGGTATGTTTTTGGGTACCATCACAAGCCTAGTCCTTTTATTAATACACTCAATACAACATCATTAAACTCCTGATTTGACATGTTCACAACTTTTTTGGAGTTATTATGAATTTCCTCCCTGCGATACTTCCTCATTAGTTTCTTAAAATTCTCACTTTGCTTCTCCTTCACATTGTCTCGTTCCTTCTCTACTTTCTGTTCGTAATTTGGTTTGGGTAGTTGGTTTTCATTGATTTCAACCCTTGGAGAGTGATCTTGGATATCAATGTCAACCCTTAGATATTGATGTCAACCATTGGAGAGGTCCAGAGATGTTGGACAGTTGATTGACATTTGTATGATCGATATTGATGATGAGTTAGTTGGGTACATTTGATGAAGTCTACATGTAGCCCCGGGGGTGTGGTTATGGGACCCGAAGTTTATTAAGGAATATGAACATGAAGGACAGTGAAATTGCAGGTAATATTATCATATATGGATAGTACACATCGTGTTGTTTCTGGTGATATGTGGAACGCCATGTGGTTGTATATTTTAACCTTGTAAAATATTTTACTGAAAACATATTTTCAATAAAAAAATAGAAAATATATAATGGAAAATACACACACTACACATATATTTTTCCCCCAAAAACCCAAATCAAGAATACCACCATATTCTATATTAATTCACATCATACATTGTTTACAATACAATATACATATAGGATCCATTGAAATCCAAAACCCTAATCCAATGACCTAGATTAGTCAACAACCCTAATTCCTTAACCGGAAATAGAAATCCATCAGTGAAAAAACATGTCTCAAAAAAACTCCCATAAATGGAGACAAAAATCGAGGACTGGCCATAAATGGACACAAAAACCGAGGAAAAAATTTCTAGTCGTGAAAAAAGTATAACACATATCCAACATTATCCCACTTGTTTTTTTCTTTGCATACAGGGGGTCACAAAATTACATAGTCAACAATCTAGGGAAACAATTCCCATAGATCCTCTACACCAAGAGAACTTCTCAATGCTCACAAATTTTTTGATGAATCTGCAACATTCTTCAAAGCATCCACATTCATCAGCGACACCTTATTTTCTTCAACCATGTCTCTCACAAAGTGATATTGAACATCAATATGCTTTGTCTTTGAATGATAAGTTGGGTTCTTCACCAGAAAAATTGCACTCTGATTGTCACACTATGTCCTTACAACTTGTTGTACCAACCCAATACATGAACACAATCTATGTAACCATATTGATTCCTTTCTTGCATGATTGGATTCCATGTATTCAACTTATGTAGTTGAAAGTGCCACTACAGACTATATTTTGCTCATCCAATTGATTTCCCCTCCAAACAGGTTAAAAACAAGCCCCCTTGAAGATATTCTATGATCCATATCTACAGTCTAGTCTGCATCCACAAAGTCATGTATGACCAACACTCTATCCAAACCTAGTATTACTTGGTATCAAAATCTATAACTAGTAGTACCACGCAAATACCTGAAAACTCTCTTTATTGTTTTCCAATGCTCCTTCCCTGGTTTTGACATATACCTGCTCAAAAATCTCACTACACGTGAAATGTTCAGTCTAGTACATACCATTGAATACATCAAACTTCCAACCACACTCGCATATGAAACATGAGACATGTCATCCTCCTCTTCTTGTCTCTTGGGACATTGATCTGCAGATAACGTTACACCTATAGGAATAGGAACCCTGATCGGTTTACCTTCTTGCATATTGAACCTCTGCAATATTATCTCGACATATTTTCTCTGATTTAACTAGGGTTTCATGTTTTTTCAATCTCTTTTAATTTCCATTCCCAAAATAAAATTTGTAGCACCAAGATACTTCATGTCAAATTTAGAGGACAACTGATTTTTCACATCCTATATAATCTCCTTGTTGTTTCTTATCAGCAACAAGTCATCCACATACAAGACCAAATAAATAAAATGATCACCAATTAATTTAAAATATACATAGTTATCCTCTTTACTTCTTGTGAAGCCAAGCCCCAGCATATAGGTATCAAATTTTTTATACCACATCCTTGGTGATTGTTTTAAACCATACAGGGACATTTTCAACTTGCATACCAACGCTTTCTTTCCCTTCACAGCAAATCCTTCTGGATGCTTCATATAGATTTATTCTTCTAGATCCCTCTATAGGAATTTTGTCTTCACGTCCATCTATTCTACTTCAAAATAAAATGCATCAGCAATAGATAACAAAAATATAATAGAAGTTAACTTGGAAACAAGAGAGAAAATCTCACCAAAATCAATTCCCTCAACCTGGGAATAACCCTTTTCTACTAATTGAGATTTTTATTTCTCCACTTTTCCTTCTGCATTCTGTTTTTTTTAAATACCCATTTGTTTCCAATAGGATTTCTTCCATTCAATAAGTCCACTAAATCCCAAGCCTCATTATTATCCAAGGCTGCCATTTCTTCTACCATGGCCTTTCTCCAGAGTTTTTCATCCTCTGAATCCACTGCCTCCCTAACAGCTCTAGGATCATCACCAGTAATAGACAAAGTAAAATTTGAACGGAAATTAGGTGGAGTATACCTTTCCGGTAGCCTTTTTTCCTGCACCAATCTCCTCAATACTAGAGTATGAGGATCTTCTTCTTATTATTCATGTTCTTTTGTAGAGTCTGATTCATCATTCTTTGGCTCGAACTCTATTTTCTCTCGTTCTTCCTTACTTGGTAGGACTTCTTGTTTAACAACATCCTTCATTTATCTAAATACAACATCTCATCTATACACAACCTTCTTAGTTTCTGGGTTCCAAAGCTTATAAACTTTGAGACCATTTTTATACCCAATAAATATACACTTTCCAGCCTTCGTATCTAGCTTACTCTCGTTTTCCTTTGGAACATGAACCTAGGCCTCACACCCAAATACCTTGATATGTGTGAGAGAAGGTTTCTTACCAGTCCATACCTCTTGTGGATTATTTTCATCCAGTGTTGATGAGGTTGATATGTTTACCAGGTAACATACAGTACCCACTGCCTCTACCCAGAATTCTTACCCTAACTAGCTGTAAAATTCATTCTACCCTCATTGCACCAGAGGGGAATCTTACCCGATTTTGCTTCCCATATACATAATGTTCATAAAAATCAAAATCTAGAGAGTAGCTATACATACCTTCAACCATACCTTTACCATGTAGTGGTTGAAGCCCCTTCTCTCTGATATTCCCCAGTCTTTGATGCCACAACATAACCTTTTCTCCAGAAAATGTAGGAAATGTTTCTTCTTTTGCTCCAATATCAGGAAAAATGGAACTACTACACTCATCACTAATAGTGCTTCCTTGCAACTTATACAAAGTTCCAATCCTAACTCCCTTCAGCAACACCATTGCTTCTCGAATGATCCTGCAAGTTTCTTTTCGAAACACTGTTTTTACCCCTACATCATCTATTTTGCTTACAAAAATCAAATTTCTAGCCAAACCTGGGATGTGCAGAACATCAGGGAATGTTCTAATCCTTCCATCTATGAGCCTCAACTTGAATTTTCCTCATCCTATGATTCTGGTTGTCGAGTCATCACCTAGGAATACATTACCTCCATCATACCTTTCATATTCACAGAACCACTCCATGTGGGGATTCATATGAAAGGATGCACCCAATTCAACAAACCATGCCTCATGATCTGCATGTGTGCTTGAATAAGCCAAGTACACATCCCCTCCTTCTTCCTTGGAGGTCTAGTTTTCTTTTGTAGAGGGAGCACCTTCAAATGCCTTCACTTTCTCAACACTTTTGGATCTATGTTGCTTCTTGAAGTGCCATTATTTTCCACATCTCCAGCATACCTTTACAAACTTTATGGGAGATTTAGATCTACCCTTAGACTTAGATATCCCACTTGAGTACTTAAATCTATTTCTTTCGTGGGAGCGTCCTCTTGAAAATAATGCATATGTTTTTTTTCCTTCCATGTTCTTTCATCTCATCTCCTCAGACAACAAGGATGAGACCACATCATCGAAAATCAAGGTAGTTGTATTACTACCTATGGCCACAACCAGACTATCCCACGAGTCTGGTAAAGAGAATTGTAAACTGATACACTTATCTTCATATGAAATTTTAACCTCAACATATAACAATTGACTTACCAAAGTATTGAAGGAATTCAGATGCTCTGTCATTGAGTTATACATTTTTTTCCACATAAACAATTTATTTACCAGGGACTTAGACTGATACAAGTTCCCCGAATTATCCCATAACTCCTTGGTTGTAGCTTCCCTTGACATATTCAGTAATACTGAATCTGAGAAACACAATTGGATTGTGTTCTTCGCCTTTTGATCCAAAAAAAATTTAGTCATATTTTGACATTCCTGATCCACCACGATCCATTGATCTCTGTCTACCAACAGATCTTCCATCTTGACCTTCAACGGCTCAAAAGATTTCCCATTAAATTTCTCGATCCCTATTTTTGAACTGCTCGTAATTTATTTTCACATGAAGAATCAATATTGCAGATCTCCCACTATAACAAGGCCTATCACAATCGTAATCCAAACCCCTGACCACAAAGGCATCCCCCTGAAGCCAATAATTTCTCTGATACCAAATGTAGATTTTATCCTTGTACAATATTTCACTCCAAACATATTTTCAATAAAAAATAGAAAAGATACAATGGAAAATAAACACATCACACAAATATTTTTCCCATGGAAACCCAAACCGGGAAAACCATCATATTCTATATGCATTCACATCATACATTGTTTATAATACAATATACATATAGGATCCAATGACATCCAAAACCCTAATCCAATGACTTGGATTAGTCAACAACCCTAATTCCTTAACTAGAAATAGAAAACCATCGGTGAAAAAACATGTGCCGAAAAACTGCCCATAAATGGACATGAAAATCAAGGATCGCCCAAAAATGGACATGAAAACCAAGGGAAAAAAATTTGGGGGGGGAATTTCCCCTGCAATCCCCCCCCTTACCCTCTTGCGCACCAAGAATATAACACATATCCATTAGTGGTTCCACACAGTTAGGGATATATAGCATTGTAAAGTTGGAATCCCCCAAGAGTGGTCAAGAAGCCCCTAGTTGGTTACAATTCTTGGTGAAAGGGTAAAGTGGTTGTAACAAGAAACCCATAAAATAAGGAAAGATGTTACCTAGCACAAGTATAAATACACCTCAAGAGTATCTCATTTGGACACACACACTTACATTGAATATCTATCTTATGAATCTTATGGTCTATCTTTTGGAAAATATATTAGTGAACCTGAGGTTGAATCTGGCGACATCTTCTGAGGTAGCGAAGGAGTCTGAATGAGTGAAAATTTCAGAGTTGTAGAAAATTAGAAACCCTAGTTTTCTGAGGTTATATGCAGGATGCATAAGGACAGTTCACGTACATTCATGAGCTACATGAGGGTAGGTCGCGTACATCTGTAGGATGCAGGAGGACAGGGAGGGGATCTAAGGAAAATCTTTGAAGAAGAATGGTTGGTTGAGTTGTAGCAAGGTTTGAGGGTACAACACAGTTGCTGCAGGATTTGATATGGTATGCTTCAGGTTTTCATGAGTAAAAGTAAGTCTTTTATGTATTTGTTTGAGGCTTGTATCTTTGATGGTATAGCACATGCTTAAGGCATATCTTGGAGGCCCTTGATGGTACATGATTGCATATGGTTGAGGTAATATTATTACATTTTTTAGACATACTCTTGGTACTTGCTATATGGTTGTTATGGTTCATTGTTATAGGCACATCTTTGTGATATTGGCATATAAATGAGGCTTATTTTATGGTACATGGCACAATTGAGAGTGATATGGTATATGTTGAGATTCGGGTACCTTGGAAAGTAGTCCCCGTGTGTTTATGAGACTCTAAACAAAAAGGCAGAGACTATTACCCTTGTACTTTACTTTATGATTCTAATTTCACTTTGACTTAGGATATTTAAGTCAAAAGTGAAATATGTCACTTAAGTCACTAAAGTGCCAATTAATTTACAAAGTGGGTGAATTAATAGACATAAATCAAACTAAGTAAAGTGGGTTTCCTAAGTGATATTTAGGGATTGAATCTCACCCATTGATTAGACTTGGCTAGATTGGATCTAGGCCATTGATCTTTTAGGGTTTGGCCAAAGGAGGCAAAAGGAGGGTATAGTGAATTTATGAGACTCATTCTTCACTTGTGAGAAGAGGAGAAGAGGAGGAGAAGATCTTAGGTGCAAATCTTGAGGAGGAGAGGTCGCATGAGGTTGAGAGCATAGGAGGAGCCATAGCTTGGGTCTAGTTCACCATGAAGAGAAATCCATGGAGTATGGGCTTCTTCTTCCTTGTGGGTGCATACATGTACGAGAGGGTGAAAGTGCTTGTGGAGGTGTGCATCTTGAGGAGAAGATCCACATCAACCAAAGGTTGGGCACTCCTTGTCGATGGTTCCATCTTGTTGAGGAGATGAGTTCTTGCATGAGGATGGAGGGCGCATAGCAAGGAAGGGTAAACATTGTTGTGAGTTTATTTCTTGAGTAGGGATTCATTTGCTTGTGGAGGGGCACATTATTGGAGGAAATGTGCATCAAGCAAAGGGATAGCACTTACCATTGGTGGGTTTTATCTTGTTGAGAGGAGGCCCACTTCATGGGAGATTGAGGGCGCTTGGAAAGGGAGAAACCATATCTTTGTTTAGTTTTGCATGAGGAGGGGGTGCACTTGAAGAGAGGGGTGCGCCATCATCTTGTGGGAGGTTTCCTTGAGAGGAGGAGGCTACTACAAAGGGAAAGACAAAGGCAAGGCAAGCTCTAAGTTCAAGCAAGAGAAAAGGAAAATCAAAGGCATCGGGATAAAGACAAAGCAAGAAAAGAGAAGAAAGGCTCACCAAGGCAAGGGGCACCTTACTTCACAAGGCTTGTGGGGAGGTCTTCAAGGAACTCCAAGGCATCCGAGAGTGGTTTCTATTGTACCAGGTTCATTTGTATATGTTTCTTGTGTTGTACATTTTTATTTGAGGCCTTCTATATATATCTGCTCCAAACTGGTTTTCCCCATGGGGGGGGGGGGGGGNTGGGGGGGGGGGGGTGGTGTTCCAGGGTCATGTTGACCAAAAACATGTGTCAATTTCATGCATTCTTAGAAGTGTAGATCAACATTTTAAAGTTAAATATATAGAGGTAGTTTTATTTGTTTTGATGTATATTGCATGTGCTAACATTGAGTAAAGAAAACACTTGCAAGGGCACCTCAAAAGGACACTTAACCATCAAAATATTGAGTTGAACGTTAGTGACTATTTTCTGTCCTAAAACAGCAGCAAGGGACAGCCACATAGTTGAAACTTAGAGCCAAACTAAGTTCAAGGACAGAACTTAGTTGGAAGCCTCATAGGACCTTAGAAAATATACATGGTATCAATGCCAATGGTGGCTTAGAATTGTTGATTTTTGAGCATTTGCGTGGACAGTTCAGGGCAGATTTTGGACAGCTTGTTGACAAAGTTTGTGGACAGATTGTGGGAAGATTTGTTGGACAGTTCAGAGCTGATTTTTTGACACTTGTGGACAGACTCTTTTCACACCTGTGTGGATAGGAGTGAGGTTGTATTTCATGACCTCTTTTCACACCTATATTGCTAGGAGTGAGGTCGGTGTTTGCTTTCCTCTTTTCACACATGTGTTGACAGGAGTGAGGCAACGTTCCTTTGTAGTTGTAGCATCAGAGTGAGCATAGTTTGGCAGTGATGTGAGCATCTCAGATGCATGTGGAGGATAGGCTAGTTGGAGCTAGCAACTGGTCGCCTTGGAAGGAGAGGATCATCTTTATCTTGGAGGACCTCGAACTATGGGATATAGTTGAGGCACCTATGGTTGTTCCTCTTGCTACTGCTCTCATATTATTAGCAGAGTTCAAGAAGAGGAACAACAAGGCAAAGAGGATGATATGTGATTATGTTCGGGATCACATCATTCCCCAATTGACTGGGAAGTCTTGGGCATCTCTATGTAAGCTTTATCATATCTATAATGAGAACTGGAAGATGGTTCTTCATGATTGAATAAGGGGCATTCACATGGTCAAAAATGAGTCAGTTACTTATTTCCTTGGTTGATACACCCATATCAAAAACGAGCTTGGAGCCTTTGGAGAAGTGATGGAACCCAATTCTATGGTGAGGACAACCTTAAAAATATTTACCAAACCATGGTGTCCATTCATTCGTAGCATTGTTTCCAGGGAGGTCATGCCCACGTGGGAAAGGATGTGGGATGACTTCCTCTAGAAGGAGAATAGAATTGTGGAAGAGGATTTTGGACAACATCAATAGCAGATAGTGCAGGGTGATGAGGATCTTTCACTTTGGACAAAGGGAAAGAACAAGATAAGTCGAGAAGGTCGGCAGGGTAACAAGTTTGGGGCCCCGCCACAGGGAGGAGAGAGAAGTAGTAGACAAACGACAAACATGAGAATAGTGATATTCTTTTCTTTTGGAGACATGGGTCACTATGTAGGACAATGTACCAAGAAGAAGAAGAAGAAGCAAGATGTGTCAACAACGACAACAGAGGAGCTTGAGTTCGATGCAAAATTTGTGAGAGAGTGTGAATTCACCAGTTCTTTGTCTGTTATTACACCATCCAACATCAAATGGGTAGACAGAGTTGAGGAGGACCGACTGACTCATAGTAGTGATTCAGAGGGAGCTCAAACTCAAGTTTCAAGTACACCATTTTCAAAGGGGGTGACTGGTCCACCCAGGACAAATTCAATTTCATAGTTTTTGAGATAGAGGGTTGGAGCAGGGGATTTAGAGCATCAGAGATTGATGAGGAGGAGAGTCAGGTCACCATGGAGGCTTGAGCCTCACTTAGCTACAGAGACGGGCAGATCAGGTTTTGGATCCACTTCAGGTGGAAGCTACTTAGCGGGAATCCAAGTTGATGATCTTGGTGAGATGTCGAGATCTAGGTACTCTTGGTGAGATACCAAGAGGGGGAGACTCTTGGTGATATTCCAAGAGTAGTGACTATTGGAGAGATTCCAGGAGGTAGATATCCTTGGTGGGAGACCAAGGTGGAGATATTTGGTTTGATACCAAGATCTATGTGATATTAGATAGGTGGAGAGACACTTCCATAGATAGATCATGCAGATTGAGCATATCTGCGACAAAGACTACTTTCATTGATCAAGGTACAGCCATACTCACCGAGTATATGCCAGGAGGAAAGCATATCCACTATAGGGATGATATTGGTGGTGATGGGCACTTTCCTCGGTAAGAGGGAGTGTTGAGATTTTGGTACCTTGGAAAGTGGTCCCCATGTGTTTATGAGTCTCTAAACACAAAGGGGGAGACTATTACCCTTGTACTTTACTTTATGATTATAATTTCACTTTGACTTAGGAGATTTAAGTCAAAAGTGAAATATGTCACTTAATTCATTAAAGTGACAATTAATTCACAAAGTGGGTGAATTAATAGACATAAAGAAAACTAAGGAAAGTGGGTTTCCTAAGTGAGATTTAGAGATTGAATCTCACCCATTGATTAGACTTGGCTAGATTGGATATAGGCCATTGATATTTTAGGGTTTGTCCAAAGGAGGCTAAAGGAGGGTATAGGGCATTTATGAGATTCATTCTTCACTTGTGAGAAGAGGAGAAGAGGAGGAGAAGTTCTTGGGTGCAAATCTTGAGGAGGAGAGGGTGCATGAGGTTGAGAGCATAGGAGGATTCATAGCTTGGGTCTAGTTCACCATGGAGAGAAAACCATGGAGTATGGGCTTCTTCTTCCTTGTGGGCACATACATCTAGGAGAGGGTGCAAGTGCTTGTAGAGGTGCACATCTTCAGGAGAAGAGGTGCATAAAGCAAAGGTCGGTTGCTCCTTGTGGATGGTTCCATATTGTTGAGGAGAGGAGTTCTTGCATGAAGTTGGAGAGTGTATAGCAAGGAAGGGTAAACATTGTTGTGAGTTTATTGCTTGAGTAGGGGCATTTGCTTGTGGAGGGGTGAATTCTTGTAGGAAAGGTGCATCAAACAAAGGGAGAGCACTTACCATTGGTGGGTTCTATATTGTTGAGAGGAGGCACACTTCATGGGATATTGAGGGCACTTGGCAAGGGAGAAACCATCTCTTTGTTGAGTTTTTCATGAGGAGGGGGCGCACTTGAGGAGAGGGCTGCACAATCATCTTGTGGGAGGTTTTATTGAGAGGAGGAGGCTACTACAAAGGGTAAGACAAAGGCAAGGAAAGTTTTAAGGTCAAGCAAGAGAAAAGGCAAATCAAAGGCATCAAGATAAAGACAAATCAAGAAAACATAAGAAAGGTTCACCAAGAGAAGGGGCACCTTACTTCACAAGGCTTGTGGGGAAGTCTTCAAGGAACTTCAAGGCATCTGAGAGTGGTTTCTATTGTACCAAGTTCACTTGTATATGTTTCCTGTGTTGTACATTTTTCTTTGAAGCCTTCTATATATATCTGCTCCAAACTGGTTTTCCCAATGGGGTTTTTTTTCTAGGGTCATGTTGAACAAAAATATATGTGTCAATTTCATGCATGATTAGAAGTGTATATCAACATTTTAAAGTTAAATATCTAGAGGTAGTTTTTTTTTTTTTTTTTTTTTATGTATATTGCATGTGCTAACATTGAGTAAAGAAAAAACTTGCAAGGGCACCTCAAAAGGACACTTAACCATCAAAATATTGAGTTGAAAGTTAGTGATTGTTTGTTTTCCTAAAATAGCAAAAAGGGAAATCCACAGAGATGAAACTTAGAGCCAAACTAAGGCCAAGGACAGACCTTAGTTGGCAGCCTCATAGGACCTCAAAAAATCTACACTATATAGTAGACACATTTCATGGTATATGGTATATGGTGCATGGTATGGTACATGTGTTGATGTACATTGTTGATGTACATGGTTGATACATGCTATAGTACATGATTGGTACTTGGTATACATGGTTGATAGTTGAGGCATATGGTACAGGTTGATGGTTTGGTATATGCTTTGGTACATGGTTGAGACACATATCTTGTGATGGTATGTTGGTGATCTTGGTACATGTTTGGTAGAGGCATGTGTTGGTGATGTTGGACATCTAGTTGAGAGATGTCCTTGGTATATGATCCAAGTGAGAGGATCTGGTTGAGTATCAATGACAGTGACAGGTTGGCCAAGTTGATAGTGACATGTTGGATACAGTGACATGTTGACAGGTCACAAGTTGATGTGACAGTGGAAGTGACAGTGGTAGTGGTAGTGACAATGGAAGTGATTGTGGTAGTGATATTTTGTCTACACTTATAATTCAGGGTGGTAGGACGAGGAAAGGAAAGGGGGTTGTAGCCTCCTTCTAGTTTGAGCCAGAGAATCAGGGAGTTCGAGCTTCCTTCAGGTTGGATCCTGAGAACTAGGTGGTTGTAGCCACCTTCCAGTTGGAGCCAAAGAACCCAGGGGGTTGTAGCCTCCTTTTGGTTGGAGCCAGATAATTTAGAGAGTTGTAGTTTCCTTTAGGTTGTATCCTGAGAATAGGGGGTTGTATCTTCCTTCCAGTTGCAGTTGGAGAATTTGGATGTTGGTGCTTCCTTTGAATGAATTATTGATATCTATAAGAAAGCATTTTGTGGTTTTATCCCATTTGGGTTTCCACGTAAATACTAGTGTGTTGTGTTTTTTATATGATGTTGATGTGATGTTGTTTATGATTACATGCTTATTATATATATTGAATGCAGTTATAGATGATACAATAAATTATTGAACATTGTTGATAAAGTGAAAGAATACATATTGTGTTTAAAAGTGGTATAAAGTGTTCATACTGATTCAACCCCCCCCCCCCTCAGTATTCCAACAATTGGTATCAGATTCGGTTATTTCAAGGAAACGATTTAACCACTGGAAGTTAGATCACGGAATACAATATGAATGGAGCACCGATGTTCAATGGTCAGAAGGGTTTGAAGTATGAATTGTAGAGTTGTAGGATGAAGGTATTTTTGCAGGAACAGGGATATGATATTTGGTATTCAGTTTTTACAGGATATAATGGTTCAAAGAAACCAAATACTACAACCAAGAAGGAATTGAAGAAGAACGAAAAAATAGCAATGGATTTCATCATGGAAGGATTACTTAATTCAGTAAAATAAAAAGTGGGAAAATGTTCATTAGCTAAAGAAATCTAGGATAAGATACATAATATATTTTATTCTCTCATCAAAGAGTCATAGATTGCTAAAGAAGATATAGGTACATAACAAGAGGTAATATGCTCATCGTGTCAGACAGATTCATAAGAAGAAGAGTTTGTAATCACCATAAGTGAGTTCTTTTGCTTTAATTGTGAAGAGCGCGGACATCTTGAAATTGAATGCCATTATTTGAATATTGAAAGTGATGAGATAGAAAAAAAACAATGAAATAGAATACAATCCTGATATTGAAAATAAAAAGAAACATGAAGCATATTTCATTCAATGAGAAAGAGAACTTGAAGATGAAATAATCACATTGAAGATCCAACTTGAAAAAGCAAGTGAACAGAAGAAGTCATGAGGAATCAGATGTTGAAGAAACAAGAATCTCATAACCCCAACTCCAAAGAAGTCAAACAGACAATCATGATGTTAAAGGGCCAGCTAGAAGAATCCAGAAGGAATAAAGAAAATATCGAGGATCAGAAGCAGTGTTTGGAAATCAAAATAGCAACAGAAAAAGAAGAAGCAGAAAAGAGAGAGAAGATATTGACAGATCATCTTAAGGAAATAACCGAAATTTTAAATCAGCTTGAGGTAGAATTTGTTCAAGAAGAGAGAAGACTTGGAAAATAAATCATCTCCTTGAATATACAACTTGAAGAAAAGAGGACGAAAGAAGTCATGAAGAGTCAGATGATGAAGAAAGAAGAAGAGGTTGAGAATATTGAAGACGAAGTTGTCACATTGAGATTTAAAATCATCAAGTTCAACAAGAACATTGAAGAGATAGAAACATCCACCTCATCAGTAGAGAATGTTGAAGAGAATACCTTTAGGTCACTAGAAAAGAAGAATAATGAAAAGAATAAGAGTTATGCATAAGTAATCAAAGGAAGGAATCATGGTCAACAAGAATCAAAGAATAATGAGCATAATAGAGATACATATTCAACAAGACCTACCACATTCAGGCAACAAAGAAGCTTCAACCATGATGAAGAAATCCACAAAAGAGAAGATCATGATCATCCAAGACAGGAATTCAAAAGGACTAAACAAAAAAGAAGATCATTCACTCCTAGGTATGTAAATTTATTTTATGGTCATTGTTTTTATTGTACTAACTTTGGACATAAGGTTATAAATCGCAGGGCTTATGAAAGAAATGTTCAAACAAGAAAATATTATGTGGCCCCATATGACATTGAATGTTACAAATTCCATAACTATGGACACATAGCTCGTGATTGTAGAAGTATGATCGATACTTCCATGAAAGAGAACATTGATATCAGATATAATAAAGTATGGAAAAGAAAACAAGAAGAGCAGGTGAATAAAGACCAACTTCTAGAGATCGCGGGATTTTAGTAATACGAGAAAGAAAAGAAGAGAATGTGAATAAAGAATAGGTTCAAGAGACTGTACTTTCAGGAATTGTAGTACGAGATCAATCCACATGAAGAAAGGAAGAAGTCAGAGTTTAGAGAGATGATGATTCTATAGACGAAGAGGAATATTACTCCACATCTAAGCGGGTATTTTTCTGAGCCATCTGGCTTGGAGAATCCCAATAAATATGTATGTTGAACAGAGGTATTCCATGCAGTAGACATTAAAAGTTAGAGAACCATCTTTTGGGCAGTATGAAGTGTTTATAGAGACATATTCAAAGCAGTCAGGTAACAGAAGTACAGAGTAACAAATTGATCGGTTGAGAAGTAGTGTTCCCACACAAGTATCAATTGTCAGGCATAAGTTTATGATTATATTGTACATATACATTCAAGAAGGGATATCTTCAATGCAGGTTGTTCCATACATGCATAGTTTGATGAGAAGATAGATCATATCAGTAGACATATTTGATTATGTTTGATCAACAGGAACATGTGATGATCAATTGTAGTATATTCAAGAGAAGTCTTGAGAATGGTACAGTAACTGATGGGTCATCATTGTGGACTGTTGAGTAGCAAATTTATGAACAATTTGTGACATATATGGATTCATGAGATTCTTAGCAGGTACAGGAAACATGGGTAAAATGCATAAAAACATACCTACAATTGGAATCAATTAGTTACAAAAAGGCAAAGTAGTGAAAGGCACAACAAAATAGGGAAAGAGAAACCATCATCATAAGCTATATCATCAGAAGGACATTGTTGAACAGTATGGTCAAGTGAACATGAAAAGTAAATAAATAAATCAAAATTTGAATGTTTTTTATATATGTCATTGAAATTCAAGAGGAAGCACCAATGGACAATAAACAACACTGGAAGAGAAAAAAGGAAACATATACAAGTATCCCTACATTGATCTACATCTCACAGAAAAGTCAAGGGAACAAAAATCATCAGAGAGAGAGATCGAGAAAGGAATATGAGTACCATATAGACAGGGAGACATACCCACAGGGGGAGATTTTCTTTTTCCCATGATTGGATAGAGAAGGTACAGTATCGGGAGGAGACATATCGATAGGGGGAG
Source organism: Picea engelmannii (assembly GCA_009831015.1). Taxonomy (NCBI): domain Eukaryota; kingdom Viridiplantae; phylum Streptophyta; class Pinopsida; order Pinales; family Pinaceae; genus Picea; species Picea engelmannii. Next base: position 1,605,482 of record ML776618.1, read on the forward strand.
TTAAGCTTTGTTAAAAGTTGAAGATAAATAATAGAGTCATGAAGACAAGGGGAACAACCCCAAGGAAAAATACCCTTTGTTATTGATGTCAAAGGAGAAGATATAGAAACATGGATGAGGAGAGATGATCACAGGGAGAGGATGATCATGAGTATTTTCATGTCTAAGTGTTTCCATCAATGCCAAAGGGGAATATTGTTGGACAATTGGTTTGGAAAGTTGGTTGTCATTGATGTCAACCCTTGGAGAGTGATGTTAGAGAGTGATGTCAAACCTTAGATATTTATGTCAACCCTTGGAGAGGTCCAGAGATGTGAACAATTGATTAACATTTGTATGATCGATATTGATGATGAGTTAGTTGGGTACATTTGATGTAGTCTACATGTAGCCCCAGAGGTGTGGTTATGGGACCCAAAGTTTATTAATGAATATGGAAATTAAGGACAATGAAGTTTCATGTAAGATTATCACATATGGATAATACACGTCATGCCATTTCCAGTGATATGTGGAACGCCACGTGGTTCCTCACGGTTAGGGAGATATAGTGTTGTAAAAATAGAATCCCCCAAGAGTGGTCAAGAAGCCCCTAGTTGGTTACAATTCTTGGTGAAAGGGTAAAGTGGGCATAACAAGAAACCCCTAAAATAAGGAAAGAGGTTACCTAGCACAAGTATAAATACACCTCAAGAGTCTCTCATTTGGACACATACACTTACATTGAATATCTATCTTTTGAATGTTATAGTCTATCTTTTGGAAAATGTATTAGTGAACATGAGGTTGAATATGGCGACATTTTATAAGGTAGCAAAGGAGCCTAAAGGAGATAAATTTTTGGGGTTGTACAAAACTAGAAAACCTAGTTTTATGAGGTTATACGTATGTTGCATAAGGATAGGCCATGTACATACACTAGATGCAGGAGGGAAGGTAGCGTACATCTACAGGCTACAGGAGGACATGTCACAGATCTGAGGAAAATCTTTGAAGAAGAATGGTTGGTTGAGTTGCAGCAAGGTTTGATGGTACAACATAGTTTATACAGGATTTGAGATGGTATGCTTCAAGTTTTCATGAGTAAATTTATGTATTTTATGTGTTTGTCTGAGGCTTGTATCTTGGATGGTATGGCACATGCTTAAGGCATGTCTTGGAGGCCATTTATGGTACATGATTTCATATGGTTGAGGTGATATTATTACATGCTTGAGACATACTCTTGGTACTTGGTATATGGTTGTTATGGTTCATTGTTAGAGGCACATCTTTGTGATATTGGCATGTACATGAGTCTTATCGTATCGTACATGGCATGATTGAGAGTGATATGGTATATGGTATATGGTACATGGTATGGTACGGGTGTTGATGTACATTGTTTATGTGCATGGTTGATACATGGTATGGTACATTGTTGGACGCAGGACCATTTTGGGGAAAATGCTATTTTTGGAAAGGAAAGCATGAAGTGGGAGAAAGACAGTTGGTAGGAAAAGCAACTCATACAAGGTAAAGTCACATGCAATGGAGGAAATCATGCAAGGCACGCATGTAAGAATACCTAACCATGCTAGGGTTAGGGTTTTGGTAAACATTGTAACAGTTGTCACACTCATAGGTGAGTATAAATAAAGACCTAGAGAGTCTAGGTCGAGCATTTTTTTTTGTTGCTCCTAGGGTTTGGAGTTAGAGGATGTGTTATCGCAGAAGAACATTATATGCATAACATGTTATTATTATAAGATGTTGAGTTGTAGAGAGTAAGTAGGGTAGATCTTGAGGGTTGGATCACAGGATGACGAGTCTGGTGTGATCTAGTCCCCCTCATTAAAGATCTTGACCCAACTAAGGGAGAATTGTAGTGCGTAGAGTGCCATGACTTTGGAAAAACTATAATAAAAGAGAAAAGAAGGAAAAAATTTGTGGATGTAGCCCAGGAGGGGGTGAACCACGGTATATCATGTGTTATGTGAAATATTTATTGTTCATGTATTTTCTATCAATGGTTAAATCTTAGATGAATGTATTGATGAGATAGTTAGATGTGGCGATTTGCATGCATGAATAAAGAACGACATTGTTTAATATAGATGGAAAATAGATAAATAAATAAATATCACAAAGTAAAATCCCAGATCCCCGCTCACTCCCAGGCTGCAAGCACCTGAGCATTGCATCCACCCATAGAACTATCTCGGGTGAGACTGCCCATTGCACCCTGTGCACTGTGTTGCCTTCTGGTTTTCCAGAGGGGGAGATAGTTTTAGAGGGATTTTTTGAAAGCTTGTTTAGATCTAAACCCATGTCAACTTATGACAATAAAGTGAGATCATATTTAACCAACAAATGTTTTTGTTGTCGTTTGAAGCTGCATGGGATTGAGTGAGTGGGATCCATGGAAGAATCGTGCAGAAAATGGAGGTATAAAAGGGGATGTTCAAACCGTCGAATCCAACGAAGGCAGAGATCGAAATATGGTTGAAGACAAAGGAGCTAGAGTTTGCACAGAAGGACAAAAAAAACCCTAACATAACACCGCAAAAATATCTAGAAAAGTATGTATTTACCGACTTGGAGGCATTAGTCAAGGATATACACCATGTGGAGGCAGTAGTCCAACATAGTTTGAAATGGAAGGACATGATCCTACCATTAGGTTACCATAATTTAGGGGTGAGGCAACAGAAGACCCTGAAAAACACCTGTTTATTTGTGCAAATATCTGGTAAGAAAAATATCTCACATATGAGGACACAGAGTTGATGCAGTTAGCCATAAAACTAAGAGACCACGCACTATATTGGTACATGATTCGAGATGTAAACAGTCCACTAAGGACAACAAGGAAATTGGTGGAGGTAAGAATACTATTGATAAATGAGTTCCAAAATCGCAACTCAGACGATCAATACATGAATGAGATGATAGAGATCAAACAAAAACTAGGAGAATCTGTCTGGGAAATTGACCAGAGATTCAAATGTTTAAAATGGAAATTGAGGTATTCCATGATTGACATGCAGCATAGGCATTTATTTTTGAATTCTCTTTTACCATATCTGAAATACCCACTCAGACAACAGAAATTCTAGACTCAAGCAGAGGCTCTGTAGGCAATGTTACAACTAGAAGAAAACCAATATCATAAGACAGATCCAGCCATAGAGTAACTGAAGGAGGATATGAATAATATAACCTTTCAACTAAATCAGAATAAGGGAAAGGACAAGAGAGAAGTTTCTTTGTGTACCACACGCAAGACAGAAGGACACCACAAGAATGAATTCCTAACATTCGCGCAATATATGGAAACAGGAATGCCAAATCCCTTACCAACAGGAGGACCCTAATGCGAGATTTGTAAAACACATGGGCATGATCCATATAATTTTCCTATGATGCAGAAGTACCAGACAATACCAAAGAATGCATATTGTACGTTTTTCAAGTCAGTAGGACATGATGATAGAGATTGAAGAACAATAGATCTAATGAGGGAACGAACTTCAGATATGTATAGGGTGCAAGTAGAAATGATAAAAATAAAAGTTTCACCTCAGTTTAGTCAAGTACCACCTCAGTATAAAACTGTGTCGTAGCAATATAACAATGTGTAGCCACATTACAACACTATACAACCAGAATATAACCCTACACAGTACAATCAAGTACCCCAGTATAATAGACCACGCGTAGATTGCGCTGGCTACAGAGGTGGAGGATGAGGCATAGGAGGATTTGGATGAGGAAGAGGTCCAATAGTGTTCCATAACTGCCAATATCCAAGGCACTATGCAAGGGAATGTCCACTTCCACTTGCAACATGCATGTATTATCAAGCAGCAGACCATGATACAAAGGAATGCCCAACACTTTTGGGGAAGATACAGGAAAAGAGAAATCAGAATAATCAGAACATACAATGGATCTCTGTAGAAGCCATAGAGGATGGAAGGAATATCAACATAGTGATGCACAGAGGCGCTAAACTAGGATATGATGTAGTGAAACAAGAGCCAGTACAACACCAATGGGTGAAGGAGAATATTGAGCCACCAAAGTGGTTTGATGTAAGAAAGGAGAAATAAACCTTCAAGGAGGTAAGACAAGAGTTTATCAATCATAATGTTGTGTCTACATATACCGCGCAACATACTCAATATGTCCCCACGTATGAAATGTCATCAACAATGGATCACACCAGTGAAGTACACCCTGGAGACCAAGTAAGTAATATCCAAACTTTTCTTCAATCATGTGTTCGGTTATTCAAAGATCCATCATATATTACAATCTTACATAATCTACTAGATAGATGTAACACAAACACTGAGGGGAAATTAGAACAGATAATATTCAATCACCTCCATGCAAGAAGGAGGACAAGCGGAAAATTTAGATTGAATGCCAATATCGTAGATTTCAACATGAGAGATGTTATATTGGACCTAGGATCTGAAGTAAATGTCTTACCAAAGAAGACATGCCAAACCATGTGATGGTGATGCCCGCTACCTCACAACCCGCAGGTCGGAAGGTCGGCGTGCCCACATGATATTTCTCTTTCACACTGCCCGAAGAACTCTAGTCGGTTCTCCTATTTCCCTATCGCGAAATCTGCACCCACAGCAATCCTTGTGGGATCCCCTCTTTGCACTTAGGAGATCGAAATTCGCGCTTTCGTGAATCCGTAGGTCGAGCGTTGGTCTCTCGAACCCCTGAAACCTGACACAGTCAACGCTGACCTTTTTCCCTTTCCTTTCGGAACTCTCCCTATCATGATTTCGGCACTCGCGATGTTGAACGACCTATCTTACCGACTCTCGAACACTGATATGCCGAAACCCCGATATACTCGCGGGTTTGAATTTTCAACGCCTTCACCTCATCGGCATTTCGGACTTCGCAATATCGCGAATCCTAATGTAATTTTTTCAGGACTTCTCACCATGAAACCTCGATATAGCATGCCACCTGTCCACTGACTGACTTCTCCATGACCCCACACAATCCTTTAGCTGTCGGGATATCGCGTTTCGTGATTTCGTGATTTCTATTTTAAGTGTTACGGGACTTCAACCCACGAATCCCCAATACAAATATCTATGTGTAAATCCGATGACCCCTATGGCTTGAATCCACAGTCCTGCCCCTCCTGAGCTTTGAACCCTTTGGGAATACTCGGCGTATCTCCCATGCTTCTCTGTGAGATCTAACGGTTCACGAGATGTCGCGAATCCTCCTCAGAGAATACCAACCGTCAATTCCTCCTTAGTGATTCCTACGAATGAACAAGTGTTCCTCCACAACTTGTCCACCTGCGGCACGAATTTACAATGCTTCTTACACACTTCTAGTCACAGCTTCCCTGGCGTTGTTCTTCAATCGTTTCGAAGGCCTTATCCTTCCTGAACTTTTCCACAACTTCTGCGTCCTCTTAGAAAACTCTTTTCTCACACCTCTTGTGGAAACCTTCAGACACTTCCAAGTGTTGAACTTTCGACTTTGTGCACACCTGTAGCAGAAGTCTCTCAAGGCTATGCTCAGATTCACAACTCTGAGGCTTAGCTTGGCCTGCGCACTCCTTGCACGGCTCATGTGCCTGTCTGCACTTTTAAGAGAATGAGAACAAAAGAAACCCTATATGAACCCTCTGTCAATGCACTCCTTGCGAACAATTTGATTGCACTCCTTGTAGGAATCCTTGTTCAGATAGAGAAAAAATTGAAACTCATTCCTATTTCCTTTCAGACTTCAACTCAACACATGAAATCATATACACGGCATATAAAGCAAATGTATAACATGAAGTAAACATTCATGAGCATATCATTCAACATCAATACACAGAGAACAAGCACAAAAACTGTGAATTTGAATCAACCTCTTTCTATTAATCCAAATGTATGTACATGGGTGTTCTTACACAGCTCTCTGCTCCTCTTCTATGCTCACTGCTTCCTGATCTAATTTTACAATACACAATGAGGGTGTCTATATCCCGTTTCCCTCTTGCGCTCTCAAACAGTCTAATCTAGAATTAAATTCTATCTACTTGCATTAACTACTTTAAATGCCTTCTACCTACTAAGGATGAGAGAAAATAGCTCAAGGTCCATTTACATTATACAAGTACGCCTTTTCTTAATGACTTCATTTAAGATCGTGCAACAACATTAAGATAATTTCAAAATTTGCGCTGGTGCTTGTCCAACTGTCCAATTGGTTCCGCGCTGACTCGCTATGATGTTTGCGATGCTCCTGCATCATACTCACTCACTTGAAACTTTTCATGGGCTCCTATCCATGAGCTCGCGCACGGTCTGTCCATGCCTCTGGATCTTCGCTTCGTTCTCCCAGCTGGCATCTTCAACTGGATGGTTCTTCCATTTGACTAGATACTCAGAGTATTCTTTCCGCCTGGTCTTCTTGCTCACTCTTTTATCCAGTATGCACTCCATCTGCGACTTATCTACTACTGGCATCTGTTTTGTCCACTGGATCACTCGCTGCTCACTTCTAGTTCCTGTTTCCTCAGCTTTATATGGGTACAAATCTGAGATGTTGAATATCGGAGAAATTCTGATCCCATCGGGTAATTCAATCTCATAAGCATTCGCCCCAAATTTCCTCAAGACCCTACATGGCCCGATTTTCTTCATCTTTAGCTTATTATATGTTCCTTTTGGGAACCTTTCTTTTCTCAAATGTGCCAGAACCAAGTCACCAACCTCAAACTGAAGTTGTCTCTTGTGTTGATCTGCTCTACGCTTATATTATTGGCTTGATTTCTGTAATCTCTCCTTCACCTGCCTGTGAAGTTCTTTCATCACCTCTGCGAATTCTTCTGCACTAGCGCTTCTAGTTGCATTCTGTTATGAATCCCTCAGTTCAGAAATTCCTCTTGGTAGCATGCCATAAACAACCTGAAATGGACTCTGCCCTGTGCTCCTGTTAACCGAGTCATTGTAAGAAAACTCTGCCTGTGGTAATATGTTGTCCCACTGGCTGTGGTGTTATGTCACCAAGATTCTTCGCAAGTCTCCCAGACTTCTCTTCACCACTTCTGTCCATCCATCCATCTGAGGATGATAATCCAAACTAAAAGACAAGTTAGTTCCAAGATTCTTCCATAAGGTCCTCCAAAAATGCCCTATGAACTTTGTGTCTCGATCTGAAACTATACTTCTTGGCAACCCATGAATTCGAATGACTTCTTTGAAAAATAGATTCGCAATGTGAGTTGCATCACTGGTTTTCTGACATGGAATGAAGTGTGCCATTTTGGAAAATCTATCCACCACCACAAAGATTGAATCAACACCTCTTTGTGTTCTTGGCAACCCCAATACAAAATCCATGCTAATTGCATCCCACGGCCTCTCTAGTATGGGAAATGGTTGATAAAACCCTGCATTTTGTCTCCTTCCCTTCGAATGCTAGCAAATTTTGCATCTGTCCATGAATCTCTTGACGTCTGCTTGCATTCCTGACCAAAAATATGACTCATTCAGCTTTGTGAATGTTTTGTCATGACCAAAGTGCCCTGCCAATCCTCCACTTTGTTTCTCCTTCAATAGATTCTCCCTCATGGAGAATTTCGGAATACACAGTTAATTGCCCCTGAACAACAATCCTTCCTGGATCATGTATTATATCCACAGGTTTCTGTCTCTGAGAACTGGATTCTCAGTTGCTTCATACGCTTCCTTAAAATCCTGATCTTCTGCATACATGTCCCTGAGATCATCAAAACCCAACATTTTGACTCGGAACTCCTGCAACAAAAAACACTTCCTGCTCAAAGAATCAACCACTTTGTTAGCAATACCAGAAATATGTTTAATCACAAAAGTGAAATTTTGCATATACTCAACCCATTTGACATGTTTATGATTCAACTTTTCCTGTTGAGTCACAAACTGCAATGCATGATTGTCATTGTATAAGACAAACTCTTTCAGGATCAAGTAATGCCTCCATTTATTTAATTCCTGGATGATAGCATAGAACTCCTTATCGTAAGTGGAGTATTTTACTTTTGATTCATTCATCTTCTCACTGAAGTATGCTATCGGCCTATCTTCTTAACTTAAGACTGCCCCGATTGCAAACCCACTTGCATCGCATTTCACTTGAAATGTTTTCTGGAAATCCAGCAACACCAGAACTAGTTGTTCCGTGATCTTCCTCTTCAATATGTTGAAACTCTTTTCAGCCTCTTCTGTCCAGTGAAAAGACTTGTGTCTTTTCTTCACTGTGTCCATCATCGTTGCGCTAATTCCACTGAAATTTCTGATGAATTTTCAGTAGAAACTAGCCAATCCATGAAAACTTCTCACCTCAAAGGTATTCCTTGGTGATGGCCAATTCTCAATCACCTCCACCTTATCTGGATCCATCCTCAACTCATTTGCCAAAATAACAAACCCTAAGTAAATGATCTTTGTCTTCATGAATGAGGACTTCTTCATGTTTATCAACAGCTTCTCCTGCTGTAACTTTTGCATCACTGTAGCCAAATGCTTCAGATGCTCTGCCACTATCTTACTGTAAACCAGTATGTCATCCAAATACACAATGACAAACTTCCTGATGAACTCCCTCAGGACTTTGTTCATCAACCTCATGAAGGTACTCGGTGCATTTGTTAAGCCAAATGGCATAACAAGCCATTCATACAACCCTTCATTTGTTTTGAATGTTGTCTTCCATTCATCACCTTCTCTCATGCGGATCTGGTGGTAACCGCTTTTCAAATCAATTTTTGAAAAATATTTGGCTCCACTCAAGCAATCCATCAGATCATCCATCCTCAGCAATGGAAATATGTACCTGATGGTTATCTTGTTAATTGCCCTTGATTCAGTACACATCCTCCAGCCTCTGTCTTTCTTCGGACTAAGTACTGTTGGAACAACACATGGACTCAATCTTTCCCTGACCAATCCTTTGTCCAGCAAGTCTTGGACTTGCCTCTTAACTTCCTCATTCTCTTACGGCGTCAATCTGTACGCGGATTTGTTTGGAAAACTGGCTCCTGGTATGAGATCAATGTGATGACTCACACTTCTAATCGGTGGCAACGAATGAGGTAATTCGTCCACTACTATGTCAGTGAACTCTTCCAATAGTTCCTAAACTTCTTCTAGTATATCATCTACCCTGGTGCTAGTCAAAACAATCTTCGGTTTCCTGACCACGATGAATTGTGGATCCTCCTTATTCTTAACCTCTATAAGAAGTTCCTTCCTACTCATGAGAATTATAGTGTTGCTTACTTCCAGTTTCACCTCCTTATCCTTGATTGGAAGTAACATGTGTGTCCTCCCATTCTTCTCTAGGGTATATGTGTTCATTCTCCCATCATGAATCACATTCCTGTCATATTGCCATGGTCTACCCAGCAATAGATGACAGACATCCATAGGAATCACATCACATAAGATCTTATCATTATATCCTCCTATCTTGAATTCAACTAAACATTGTTTAGTGACAGTTACCTGATGTCCCTTCTGTAGCCACGAAACTCTGTATGGGCTTGGATGATCAGTCGTCTCCAGCTCTAGCTTCTCTACCATCTCTGTAGAAATGAGATTATCTGTGCTACCAATGTCTATAATGACCTTGCATACCCTGTCCTTGGTTTTGAAAGTAGTCCTGAAAAGTCTGGTCCTTTGGACTGAACTCTCCACCTCCTTCTCGGGTGTCAAAAGGACTTTTCGCATCATCAGTGATCTTCTGCCTTCAGCGTCTTCTACCTCAACATCCCGCCTCTATTCTTCGGCAATGTGAGATTCTCCAATCTATTTCTTTTTGTCTAGACACTCGTAAGACTTGTGCCCATTCTTTCTACATGTGAAGCATGTGATTTCTCCACCTCTTCCTCTTCCTCTACCTCTAGTACGAGGAAAAGTGTTATTATCAGCATAATTTCCTCTCTACTCAGTATGCTTCCCTCTCTGTTCAGCATATTGCTTCCCTCACTGTGAGGTTCCACCTCTCTCAGTTCGATTCTGTGGTTTCTTCCAGTCCTCCTTGGGCTTTTGATATCTATCCTGGGCAACTGATTTTCCTCTGGGCTGACTTCTGCCTCTGCCCCTCTGACTCTTCTTTTGACTCAGCTTCTCTTCCACTTTCAGAGCCATCTGATAAGCATCTTCCACCGTTCGGATGGTTACCATGCTCATCTCATCCTGGATATCATATCTTAGGCCATTCATATATCTGGCAACCTTCTCGTCATCACTCTCCTGATGACCTGCCCTGATGTTCAGCTTATAGAATTCCTCAGTGTATTCTTTCACTGTCATCAGCTTCTGTCTCAGGTTCTGCATTCTCCTGAATAGAGTAATTTGATAATCTCTGGGGATGAATTTCTTCTTCATCTTCACGATCATTCTGTCCTAGCTCTTGATCTTCTGCTTTCCCTTGCAGCGTCTATCAGCTTGTAGTTCATCCCACCACAATGTTGCATGTCCCTTCAATCTAGTGACAGCATGCTTGAATTTCTTGTCCTCTTCGACATCTTCATAGTCGAAGTATGTGTCTAGAGCTCTAATCCAGTCTAGAAGCTCCTCTGCATCCAAGTTTCCCTCATAAACTGGAATTTCCATCTTTGCTCTTGCACCCATCCTTGCAATAGCTCTAATCAAATGTTCATTTGATGCATCTTCGGCTATAACTTATTCTTCATGTTCATCCTCAATTTCACTTTCGAAATCACTGAGATCCCCCGCACTGATTGTGCGTCTTTGCGTTGTCTCCATGTATTCGAGTCTAGCTCGTAGATCACGCATCTCTCTCCATGGTTGTATCTCTCATATGCCTGCCTCTTCTTCTCAGCATTTCCCTATCCTCTGGTGGATCGGGTGTTTGCATGTCCCTTCTCCTTGGCGGCATGGTGAATTCTTCGTTTTCTCTACTACAGAAAGAAAAGAACCTTTCTGTGCTCTGATACCACAAATGACGGCGAAGCCCGCTACCTCACAACCCGCAGGTCGGAAGGTCGGCGTGCCCACAGGATCTTTCTCTTTCACACGGCCTGAAGAACTCTAGCCGGTTCTCCTATTTCCCTATCGGGAAATCTGCACCCACTGCAATCCTCGTGGGATCCCCTCTTTGCACTTAGGAGATTGGAATTCGCGCTTTCATGAATCCGTAGGTCGAGCATTGGTCTCTTGAACCCCCGAAACCTGACACAGTCAATGCTGACCTTTTTCCCTTTCCTTTCGGAACTCTCCCTATCGCGATTTTGGCACTCACGATGTCGAATGACCTGTCTTATCGACTCCCGAACCCCGATATGTTGAAACCCTGATATACTCGCAGGTTTGACTTTTCAACGCCTTCACCTCATCGGCGTTTCGGACTTCAAAATATCGCAAATCCTGATGCAATTGTTTCGGGACTTCCCGCCGTGAAACCCCGATATAGCGTGCCACCTGTCCACTGACTGACTTCTCCGTGACCCCACACAATCCTTTGGTTATCGAGATATCGCGTTTCATGATTTCGTGATTTCCATTTCAAGTGTTACGGGACTTCAACCCACAAATCCCCGATACAAATATATACGTGTAAATCCGACGACCCCTATGGGTTGGATCTGTGGTCCTACCCCTCCTGAGCTTTGAACCCTTTGGGAATACTCGGCGTATCTCCCCTGCTTCTCTATGAGATCTAACGGTTCACGAGATGTCGCGAATCCTCCTTAGAGAATACCGACCATCCATTCCTCCTTAGCGATTCCTACAAATGACCAAGTGTTCCTCCACAACTTGTCCACCTGCGGCGCGAATTTACGACGCTTCTTACACACTTCCAATAACATCTTCCCTGGTGTTGTTCTTCAATCGTTTCGAAGGCCTTATCATTCCTGAACTTTTCCACAACTTCTGCGTCCTCTTAGAAAACTCTTTGCTCTCACCTCTTGCGGAAACCTTCAGACACTTCCAAGTGCTGAACTTTCGACTCTGTGCACACCTGCAGTAGCAGTCTCTCAGGGATCTACTCAGATTCACAACTCTAAGGCTTAGCTTGGCCTGCGCACTCCTTGCACGGCTCCTGTGCCTATCTTCACTTTTAAGAGAATTAGAACAAAAGCAACCCTATCTGAACCCTCTGTCAACGCACTCCTTGTGGACAATTCGACTGCACTCCTTGCAAGAATCCTTGTTCAGATAGAGAAACAATTGAAACTCATTCCTATTTCCTTTCAAACTTCAACTCAACACATGAAATCATATACACATCATATAAAACAAATGTATAACAGGAAGTAAACATTCATGAGAATATCATTCAACATCAATACACAGAGAACAAACACAAAAACCATGAATTTGAATCAACCTCTTTCTATTAATCCAAATGTCTGTACATGGGTGTTCTTACACAGCTCTCTGCTCCTCTTCTATGCTCACTGCTTCCTGATCTAATTTTATAATACACAATGAGGGTGTCTATATCTCGTTTCCCTATTGCGCTCTCAAACAGTCTAATCTAGAATTAAATTCTATCTACTTGCATTAACTACTTTAAATGCCTTCTACCTACTAAGGATGAGAGAAAATCCCTCAAGGTCCGTTTACATTATACAAGTGTGCCTTTTCTTAATGACTTCATTTAAGATCGCGCAACAACTTTAAGATAATTTCAAAATTTGCGTTGGCGCTTGTCCAATTGGTTCCACGCTGGATCGCTATGATGTTTGCGATGCTCCTACATCACCATGGAAGAGCCAACATTAGGCTACTCACAATTTCAACTGAAGTTAGCAAAACAGCACAGAGTTCTACCAATTGGGAGGCTGAAATGAGTGATAGTATATTTGGATGGAGTGTGCACTAAGGTAAACTTCGAAGTCATTGAAATAGTATATGGCACAACACCATATCTCGCATTGCTTGGACTGGATTGGGCATTTGATAACTAGGCCATAATTAATTTGAATACAAGGAAAATGGCATTTAAGTCAGGGGAATATCAGGTCATTGCACCCTTGGACCCATCCAAAGTTGAACGATTTGTGGAACCAACTTGTCTGGATTTAGAAGAAATCAACCAATTGTATAGAACCACCGCACACACAAAATATTACATTAATCCAACTACAGATGGGGTACTCAGCTGGAGAAGTATCACCTCATGTTCTTTTGATTCAAATACAGGACTAGATAATTGGCAACAATTCCTACAAGAAGGTGTGAAAGAATAGATCACACAGTAAGATGGGTGGGTACAGAAATCAAAGAACCTCCCAGTTTTCATGGCAAAATGAATTAGAAGAGCTCCTGACGAAATATGAGGAAGAAGTATTAGATAATCAGAGGCTCTTAGCCCTATATATCACACTTAAGGCTACACCTTCAAGATGGTGGGGTGCATACAAAGAAACCGTTAAGGATTGGTACCAATGTAAGCGATTACTGCACATTAGATTTGGCATAGAGCCGAGAAGCAATGAGATGCAGAGATATGATGGATAGAGGACACCAACAGAACACTTGGATAAATGCATAACACTATGGACGATGACACCACCAGAGGAATGGCCTCGTCACTTCATCCACACATTGGAAGGAATTCCAACAAACTAGTATGTAGACCAAGAACTATGCAGAGGCACTGAGAATGAACAACATTACAACAAGATTTTATAGTCACTTTCGCATTTGAACATGAGAACACAAACATGGATTTAGCACTCAAACAAATAAGAGGAGCAATATTTTTTGATGAATCAAAGGTTGAGATTATAACAGAGTATCAACAACAGAACAGACAAACAGTTAAGGAACTACTGTCATGCTATCATGTGAAAGAAGAAGCACTAGATGAATATGACCCACGCAACATCCATATTATAGAAGTTGAAGGTGAAAAAGAGGTGGAAGGTCCATATCTGGAATCATAAGTTTTTGTTGTGCCAATCAAGGTGAATAAAGTCAACATTGGGACAAATAATACTCCCAAAATGACCAACATTGGAGACTACTGGGACGAACAAAGAGTGGAAAGGATAACAGAGTTACTGTGCGAGTACAATGACATGTTCCCAATGACCTTCATTGAAATGAAAGGTGTATCTAGAGAGCTAGGTGAGATGAAGATACCTTTCAAACCTGAGGCAAGACCTATCAGATAGAGACCCTACAGACTAAACCCAGTATACAAGCAGAAATTAAGAGCAAAAATCGACAGGATGTTGGAAGTAGGGATCATAGAACTAGTAGAAGAATCAAAATGGATAAGCCCTATAGTAGTTTAGGAGAATAAGCAATGAGGCATAAGTATATGTGTCGATCTAAGAAAGTTGAATGATGTTTTCCTACATGACCCTTTTCCTACCCCTTTTACTGTTGAAGTCATATAGAATGTGGGAGGTCAGGAAGCATAGTACCACCAAATCAAAATAGCTCCAAAAGACAGGTATAAGACTACCTTTTCCATGGAATGGGGATCCTATCAATACACAATCATGCCTTTTGGACTGAAGAATGCACCAACAATAATCTCAAGAGTAGTCATAGTTGCATTCAAAGAATTCATCCATCAATTTTTAGAAGTGTGTCTGGATGATTTGACAATATACAGTCTATTGAAAGACCATGTAGAGGTTTTAAGGCTAATGTTGGAAAGATGCAAGCAATGTCAGATATCCCTGAACATTAAGAAATGCATATTTGGGACACCTTTTGGAATTTTATTGGGCCATATAGTATGCAAACATGGTCTAATAGTGGATCCTACAAAGATTGCAGTAATTGTGAATTTGTCACCACCAAAATCAGTGTGACATTTGAGAGCCACATTGGGACATACAGGTTATTAAATAAAATTCATAAAAGGGTATGCACAAATCACTGCGTCGATGGAGAAACTGCTCAAGAAAGATATCAGATTTCAGTGGGATGAGGACTGTCAGCAAGGGTTGGATAGCTTGAAAGAGAATATGGTCACAACACCTATACTAGTATTCCTAGATTGGGAAAAGAAATTTCATATGCAAGTAGATGCATCAGCCATGGAACTTGGAGCTATTTTGGCACAGCTCGGAGTAGGGGAGTTAGACCATCCCATAGCGTTTTCAAGAAGGAAATTTTCAGACTCAGATTAGAACTACAATACTACATAAAGAGAAGCTTTGGCAATGGTATATGCATTGCAGAAATTCAGGGACTATTTACTTCGTAAACATTTTAAGATGTTCACAAACCAGTATGCCCTCAAGTACCTAGTCAACAAGCCAGTGTTGGGGGGGAGAATATGTAGATGGTTATTTTTATTTCAGGAATTTTATTTTGAAGTGATAGTCAAACCAAGGAAGCTAAATGTAGGACCTAATCACCTGTCAAGAGTCACCAATGGAGAGGAACCTACAAATTTAGAGGATAACTTCCCTGATGCGCAGTTGTTTTCAGTACAAATAGTTGATGAATATTTTTTTGACATCATTGAATGCTTGAGTACAAGGATTGTGCCACAAGATTTTAACACTATGCAGAATAAAAATCTGGTAGTCAGAGCTGTAGAATATCAATTGATTGTTAGACACTTATATATGATAGGAGCAGACAACATATTAAGAAGGTGCGTCTTAGAACCTGAAAGGCTTAGGATTTTGGCAAAAGCTCGTGAGGGAATAACTAGAGGACATTATGCAGAAAAAGCTACAATGTAGAAGGTATTGCGCGCAGGCCTATGGTGGCCAACAATTCATAGGGATGCAAAGGACTATGTCCAGAGATGTGATGTCTATCAGAGGGTTGGTAAACCTAAAAGAAGGGATGAGATGCCCCTAAGACCACAAGTAACCTTGCAAGTATTTGAAAAATGGGAAACAGACTTTGTGGGACAAATTAACCCACCATCAAAGAGGTCAGGATAAAGGTATATCATTACTATGACATAATACTTAACAAGATGGGAAGAAGAAGCACCAGTAAAATATTGTAGTGCAGAGACAGCAACACACTTCTTATTTGAGCAAGTGATCACTAGATTTGGATGTCCAAGGATTTTGATGAGTGACCAAGGTACTCACTTCATCAACAAAATTATCAAGGCTATGACTGAGGAGTTTGAAGTATATCATCAAAAGAGTACACCATACCACCCTCAAGCAAATGGAACAGTAGAAGCCTTTAACAAGATCTTGGAGAATGACTTGACAAATATTTGTAATATTAACAAGGATGATTGGGATTTGAAATACTAGTAGTACTATGGGCATACTGAACTACATGTAAAAAGTTGATAGGACAAACACCATTCAAGATGGTGTATGGACAGGAAGCAGTGGTACCATTGGAATTTTTGGTACCTAGTGTGTGTGTCACAACCATTACTAACATGACAGAATGGGGCGTAGTAGAAGAAAGGCTAAGTCATCTCATGGAGATGGAAGAGGATACGATCCTGGCAAGATTTCACCATGAAGTACAAAAATCCAGAGACAAAGCTTGGCATGACAAACATATCAAGAAGAAAAGTTTCAAGGAAGGAGACTTAGTCTTGCTATATGACAACAAATTATTTCAACATCTGGGTAAATTTATAATGCATTGGATAGGGCCATATGAAGTCCATCATGTCACATATGGAGGATTTGTGCGACTAAAGGATCTACCAGGAATCAAATTGAAGGGAATGATGAATGGGAGTCGACTAAAGTTGTACAGGGATAGTCAACCTCACCAAGTGTAAATAGGGATAGAGGAGTAAGGCAAGTATGTATATAATGTACCATATAATATATTAGATAGAAAAATAACAAAACCAAACAAAAAGAGAAAAGGAAAGAAAAAAAAATACAAACGACAGAAAATAAAAATAAAAACACAAAAAAAGTTGTGTGCGGGAGTTACCACACTAGATATCAGAATACAACATGCAGTAAAAAGTAAAGTTGGCGCAAATGTATGCAACAAGTGAAAAATGACCACGAAAAGGTCTATAAAGGACGGAAAGTGCACATTTATTCAACACTTAGCGAATTTTGAGCTGAGAGAAATTAGAAAAATGTGTGCCCTAATTTTGAAATCGTCACTGTAGCCAGCCAAGCTTACGATAGTCGTGCAGGATGGCTCCACCAAAGTTGGGGTCATCAGGCCAGTTTATCCGGGTCACCCGACAAGGTCAGAGGTGATAGGAAAGGATACCACCCAAGACCATAATCGAGCTCGAGGACGTGACCACCTCGAAGCCAAAGTCTAGTAGCCCGACGTGGGTTGAGGAAGATCACCCTACAACATAGTGAGGAGAGGTAGGGAAGAGCTCTGGGGTCGGGAACATGGTTTCAAACCCTAACCCCGAGGAGCTTGCAAGACCGACTGACATGGAGGAACCGATACCATCCCAGTCATGAGAAGAAGTCCTGGTAGAGGACATAACAGACCAACCAGACTCACCTAGGGATAAGGAGGGCGCATAAGTCATCAAGGCAGGCACATCCACAATGGGGAAGAAAATAAAGACCCTCGAGAGTCTATAAATTTCCTTACCATTCATTCCAGACATAGTCCCCACTATCGAGGACATGTTGGGGAAAGTGCCCAAGTTGCGCTACGCGGACCATGACGTGCACGACACAGAAAAATTCCTGGAGTTGGCTGAGGAAAAATATTTGATCAACACACGAGAGATTGGACCCCTAATAAAGCTAGTATTATAGCTTGTGCAATGGATTGTGTGGCTATATAACTCCGTCATCATGAATTTTCTGGACATTCCACACTTCAAGTGGGGAAAAAATGTTGGTCTCTGCATCAAGGAATTAGCGGCCTAGGTCTATGGGGGCATCTTATGGATGGATAGGCCTGTACAGATAGATGTGGCACTAATTTCCAAGATCACAGGATTTCCCACAGTCGGTGCGCAGTCAGAATATTTTTTGGAAAACAAGGCACGCGAGAAGGAACTGGCAGAGCAGGTGAAGACACAATTCAACACGATGTGGGGGACTATAGGCCTCATTATAAAATAAATCAATGATGACGCAACGAGGTTCTCTAGCAAATTAATAGTGTGCAAGATACTAAGGAAGTGTCTCCAAGAGGAAGCCCTTGCAGGTATAATCATAGTGGCAACGTAGTGCGCAAAAGGGATGATGTTCAGTTAGGCACCATATTTACTGAATCAATTCCTACTAGACTTCCATGATGCGTAGGATAATGGAACTGAGTTCCATTACTCCTGGTTGATGATATCAGTCTATCTCGTAGGGTGGAAAGATCCCAAGTACTACACCTTCATCAATAGAACGGGGAAGTGCTACGCAGCCAAGTACAAGTCCCTCTAGCTGGAGAAGGATGACAAAGCGTAGCAGGAAAACAACACAGTGTTTGTCATGCTGCTAAAATAAATTTAGCATCGTACTACTAACACATGGCACATACCGAGGGAGGTTGCGCAGGAAACAAAGGGGATTGCAAAGTTCAAGGCATCCCAACACAATTTATGGATCTAAGTTGTGAGGGATCCCAAGAGAGCATGGATAAAAATGCAATATTGCTTGACGAGGGAGGAGGTGGAATGGATCATCAAAGATTTGTTTGCGCAGTGGCAGCAGCCAATAAAAAAACCCACCACCAAGACAAGTATGACACAGTCCGCTAAGCCTAAATACACAACTGAGGCACGCTCATCAGCTCGAACAGGGAGTCTAACTGGTAATTCTCATACAACAACAGCGTGGGCAGTGCCAAGTATGAGCACAATCCTGAAAAAACTAAGGAGAACACCCACAGCAGCATGAACAGCAAGCCAGTCACAGGCTGAGATGAAGAAGCCAACACAGGGTCAGCAAGAAATAGGCCCAGGAACAACAAATGGAGCACAACCCTCACAATCAGCAAAGGAGGCCACACAAGGAATAGATGTGCACAGAAAGAGAAAATATGACACAGAGAACCCAGACATGAGCCTCACTTGGGATGATGCAAATCTCGTCGTGGAAAAGGTCCAAGACAGGAGTGAGGAAGCAATCAAAATAGTAGAGTCACAAAGAGAGCATATCATGAGCAAGCTAATAGAATTCCATGAGAATATACAACAGTTGTGTAGCCACATAGAATCTCAAGCCACCGTGCAGCAGCAAAAGGAAGTATCGAGGCCACCTGTGCAGAAGAAGGATGAAGAGACTATACAATTTGTTGTCTAGAGCAGCGACACATTTACCATCGCGCAAAATGATCGGGCTTGGTCCAGAAACAACACAGACACCACTACAAGAGGTCGAAGAGCTAGACATAATAATGGCGTAGATACCCACGAAGGCTCTATACATGCTACAAGCGAGTGTCATGCATAAAGTGCAGTCGAGGGCCCACATAGATGCCACAAACCTAGAGGTGGGAAGAGGAGGCACGGAATGCTACAAATTACATGTGACCAGCTGATTTCGGAGAAAGAAGGATAGAAATATCATGCGGAAAATCTTGAGCAAGGATTTATTGCAGCCTATAACAGAATCCCAAACAGTGCACAAGTATTAGAGCCAAACACAGCGCAACATATTGATCACATTGTGTAAACAATTGATCAATATCGATAGGAGATCGAAAACCTCAAGGAAAAACTCATCCCTATGACTCCCCCGGAGGTGAAAGAACAAAGGAGACAAGAAGTTGTAGGACAAATGGATGAAACAAAAAGAAAATTCAGCATAGTTGTGGACTTGTTTGACAGGGAAATGCACCTGTGGACAGTATTGGAGGAAGATGAACAGGTCCAGTAGTGGGACCAGGAAGAAGGAAAGATAAGCGCATCCATCCAGGACCTCAAGTAGAGGCAAAAAATAATGAGTATCACCGAGAATCTCAGGCAAACACAAGACATGAAGAACCTACAAGCAGAGCTAATAGCAGTGTAGATGCATAAGCAGGAAAGACAAGAGCAGATGGAACCTCTCCAAGAGATAGCAGTGGAGATTATTGCACAGTTGGAGGAGGAAAAGAAGAACATGGCACAAGCACATGCATAGTGCGTAGAAATGATCTAGGAGGAGATCAATCACAACGCAAGCATTAGAAGCGCTCACAGAAAAGGCCACGTAGGTCCAAACATGAGGAAGGGAACTTGCAGACAAGTTCCACAGTCTAGCAAAGGTTGTTGAGGGAGCGCTCAAAGCCTAGGTGGATCGAGACGAGCCACATGTTAGTGTTGGGGGCCTATTGGGTTCAGGCCCATTTTTGGGAAAAGGCTATCTTTGGAAAGGAAAGCACAAAGTAGGAGAAAGACAAATGGCAGGAAAAGCATCACATACAAGGTAAAGTTGTGTGCAAAGGAGGAAAGCATGCAAGGCACGCATGCAATAAGACCTAACCATGCTAGGGTTAGGGTTTTGGTAAACATTGTAACAATTGTTAAATTGATAGGTGAGTATAAATAAATACCTAGGGAGTCTAGGTCGAGGGGTTATTTTGGTTTCTCCTAGAGTTTGGAGTTAGAGGATGTGTTATAGCAGAAGAACATTGTATGCATAACCTGTTCTTGTGAAAAGTTGTTGAGTTGTAGAGAGTAAGTAAGGTATATATTGAGGGTTAGATCACAAGCTAAGGATCCTGGCATGATCTAGTCTACCTCATTAAAGATATTTACCCAACTAAGGGAGAATTGTAATGTGCACAATGCCATGACTTTGGAGAAACTATAATAAAACAACAAAGCAGCCAAATCTTTTTGGATGTATCCCAGGAGGGGGTGAACCATAGTAGATCATGTGTTATGTGAAATGTTTATTGTTCATGTCTTTATTGTCAATGGTTAAATATTAGATGAATGTATTAATGAGATAGTTAGATCTGGTGATTTGCATGCATGAATAAAGAACAACAGAGTGTTTAATATATATGGACAATAGATAACTAAATAAATATCACAAAGTACAATCCCAAATCCCCACTCATTCCCAACCTACAAGCAACTGAGCATTGCATCCACCCATAGAACTATCTCGGGTGAGACTATGCATTGCACCCTGTGTATTGTGTTTCCTTCTAGTTTACCAGGGGGGACGATAGTTTTAGAGGGTTTTGTTGGAAGCTTGTTCAGATCTTAACATGGGTCAACTTATGACAATAAAGTGATATTATAGTAGATAAAGTAGTTAACCAACATACATGATCGGTACTTGGTATACATGGTTGATGGTTGAGGCATATGGTATAGGTTGATGGTTTGGTATATGATTTGGTACATGGTTGAGACACATATCTTGTGATGGTATGGTGGTGATCTTGGTACATTCTTGGTAGAGGCATGTGTTGGTGATGTTGGACATCTAGTTGAGAGGTGTCCTTGGTATATGATCCATGTGAGAGAATCTAGTTGAGTCTCAGTGATAGTGATAGGTTGGACAGGTTGAATAGGTTGACATGTTGATAGTGATAGGTTGGATACAGTGACAAGTTGACAGGTTGACAATGACAAGTTGGATATAGTGAAAGGTTGACAAGTCATAGGTTGATGTGATAGTGGCAGTGACAGTAATAGTTGTAGTGATAGTGGGAGTGATTGTGGTAGTGACAGTTGATATACACTTATACTTCAAGGCGACAAGACGAGGCAAGGAAAGGGGGTTGTATCCTCCTTCCGGTTGGAGCTGGATAATCAGGGAGTTGGAGCTTCCTTCAGGTTGGAGCCTAAGAACTAGGTGGTTTTAGCCACCTTTCAGTTGGAGACAGAGAACCCAAGGGGTTGTAGCCTTCTTCTAGTTGGAGCTAAAGAATTCAAGGAGTTGTAGCTTCATTCAGGTTGGAGCCTGAGAATAGGGGGTTGTAGCCTCCTTCCAGTTGCAGATAGAGAATTTGGAAGTTTGTGTTTCCTATAAATGAATTCTTGATATATATAAAAAAGCATTTCGTGGTTTTCTCCCATTTGGGTTTCCACGTAAATATTGGTGTATTGTGTTCTTGATGTAATGTTTCTTATGATTACATGCTTATGATATATATATTGAATGCACTCATAGATGATACAATAAATTGTTGAACATTGTTGATAAAGTGAAAGAATATATATTTTGGTTAAATGTGGTATAAAGTGTTAATTTTGATTCACCCCCCCCCCCCCTCTCAATATTCCAACACTTTCAAGGCATTTCCTACATTAATAATAATCAAGAGATCTCCCCATATCATGTGTGTTAATTTCAAATGTAGGTTGATATGTGGTCTACATAAGCTCATGTCCTCCTTATAATTTATTTCACCTCAAGGGCAGTAAGAATTTTAGATGAGGAACATTTTAAGAAAGAAGATTGCCTATCCAAGGTCTTTAGGGGTAATATAGGATAGAATAATAATGGTCTCAAAAAAGCTATTGAAATAGCTAGGAGGGTTTATCAACCTAATAAAAACCAACACGTGATCATGAAATATTACATCCCTTACATTCAAGGTGTCATGGATATAATTATGAATATAATAAAGAAAAAATAGGTCCCAACCTCATTTAAGCCTCTCAAAACTATTGGGAAAAAGATAAGGTCTTTAAAAGATGTCATTGATCATTTTCAAGACAAGGGTGTTTATAAGGTTGCATGTTCTTGTGGAAATTGTTATATCAGGAACACAAGGCACTCATTTCATGTGAGAATTAGAGAGAATCTCATAGGCATTCCAAAATGAGCATGCCTATACCTCAGCCTTAGTGGAACATTTCCTTAGAATCAAGCACCATGCGTTCCTTGAAGGTACCAAAATCCTTGCAAAGGAAAATCATTCTTAAAAGCATTGATTTAGAGAGGCCTTACAAATAATAAAGTACACAAACAACTTGAATGGAGATGAATATTTTGAAATAAGTGATAATTGTATCCCCTTTATCAATCAACAAAGGAAACCAATCAATCAAGCTACATACTACATTACATGATTGAATTTGACATAAGTATTCATCAATAAACACGCAATTAAGGAATATTAATAGATTGATCCAAAAAATCTACAGTTTGACTCATTGTCCTGAATATGAACATCGATTTGGTATTCAAAACATTGAGACTTAAAATGTCTACTATGGATTATCTAGAAATTAATCTCTCCAATAACACATACCGCAAAAATATCAGAAATGAAAGTTCCCAATATTTTTGACATGTATGTCAACAAATGTTTCACTGAAGTTCAAATTGAAACAACCACTACAGGTATATATCTACATGAGGAGCTTGCATCAAATGTTTGTGATCTTCCAAATGCTTTGATTTCCATAACTAGACTTTTATATATATTATGCTTTACCTTTGTCTCTTTCGCATACTTTTTAACATTCAATATTGTGGTATCCTTTTTCAAATTCTTTACTTAATCATGATGGATAATATGTGAACTTGTGCAATCACTAATTGATCTTTGAAAAATGTTGTAAAATATCATGATCATGTCTATGTATAATATGAGAGGAAAACTTGGGTCTCAACTCTTCAATTTTGGTTGTATCAATGTTCTCTAAGAAGTCGTCATCAACTTGGATATCAATGAGACTATCAATTTGTCATGGCATCCTCAGTATATTATCCTCCTCTATGATTTCATCTATTCCATAATTGTATTAGTTCCCTCTTTAATTTGTTGATTAATTCGATGTTCTTCTTTATCAGAGCTAGAGTCCATTCAATCTTCATTAACTTGTCCATTGTAACAGACCCACAACGGGCATAAATAGAAAAAATTCACTTTTCCTCAACTAGTTGAATCCTCCATCCATGGTCTCTAATCCTGGTCAATGGACCTTCACAATTTCTGAGTTGAAGTAGCTCTTCGGTTCCCTACTAGAATCTCTAAGAAATCGATCCACGGGTCTTTGCGAGACTTCACCCATGTGAACTAGCACCAAGTGCAAACCCCCTCCACGTGACCACTACCCGTGACCACAAGCCTAACTAAAAGGTGCATCGTGAAATCGTGTATCGAGTCCTTGTGTGTGAGTCACCTCAACTCTCCCGATCTCTGATCTCCCAACAGGGACCTAAAAATTTCTAGCTCCTCCTTCATATGACCACTGGTTGTGACCCGGGGCTCAACCTCAAGCGCTTATCAAGACTTTGTGTTTCGTGAAGTTGGAGGGTCACTCACCTCCCTTCTCCAGATATCTGAAAAGTCGATATCTCCCCGCCACAGATTAATGGTCATGATTCTTCCATGATCTGACGATCTAGATCGCATCGGGATTTCACGTATCAGAACTCATGATATGATTCACCTCCTTCGATCAATGGTTGTGATCCTTTCATGAACTCGGACTTCACGAGTTCTCACGACTCCTATCTCTAACCTCCCAAGTTGTGAGTCAGTGAAACGTTGATCTCTTGCCATTCATCCCTTCTCAATGGATGGCTAGGATCCTTTTGCAAACTCGGACTTCACGAGTTCCCTCTCTTGTGCAACGCCAAAAAGGTTAAATCTCGTGCACTTTTCTCTAGATCCAACGATTGTTTCTCCACGTGCTCAGATCTAACCGTTGAGATATGATCTCCTCTACGCTTGTTCCTTATCGTCTGGACTCTTATCTGATGGTCCAGGTGGGTCTCGATAGATCCTTGGATCTACGGCCCATATTACATCGTGATTTCAGATATTTAGTCGCACCAACACGCGATTCTCCCGTCGCTCGAACTCCTAACTCACTGATCTGATGGTCGAGGTGGGTCCCAATAGATCCTTAGATCTACAGCCCAGACCACATCGCGATTTTGGGTTTCAGAATTCAAAGGATCCGTCCCTTTCAGGATGATTATGAACATTCATCGGACCTACGAAGGCTAAAGAGGTCGAGGCGCTAACACTTGCGTTCCTTCCTCAAATATAACGACTTTGATAGACCTCAGATCTTCTCGAACGAATCTTATCCATTCATATTCCAAACGAAAGGATGTTCCTTTTAGATACTTAAAACTCGTTATCCTTCCTGAGCTTCATCATTTATGAAGGACTTAAGAGCGTTGCACTCTTTCTCCTAGACTTCATCACTTATAAGGATCTTATGCACACCTCTTGCACTCCTTCATCAAGTCTAGGACTTGAATGGTTCTTGGTCTCTATTAGCCTCGCAGAGAGCCTGTGTGTATCTTCACTACCTCTCCTAAGCTTAATAAACTCTATCCTCCAAGGGACTCAGACCGACTATGAGGGTTGACATGCGTACATGAACTACGCCCAAGGTCGACGAACTCACAGTTCGTGGCTCTAGCTTAAGCCACCACAGGACGCAAGTATTTATGAGTATAAAACATGTCCATTCCATAAAATTTCCTACTTTCCTAATTACACAGTCAAGCAGACACAAACAGGGGTACAATATAAATCATTAAGAAAGCATATCCATCTCTTCAACATTCATAGGATATCCAACTTTAATTCACAGTACCACTTAAATACACAAGATATGTGATTACTTATCTATTACAGGTGGTAGCCAAACAACTAACTATGGGTGTCCATCCTTCCACCCAACCATAGGCTCAGAGGCATTCATTCTTAGCACTCTGGCCACCCTCGTGCCAAGCCATGATATCACCAAGGAACTCTCGTAGTTCTCAAGGATTCTTTCTCTATTCAGCTTCTGCTCGGGTTTTTTTCTCTGCAAATTTCAGATATTTCTCTCTGTTATGGCCTTGGAAATGTTTATCAGATGCTCACTCAGCATCAAGCTCCCATCCTTCTATTCCTTATCCCCTGGAGAGCTCCGCGCATCTCCCTTACGAGCTTACGCTCTTGTCTAGTTTCTCCTCTCTATTTTCCCCGTGTATGTATCTTACCTTCCTTCTTTTGGAAGGTTCTCGACCCATCACTTTCCTTCTGTCAGAAGGAATCTCAGGTCTGCAGATCTCTGTGGTACTTCGGGCTGACATTCTGCAACTAGACCATGCTCCCATTCATGGGGGTGGTTGATAATTCAACCACTGGTCCTTTTTTCATTAATTGATTTCTCTCCTTGGGCTCCGAAAAAGGTTTATCATCCTCATCAAGGGAAATTTGGGGTTATTTGATATAATGAACCCTCTCGTATAGTTTTCACATTCTTCCTCTAGTGATATCATGGCCAATACTTTCAAGGCTTCACCCCCACAGTCAGTTGTTAGCAAATCAAACAATAATACATTTACACCATTCCCATGCCACGGCATGGTAATCCTATTTTATGATTAATTACAAGTTGGGGGAAACATGGTGTTACAATTCTCTCCCCCTTAAAGGAACATCGTCCTCGGTGTTCTTTCTCAAAAACACGTGTCATTCCTTTCTCATTCAATTTTTTCAGAAATCTTGATCCTTCTTTCTCGGTTAGGTCCTTTTTCATACCCTTAATCTTTGTCACCTTCTTTCAGAAATTATGGGACAACAAGCGCATTAATCATAGTCTCATGTGATAACATTGTATAAAAATTTCTAGGAACAATTTTCTAATCTTAACACAACAATTATCAGTGCAGTTTGTGGATTTGTATCCACATGGTTGTCTTGTTATCCAGGCTCACTGTTTTTTTCTTTTTTTTTTCCTTTTCATACCCATTGCGTGTATGATACCATTAGTTTAAAAGAACTATCAAGGTCTCCTTTTCCTTCTAGTCACTCGCCCTCCAAGCACAGGATCAAGCATCCCCTTCACTGCTATATAGTCTCTCAGGTGATCCATATTTTCTTGCCAAGGTTTTCTTGCATAGGAAGAACTACCCACCATGTGTGTGATCTTAATATTTTACAAGAACTATTAATGTCTCCTCTTCCTTTCAATCACTCACCCTCCAAACCCAGGCTCAGGCATCCCCTTCACTGCTATATAGTCCCTCGGGTGATCCATCTTTCCCTGCCAAGGTTTTCTCGCACAGAAAGAATTTCAGAGACTCTATCGAGTATTAAAATCGAAGCATCCCTCAGAATTTCTCTGTGGAGGCATCCCTCCAGCTTGTGTTACCTCAACACAACATATTTCAGGCGATCATGGCTTATCACGGGGTTCTCATAGCTCAGTAGTAGCCATTTTTCATGATTTTCAGCTTGAAAACCTTTTGGCTCAACAAAAGTTAAGGACGGAGGTTACTCTCCTTCTCCTGGAACAGAAATAGATAGGAACGAAGGTTACTCTCCTTCTCCCGACTCAGTCATAGATAGGGACGAAGGTTACTCTCCTTCTCGTGACTTAGTCATAGATAGGGATGAAGGTTACTCTCCTTCTCTTGAGTTAGTCTCTATTTCCTGCGATCAGAACATAGCCTTTTTCACAGTTCTTCCTCGAACCCAAGAGCTTGGTATCTCATCTCTGCACTCTTCGTAGATATTTTCCTTTCACCTGTATCATAGGCATACATAAATTCATGAGACATCGTCATAAATTTTAAATTCAGAATTTCATGTAAATTTGTTAGCTACAGATTTCCAATTCTACATTTTATTTTCATATTTGTTCCACACAGGAACCAGATTCATAATTATGGAACATTCCTTCCCATATCAGTTTAGCTCAGCAGGAAATTGGTCTTCCTTATGAGCTTACAATACTTCCATATCCAAGGCTCTTTCTTCCTACAATTTTGTCCTTAGCTAAACAAACTATTAGTTCTCATGCACAGTATATTTTCATCGCATACTTGCAGTGGCTCACAAACAATTTCAGAATTGTGCATACTAACAATCAAATTCACTTTCTCAAAAAGGAAATGCCATTCCTTGCAATTTGTCTTAGCAGGCAATTGGTATTCCTTATGGGCTTACAACACTGACATATCCAAAGCCCTTTTCTCCCTGCAATTCATTCTTTACACAGCCAACAAACTATTATTCTCGCATGCATCCATGTATATATATATCTATATTCAAAACCATGCATACTAACAGTTCATCACATCTATATAAACATGAAAAGGGAATCGCATTCCCTGCCTATGCCTCATTTCAACATACCAAACTTTTCAAAATGTAATTCAACATTTCAAAGGATTTAACAAATGTGCCAATATTCATGGCCACACTCATACCCAATGCACTCTTGCATTGATTTCAAGTTTGTTACACTTTATGACAGGTTCTTGGCCATGGTGTGTTGGAATTTAACCAACCTCTTCACGACATGGCTTATTCACTTTCATTCACTCTTACAGCAGGACCATGCTTCTTTCTATGGGCCGATCACGATCCCAAATCAGTACACATTGAACTCAAAACTTTCACATGAATGCCTTTAAGCATTCTTCCTTCATTAATAACCAGGATGCCAACACTTATGGCCACCAAATTTGTTTTCCTTCAACGCGTACATAATGTAAGTAAAACATTAGAAGGTCCTCCTTCCTTAATGGGACATCTATCGTCTTCCCTCTTATGTAAGCATGCATTCCCTCAATGCATTCCATGCAATGTGCTAACTATGAGCACCTTTATTCCCATAGAACCAGTCCCCGCGACTAGAGTCAATCGTAAAGTGCCAAACTATACCTTCCTTGACTGGCTCGGATGGACTCTGTTTTATCTCCATGCAACCAAGAGTAGCGACCTCGACTTTATTCTTTTCAAGCACTATCCTTTTCAACTCCCATGTCTGGGTGCTATGATCCTCGCTAAACCCCTTATCTACAAATCGACGGTGAAGATATTTCTTCCCCCAAATCCAATGGCTGCAAGGGATTGCGGAACCTCAACTACTCCGCAGTTTAGTTCTCCTTCTGATCTTCGCAATAGATGAGGGTTGTCCGATCTGTGATCAGATCCCAAACTCAAAAAAAAAATGTATTGAGTTTAATTCATGGGCATAGGCTTCGTCGTTAACCCGTGTGCCCATTTGATCTCTGCAATGAATATTGGTCGTCGATCTTATCGAACGACTAGCATTTGATCTGACAACTCCATTGGGTCTTGAAATTGATTTAACGACTGAGATCAGTTTCTTTCTGATGAACGGCTCGCATTCATATCCTCTGTCAGTCTTTCAATTAACCTGATTCGATCAGGATTTTCTTTCACGAACTTCACGATCTCGATCTGTAGTTGATCGAAGGGATTTCTACGATTTCTTAGTAAAGTTTTTTTACCTTTTTGTCAACAGATATCATTTGGTTCAAATGTTATTGCATCATACAATTATTCTTCACTGCCAGAGGTTCACACCTCTATCACTCAGGTTCTCCTTTCTGAATCATACCCTACTTGGGTATCCATGGCATACAACTGCCATTTTAAAATTTTGTGCATAACATTAGACAATAAAATATTTCAGAAAGGATTCTTACCCTATATTTTCATACATGTTCTTGGCTGCTAGCACCCTCTTTCTGATATTTTTTCTTTTTACCTCATCAACGGTGATTTTAGGGGGATTCTTATAGTCGTGTCAACAACCTTTTGACCACAGCATTCCCATGGTCATCCTCTACTTGAGGTTTCCCATCATTGGTAACCGTCTGTTGGCAAATATTTAACAGACAACACATGTTTTTATACTTGTCATTGATGGCAAGTACAACAGTGAAGATGGCATGAGTACAGAAAGTATGAAATAGATGGGCATTATGAGAAGACGTTGCAGAGAAAATTCGAATAAGCTCAGAAGAGATAGTGTAGAGGATTGTTGGCAGATCATCGATGGCAAGATCAGAGTAAGCGGAACAAAGTAAGCTCAGGAGGAGAAGTAGCATTTTTTATTGTTGGATCCCATTTACAATTCCCGATGACCATCAGATCAAGTGTTGATCGGGACTGCTCGGGATGAGAAGAAGCATTTCTGATCATTGGATCCCATTTACAATTCCCGATGACCGTCAGATCAAGTGTTGATCGGGACTGTTGATCTGAGACTCCATTTTGGAGTTTCGCGACTCGCGACATGGAGAGGCAAGAAATATGACCATTGAAATCGTGATATGCGAAATCACGATTTAATCGCAGTCGTCAGATCAAGGTGTGATCTGGACCGTCGACTCCATTTCGGAGTTTCGCGACTCGCGACTTGAAGAGGCAAGAAATATGACCATTGAAATCGCGATATGCGAAATCGTGATTTAATCGCAGCCGTCACATCAAGGTGTGATCTGGACCGTCGACTCCATTTCAGAGTTTCGTGACTCGCAACTTGGAGAGGCAAGAAATATGACCATTGAAATTGTGATTTAATCGCAACCGTAGATTCATCGAGATCGTGGACCGTTGATTTAAGCTTCATTTCGAAGTTTCGCTTATCGCAACTTGGAGTGACAAGGACCTCCATCGAAGGAATCGAGAAATGAAATTTCACGATGAGATCTGGACCATAGATTCATCGAGATCATGGACTGTTGATCTCAGCTCCATCTTGGGGTTTTGGGGATCGCGACTTGGAGAGTCGAGATGCCTCATCTCCAAATTCATGAAATGAGAATTCACGAAAAGCACTTTATGCATAAGCGCTTGGTCATGGCCTTGGTCATATTAAGGAAGGAGCTAGCATAGAAAAGCTCTATATCGGAGTTTCAGAGATCGCGATATGAAGTGTCGAGACACTTGGCCACAGGAATGCTAAAATACCGAAACCCGATTTAAAGGCAAGATTAATAAAGTTCATCCAACGGTGAAGATAAACTTGAATATGATCGGAGGGCTACTGCTCTCTCTCACAGTTAATTTATCAGTTACGAATCTATTAGCGAAACTGATTCATGATTCCTGATCGGTTGGTGTTGCAGTTGCTCAGATGGTTTTTCTTTTGCCAAAGTAGATGCAAAGAGTAATTGTTGTGGGTGTTGTGCATAAAAGAAAAAGATCCATACTGTGCATGGTTGGAAGTTCGGGACAAAAAATGAATTAAACTGTAAGAAAGGGAAAATCACAGGATGTGCAGTGTGAGACTAAGAATATGCGTAGTGTGATATAAAGCTCAGAGAAGAGTAGAATATGAGGAAAAGACTTGAAGTAGAGTAGCATGACAGAACAAGTTGAAGCAGAGTAGAATGACAGAACAAGTTGAAGCAGAGCCGATTTGCAGAACAGACAAAGGAAGAGAAGAATTGCAGAACAGTTAGAAGAAGACCATATTTACTGAACAGAGAAGAAGTGGTAAGAATCGATTTATCTGTGTATTTGGTTTTTTATTTATTCATTTATATTCCAGGGACTGTTGTCCTCAGATTTTCAAGTGGTAGATTGAACACAGGGAGTTGTAACTTTCATCTGGTTGCATCCAGAGAAACCAGGGTGGCAGGGTGGTGCAAGGGAAAACAAGTGTTCTTTGTTATACAGGTTGGAGCCTGTGTAACTGGAAGTTGGTGCTGGAACATTAAGGGGGTTGGTGCTTCCTTCCAGTGGGTGATAGAGAAACCAGAGAGTTGGTGCTCTCAAACAAGTTGCAGCTTGTAAAACAGAGGTAGCAGCCTCACATTGAGTTGGTTCTCAATTATAGATGATGTACAGAACTTAAAAGACTGCCTATCATTTCGAAGAAGAAGAGGTTTTCTCCCTTTATGGGTTTCCTTGTGAAAATCTATCTCTGTGTATACCTTATGTGTGACTGATGCTTATTATTTTTATTTCCCATATGTTTTATAATGTTGATGATCACTTGAAGAAAGATTAAGAATGTATTAATAGACTTAAAATTGTTTAAGCACAATAACAACTGATTCACCCCCCCCCCCC
>ML776618.1:1648507-1673657 GCA_009831015.1 Picea engelmannii
ATGATAGGAGAACTATCATATTTTCTTGGCTTACAAGTAAAACAAAGTTCTGCAGGAATATTTATTTCTCAAGAAAAATATTTGAAAGAGATGTTGAAGAAATTTCAGATGGAAGATTCCTCTCCAGTTAGCACACCTATGGTTGTTGGTTGCAAGCTGAGTAAAGATGATACCTCACTTGATGTCGATCAAAGGACATATCGCTCTATGATAGGCAGTCTTATGTACATCACAGCATCCCGTCCTGATATAATGCAAGTTGTTGGAATGGTAGGTCGTTATCAGTCTGCTCCTAAACAAAGTCATTTGGTAGCTATCAAAGGGATATTCAAATACTTGAAGGGAACAATGACTTATGGTCTGTGGTATCCCAGAAATTAGAATTTCCAGCTAACTGTTTATTCAAATGTAGATTGGGCAAACTGTGTTGATGAGAGAAAAAGCATCGGTGGAGGAGCATTCTTTCTGGGTGACTCATTAGTTGCATGGCTTAGTAAAAAGAAAGGATCCATTTCATTATCCACTACAGAGGCAGAATACATTGCTGTTGCTACTTGCTGCACACAAATTTTATGGATGATACAAACTCTTGCAGATCTGAAGGTAACTTACACTGATCCCATTCCAATTCACTGTGATAACACCAGTGCCATTAGTGTCTCCAAGAATCCTGTTCTTCATTCCAAGACTAAGCATATTCCAATAAAGTACCATTTTCTCAAAGAACAAGTTACAAACAGAATTGTTCAACTGAATTATATACCTTCTACAGAACAGATTGCAGATATATTTACAAAACCATTAGCAGCAACCCCTTTTGGATATCTTCGTCAAAAGTTGGGGGTTATAATTTCTTGTGCCTAATCTATTCACCTAGTCAGGGGGGGTACTTATTGAATATCTTGTGTATTTCCAAGATGCGCATAGTTGACAGGGGGAGTATGTTTTGCAACAGATCAGGGGGAGCATGTTTCTTCTTTGACATTAATGTCAAAGGGGGAGAAAAGAGTCCGGGAGGAGAGTCTAAATGCATGTGGATGATTAAGTTGCCATCAATGCCAAAGGGGGAGAATGTTGGCAAATCTTTAACAGACAGCGCATGCTTGTATACTTGTCATTGATGGCAGGTACAACAGTGAAGATGGCATGAGTACAGAAAGTATGAAATAGATGGGCATTATTAGAAGACGCTGCAGAGAATATTTGAATAAGCTCAGAAGAGATAGTGCAGAGGATTGTTGGCAGATCATCGATGGCAAGATCAGAGTAAGAGGAACAAAGTAGGCTCGGGAGGAGAAGTAGAATTTATGATCGTTGGATCCCATTTACAATTCCCGATGACCTTCAGATCAAGTGTTGGTCGGGACTGCTTGGGAGGAGAAGCAACATTTCTAATCGTTGGATCCCATTTACAATTCTCGATGACCGTTAGATCAAGTCTTGATTGGGATTGTTGATCCGAGACTCCATTTCGGAGTTTCTCGACTCGCGACTTGGAGAGGCAAGAAATATGACCATTGAAATCGCGATATGCGAAATCGTGATTTAATCACATTCGTCAGATCAAGGTGTGATCTGGACCATCGACTCCATTTCGGAGTTTCACGAATCGCGACTTGAAGAGGCAAGAAATATGACCATTTAAATCACAATTTAATTGCAGTCGTCAGATCAAGGTGTGATCTGGACCATCGACTCCATTTCGGATTTTCGTGACTCACGACTTGGAGAGGCAAGAAATATGACCATTGAAATCGCGATATGCGAAATCGCGATTTAATCGCAATCGTAGATTCATCGAGATCGTGGATCGTTGATTTAAGCTTCATTTCGGAGTTTCGCCTATCGCAACTTGGCGTGACAAGGACCTCCATCGAAGGAATCGTGAGATGCGAATTCACAATGAGATCTGGATTGTAGATTCATCGAGATCATCAACCATTGATCTCAGCTCCATCTTGGGGTTTCGAGGATCGTGACTTGGAGAGTCGAGATGCCTCATCTCCAAATTCACGAAATACAAATTCGCGAAAAGCACTTTATGCATAAGCACTTAGTCATGGCCTTGGTCATATTGAGGAAGGATCTAGCACAGAAAATCTTTGTATCGAAGTTTCAGAGATCGCGATATGAAGTGTCGAGACACTTGGCCACAGAAATGCCGAAATGATGAAACCCGATTTAAAGGCAAGATTAATAAAGTTCATCCAACGGTGAAGATAAACTTGAATATGATCGGAGGGCTACTGCTCTCTCTCACAGTTAATTTATCAGTTACAAATCTATTAGCGAAACTGATTCATGATTCCTAATCGGTTGGCGTTTCAGTTGCTCGGACGATTTTTCTTCTGCCTAAGAAGATGCGAAGAGTAACTGTTGTGGGTGTTGTGCATAAAATAAAAAGATACAGACTGTGCGTGGTTAGAAGTTCTAGACGAAAAATGAATTAAACTTTAAGAAAGGGAAAATCAAAGGATGCGCAGTGTGAGATTGAGAATATGCGCAGTGTGATATAAATCTCAGAGAAGAGTAGCAGGTGAGGAAAAGACTTGAAGGAGAGCAGAATGATAGAACAAGTTGAAGCAGAGCAGAATGACAGAACAAGTTGAAGCAAAGCAGATTTGCAGAATAGACAAAGGAAGAGAAGAATTGCAGAACAGTTAGAAGAAGACCAGATTTACAGAACAGAGAAGAAGTGGTAAGAATCGATTTATCTGTGTAATTGGTTGTTTATTTATTCATTTATATTCCAGGGACTGTTGTCCTCAAAGGTTCAAGTGAGTGATTGAACACAGGGAGTTGTAACTTCCATCTGGTTGTAGCCAGAGAAACTAGGGTGGTAGGGTGGTGCAAGGGAGAACAAGTGTTCTTTGTTATACAGGTTGGAGCCTATGTAACTGGAAGTTGGTGCTTCCATCCAGTTGGTGCTGGAACATTAAGGGGGTTGGTGCTTCCTTCTAGTGGGTGCTAGAGAAACCAGAGAGTTGGTGCTCTCAAACAAGTTGTAGCTTGTAAAACAGAGGTAGCAGCCTCACATTGAGTTGGTGCTCAATTATAGATGATGTACAGAACTTAAAAGATTTCCTATCATTTCGAAGAAAAAGAGGTTTTCTCCCTTTATGGGTTTCCTCGTGAAAATCTGTCTCTGTGTATACCTTATGTGTGACTGATGCTTATTACTTTTATTGCCCATATGTTGTATAATGTTGATGATCACTTGAAGAAAGATTAAGAATGTATTAATAGACTTAAAATTGTTTAAGCACAATAACAATTGATTCACCCCCCCCCCCTCTCAGTTGTCTTAGTAATTTCAACACCGTCTTCCTCAACAGTTCCAATTCCTTCATATACACAACATGCATCATTAGTTGTAATATCAATTAAAATGCATGTATCCAAATTCATAACTTATTCAAAATGTACTAGTATATCTTTATGCACTTCATCACATTATCTTCAAGGGTCTCCATGAATGCAATACAGACAGTTCTCAATTGTTTCTACAGTAATACAATCATCATCACTATGATGTCAAAACATTTACTTTTATCAGTAAACCTGCTTTCTCATTCCAGAGGAAACATAACACATAGCAAGAAGGGAATTAGGAAATCTCCCCTTCTTCCAATTCTTTCTACATCGCCTGAGACTTTTCAACCCAGCTAGGTTATCTCTAAAGGCTTCACTTCCTTTTCTTAACATGGCTTTAACCAAGCCTATTCAATCAAACATACTCTTGTATCCCTTCATTAGTCTTCTATTCATTACATGATGCTTTCAGAATGTAATCCAAGATTCTTATATATAGACAGGCTTTGCAGCCCATTGCCCAACCTTCAACAGTTATTAGGGTTGTGACTTTGTTCTTCTAACATAGTCCTTACACAGTTTCTCCACAGGGAACTCCCACCGCATGCAACTTATTTATTGCACATCCACCACTACATGTGATGGAATCAACCTTGAGTTAGCTTTAGCTATTTACCAAATATTCCTTAAGAAATATAAACGTGTGTCTTGGTCAGGTACCCAAATTATGTATCCATACATATTCTGGTTTGTTAACTTACTTCCATGATGTACTTAACCATATTCATAATCATCAGCATGTGTGTAGCTACCATAGGTATAATTCATAGCCTACATACGTATCTACTTTAAAATCGGTCAACTCATGATTGTTTACAATCGTTCTCATGTGACCTTCAAGGCAAAATCACTTGCCTCTTATTATGACAACAGAGCATCCTTCCTCATCCACTCTTTCTTCTATTTACACTAATATTTCTTGAGGGAATGGAACACATTCCCCTTAAGCTATCATTCAAAACATAACTTTCATGACTCTTCATAATGGAGTCAACCATGCAACCATGGTATTCTTCTACTCTTCATTCAATGTTGGCAAGTGCTAAGCTTGCTTCACATTTCACTCATTAGGGAAACCATATTGGGCCTTTAATATACTTATACTCTTACATCATACATGTGCATCACTCACACATTTGATATCATTCGTATCTAATCGGTATTAATATCAGGCTTCATATCAAGAAGCTTCTCAATGCATTAGATCCATGAACTCAAGCATACACACACAACTAAGTATTGATCATACTAGCTTAGTTTTATCATTAGTGTTATTTAGTTAGAGATTACAATCTCTTACATGACTAATCTCACAGTTATAACTAATACTGGTGTTGCCTTCTCTTTATATCAATGACCAACCAGGGTCACTCTCCCTTTTATACTATAGCAGTTGGTAAGAAAACTTTCTTGCCTCAACTTCTATAGGACTTTACTCATCTCACCTTTCCTCTGGTCATGAGGAGTTATATACTCTGAGTTTAATATAAAGCAATAATTATACTGCCACGGATCCTACCTGATTCTATCATATTCCTTTAATCCCACAAAGGTATTAACCATTATATAATCAGCCACCATCAGTGCCTGAGGTTCCAACTGCCCATGCTTAGAGGCAGTGTCACGAATGCCAGGTCATCCGCCTTTTGGGCTTCATCTACCCTTGATAGAACCCTGCCACCTTCAGCTATTGACATTCAAGTCTTATTATCAATGTTAATTAGCATATCCCTACTCAAGTAAGAGTAGTTATCACTTGACAAGGGTTAAATAAATTCTTCTGCTGAAATTCAACAAGAATTCTCAAAATCACAGGTTCAATCTGCAGTCCTTTTTCCTCAAGGAGTAAATGCAGATAACAATACCTCTTTATGCGACTCTCGCATGAGCCCAAGAAGGCCAAGTGTTGTAACCATGCTCCAATACCAATTTGTAACAGACCCATGACGGGCATAAATAGAAAAAAATTATTTTTCCTCAACTAGTCGAATCCTCCATCCATGGTCTCTAATCCTGGTCAATGGACCTTCAAAATTTCTAAGCTAAAGCAACTCTTCAGTTCCCTACTAGAATCTCTAAGAAATCGATCCACGGGTCTTTGCGAGACTTCATCCGTATGAACTAGCACCAGGCGCAAGCCCCCTCCACGTGACCACTACCCGTGACCACAAGCCTAGCTAAAAGGCGCTTCATGAAATCACGTATCGGGTCCTTGCATGTGAGTCACCTCGAATCTCCCGATATCCGATCTCCCGACAGGGACCTAACACTTGCTAGCTCCTCCTTCATATGACCACCGACTGTGACTCAGGGCTCAACCTCAAGCACTTATCGAGACTTCGCATTTCGCGAAGTTGGAGGGTCAATCACCTCCCTTCTCCCGATATCCGAAATGTCGATATCTCCCTGCCACAGATTAATGGTCCCAATTCTTCCATGATCTAACAGTCCAAATTGCATCGGGATTTCGCATATCGGAACTCCTGATATGATTCACCTCCTTCGATCAACGGCTGTGATCCTTTCGTGAACTCGAACTTCACGAGTTCTCATGACTCCTATCTCTAACCTCCCGAGTTGCGAGTCAGTGAAACGTTGATCTCTCGTCATGTGTCCCTTCTCAATGGACGACTAGGATCCTTTCACGAACTCGGACTTCACGAGTTCACTCTCTTGTACAACTCCAAAAAGGTTAAATCTCGTGCACTTTCCTCTAGATCCAACGGTTGTTGGTCCACGCGCTCAGATCTAACTACTGAGATCTGATCTCCTCTATGCTCGTTCCTCGTCGTCTGGACTCTTATCTGATGGTCCAGGTGGGTCCCGATAGATCCTTGGATCTACGGCCTAGATTAAATCGCGATTTCGGATTTCATAGATTTAGTCGCACCAACGTGCAATTCTCCCATCGCGCAAACTCCAAACTCACTAATCTGAAGGTCGAGGTGGGTCCCGATAGATCCTTAGATCTACAGCCCAGATCACATCGCAATTTTGGGTTTCGAAATTCAAAGGATCTGTCCCTTTCATGATGATTATCAACATTCATCGGACCTACGAAGGCTGAAGAGGTCGAGGCGCTAACACCTGTGTTCCTTCCTCAAATCTAACAGTTGTGATAGACCTCGGATCTTCCCGAACGGATCTCATCCATTCATCTTCCAAACGGAAGGATGTTCCTTTTCGATACTTAAAACTCGCTATCCTTGTTGATCTTCGTCAGTTATGAAGGACTTAAGAGCGTTGTTCTCTTTCTCCTAGACTTAATCACTTAGAAGGGTCTTATGCACACCTCTTGTGCTCCTTCATCAAGTCTAGGACTTGAGTGGTTCTCGGTCTCTGCTAGCCTCGCAGAGAGCCTGTGTGTATCTGCACTACCTCTCTTGAGCTTAATAAACTCTATCCTCCAAGGGACTCAGAACGACTATGAGGGTCGACATGCATACATGAACTATGCCCAAGGTCGACAAACTCACAGTTTGTGGCTCTAGCTTAAGCCACCACAGGACGCAAGTATTTACAAGTATAAAACATGTCCAATCCATAAAATTTCCTACTTGCCTAATTACACAATCAAGAAGACACAAACATGGGTATAGTATAAATCATTAAGCAAGCATATCCATCCCTGCAACATTCATAGGATATCCAACTTTAATTCATAGTACCACTTAAATACACAAGATATGCGATTACTTATCTATTATAGGTGGTATCCAACCAACTGACTGTGAGTGTTCGTCCTTCCACCCTACCATAGGCTCAAAGGCATTCATTCTTATCACTCTGGCCACCCCCGTGCCAAGCCATGATATCACCAGGGAACTCTCGCAGTTCTCAAGGATTCTTTCTTTGTTTAGCTTCTGCTCGGGTTCTGTTCTCTGCAGCTTTCAGATATTTCTCTTTGTTATGGCCTCAACGAGGTTTATTAGATGCTCACTCAATATCAAGCTTGTGGCCTTCTATTCATTATCCCGTTGAGAGCTCTGTGCATCTCCCTTACGAGCTTGCGCTCTTGTCTGGTGTCTCCTCTCTGTTGTCCCCGTGTATCTATCTTACCTTCCTTCTTTTGGAAGGTTCTCGACGTATCACGTTCCTTCTATCAGAAGGAAGCTCGGGTCTGCAGATCTCTATGGTACTTCGAGCTGACATTCTGCAGCTAGACCATGCTCCCATTCATGGGGGTGGTTGATAATTCAACCACTGGTCCTTTCTTCATTAACTAATTTCTCTTCTTGGGATCCAAAGGAGGTTTATCATCCTCATCAAGGGAAATTTGGAGTTATTTGATATTAGGAACCCCCTCGTATAGTTTTCACATTCTTCCTCTAGTGATATCATGGCCAGTACTTTCAAGGCTTCACCCCCACAGTCAGTTATTGACAACTCAAACAATAATACATTTACAACATTCTCATGCCACAGCATGGTAATCCTATTTTATGATTAATTACAAGCTGGGGGAAACAGGGTGTTACATCCATCAACATTAGGATTTAAAACCCTTTTTTTCAACATTATCATTTTCATATCCAATTCTTAAACATTTTTTTTTCTCATTTTTTGCCATCATTTCCTCGTTTTTTCATTATGGATCCCATCATCTCTATTACAACGATATTTTAATATTTTTTTAAAGACTTATTTTACTGCCCATGCTTGAGAAATACTTATATCTTAAAAATACAAAAGAAAATCCCAAAAAATCTAATTTCTTATAGCCAATAAAAAAAATCCCAAAAATCAAATCTTATCGCTAACAAGAAACTTAATCTCCAAAATAAAATAAAAAATGATATTCTCTACTCTTTGGGATTTGCAAAGTACAAGGATGAATTAGATAAAATATGTTTGAATGTAATCAACAAACATTAATTTTAAGTGGTAAAAACAAAATGGAAAAATCAATTTTTATTAGTTTCACACAGTTTTTCCCAAGAATATTTTTAAACTCTCGACCTAAAAATATTTTTCCCAAAAATATTTTTAAACTCTCGACCTAAAAATATTTTAGTGGGAAGTTAGTTTATGAAGTGAAAACAAACTTATAATGAAAGTTAGTTCATATCGTTCATACTAACTTTCGATCTACAGTTATTTTCGGTTGAAAATACCCGAAGGTACCTCAACAACGCAAATACATGGTTTCTCCATATTTCTTCACTTTCAAAAGTTTCCAACCCCGCTAAATTCTACAAATTTATTGTTGGACATGATACCATTAGATTCCAGGTCAAAAATACTTTGTTTTGAATATTTTTTTATAGACTTTATAATGAATTTCTAATTATATATATATATATATATATATATATAAAATCTGCAAAATGAAAATTCAATTTTCTAAAACTATAAAACTACATAACCACACTATAAAATTACATAACCAAATTCAAGGTCAAAATTACTTTGTTTTGAATATTTATTTTCAGGACTACATAATGAATTTATAATTTTAATAATTTAATTATATATATAACAAATCTGCAAAAATGAAAATTCAATTTTCTAAAACTACATAACCAAAAAAATTGAAAAAATCAAGTTGTAGTAGCTTGAGCCAATCTCTTAAAAACGGTGTATTTAGAATTTTTAAACTTAGTTGGAATATAAAAAATATTTAGGCTTAACAGAGAAATGTAAAGTGTACACAATGTTTTACAGTAAGTTAATAAAAAGCATTTGTTTAATATGATAAATAACAAAAACAAATAGTGAAATGGTAGTCTAATATATATGTGAATTATCTTAATATATTTGTACATTTGTTTAATGTGATAAATAAATAAAACAATAGTGAAATTGTAGTATAGTATAAGTGGATTATCAAAATATATTTGTTTGGTTTAAAACAAAAATCTAAAATTGAAAACAATAGGCTCCACAAATGTTATTAATTATTCATCCTTCTATTTTTTAATGACAAATTATTACAAAAATATGAAATTGATCTATTAAATGTGATAAAAAAAATTCACAAAAATATGAATACAAAGCTAAAATAATTATATACAAGTCATCATCTTATTGTGAATTGAAATTCCAAACATAAATATAGTTATGATTGTTGAAAGTTGAACAAAAATCAAAATAACATTTTACATGCCAAAAAAAAAGCAAAATAGTAATCCATATTTATAGATAAAACCAAGACCATATATCCATTCTAGCAAGGCTTACAAAGAGAGGACAAAAAACATATTTTTCAATGTTAAAACCTATCATATTTGACTAATCTCGGGGGAATTTTCTTAGTAAACTTTTATTTTGTAAAATTTCAAATTTCTTATGTTAAACCATATGATAGCTTTCACTAACATGTGAGTGATTTTGAATATGGTAGGAGCCTCTACGCACTCCAGGTTGTATGAAATAATAAGAAAACTAACTCTCAAGACACCTCAAAATTGACCTAAACACTCCCACAAAGCACTCATGTGAGCTCATGTTTTTGTACTTGTTTTGCAGGTCATGAAATAAGAGGAATGACTCTTCCATGGATCAAGATAAATACCCATGCAATATTACTTTTAAATCAAAGATAAGTTATGTAAATCTTATTCATGATTGTAGTTGGTATGGACAAAAAACAACATAAGTGAAAACAAAATTTCCAAGAGTAATGGTGGTATCAATAGACACCATTGGG
This sequence comes from Picea engelmannii, assembly GCA_009831015.1. NCBI lineage: Eukaryota > Viridiplantae > Streptophyta > Pinopsida > Pinales > Pinaceae > Picea > Picea engelmannii. Next base: position 1,658,529 of record ML776618.1, read on the forward strand.
ACTTAACATAATGAGCGTAGCTCAATGAGTAGATAATGTGATAGACAAATCTATAATATTTTCTATATATAGGTTTAGGTATACCCATGAAACCCTCAATGTACGGGACCACATCCCACAACTATCCATATAATGTTAATCTATAAGATAAAAAGTGGACATTATCAACTCCATGTGCCTAGTTAAGTCCACCACTTGGTCAACTCCATTAACGGTCGACTCCCTCTTCATGGTAACTACACATTCCGACATGGTGATTTTACAACAATAATCTGTAGTTCAAACATTCTCCCTTAAACTCGGCTTGGAAGAAAAATCAAATTATAATCAAATCACATTAAAAAAAAAATTCTTAATTTGATAGGGACTACAAATGTTGACAATCAAAGAAAATGAGTGAACTAGGAACAAAATAGAAAAACTACCACCTCCCAATAATAGCATGTGAACAACCATCACATTGATCAATCAAATGCACAATAATACTTTCCAAAGGGAACTCTAAACAACTGTCACCCCAACAAGATTCTCCACCCGATTGCTTTCGAGGAAAAATCCCCTATAGTAGTGGGATTACTGCAGCGTACTGATGACATTACAAGAACCAAATTCCATAAAGAACACTAAGTAAATATATAATAATTGAATTCAAAAGAAATAACTAACTATTGGGACAAAGAGAAAGACTGACTCACTAGGAATCCAATGGTCGATGTCGTTCCTGATTGTTGGAGTCCCTTCACTCTTTTCCAATGGTTCCTCTACAACCTGCAAGAACATCAAATAAGCTTACCTATGTAGAGAGGTAGTTATACTAATAACTACCCATTAGTTCTATGAAAAATGATGGAAAAAATCGAAACAATTAGTATTCTATGAAGTATATATAAAATAATTATGAATTTAAACAATACCAAAACAATACACTTTGAATGAATGAGTTTCTATATTATTGATGAACAACAGTTAGGTAGTTATAGATTTTAACTATCTAATGTGACACTCACTTGTCGAAAGAGATCCTGGATTCCTCCACCTCGGCTCCTGCTACAAGGATTTATAAGGTTTTCATTAGGAGGGTGAGCATTTGTATCATTCTATGTGCTTAGTGAGAAGTGATGGCTACATCAGATAAAGAAGATTTTATTTCTAAGACATCAACAAATTATTCACATACCTCTTCTTTTGGGAATAGAAAATGTGATGGGAATGCTTCTAATGTAAATGAGGCGTCGTATTTTTCATCTAGTCAGAAGTTTGATCATAGTGCAAGCAATGTTATTTAGCATGTTCCTAGGGAAAGTCCTAAACCAGAGGACTTTGAAGGAACCAATTATAAAGAGGAGAAATATGATGGTGATCAATATGTTCAATAGTTTAATAATATTGAAAATAATCAAAATGTAGGTCAAAGTGGATACTTTGATCACAAGATAAATGATTGGGATGATAATTTTCCTCCAAGTGAGGATTTCCAAGGTACTCATGAAGATTTTCCTCAAAGTGAGGATTCCCAAGGCACTAATGAGGATGATGAAGAATTTCTCTCAAGTGGGGATTTTAAAAGTAGTGAAGATGATTATGCCAATGATGGACACTCTTTCTCGAGTGTGGAATTTAAAGGCGGCAATGTCGATGATGATGATTTTCCTTCAAGTGAGGATTTTCAAGGTACTAATGAGGATGATGAAGATTTTCCTCCAAGTGAGGATTTTCAAGACACTAATGAGGATGATGAAGAATTTCCCTCAAGTGGGGATTTTAAAATTAGTGAAGATGATTATGTCAATGATGGACACTCTTTCCCGAGTGGGGAATTTAAAGGCACCAATATTGGTGATGATGATTTTCCTCCAAGTGAATATTTTCAAGTTATTAATGAGGATGATAAAGCTTTTCCTCCAAGTGAGGATTTTCAAGGAAGTAATGAGGATGATGAAAAATTTCCCTCAAGTCGGGCTTATAAAAGTAGTGAAGAAGATTATGCCAATGGAGGAAACTCTTTCTCGAGTGGGGAATTTAAAGGAAACAATGTTGATGATGATGACTTTCCTCCAAGTGAGGATTTTCAAGGTACCGATGAATATTTTACTCCAAGTGAAGATTTTCAAGGAACTAAGAAGGATGATGAAGAATTTCCCTCAAGTGTGAATTTTAAAAGTAGTGAATATAGTATGTCAATGATGGACACTCTTTCCCGAGTGGGGATTTTAAAGATAACAATGTTGATAATGATTTTCCTCCAAGTGAGGATTTTCAAGGTACCGATGACGATGATGAAAATTTTCCTCCAAGTGAGGATTTTCAAGGCACTCATGAGGATGATGAAGAATTTCCCTCAAGTGGGAATTTTAAAAGTAGTGAAGATTATTATGTCGATGGCGGACAATTTTTTCTAGGTGGACAATTTAAAAGAACCAATGGTGATGATGATATTTTTCCTCCATGTGAATATTTTAGAGGCATTGATGATGGTGTTGTTGATGATGAATACATTCTTGTTAGAGAAGAGTTTAATGGAATTGATATTCTTGAGGGTGATAATGATTTTCCTTCAAGTGAATATTTTCATGGAAGATCCAATGACATTGGTGGGGATGGTAATCATTTTTCTAGTGAGTTTGATATTCTTCTTATCAATGAGAGTATCAATGAAGATGATGCAGGACCTAGGAATGAAGATCATATTCTCAATCATTCAACTGCAACAAATCAAGGTGATTGACATTCTCTTGTTCGATCTCCTGACAATGTTTTTCTTGATATTCCTTCTAGTGATGAGGAAATTCCTTCTAGTGAGGATGATGAAATAGTAGAGACATTTCAAAGAAACATTGTCTCTAGGATCGGGACCAGACCTTTTTATATCAATCCAAATCATTCTAGTTATACAAGATCTAGGAAAGAATTTCTCATTAAATCAGTTTCCATAAGTGATTTGATTTCAAGTGACTGTTGTCAAAAGAATTGTTTGAAAAACATGGACTACATGTATGCCTTGAATTAAAGGAAGGCATATTTGTCAATGAATAAGAGCATGCAAAATTCATATTTAATGGGGTGCATGATATACACCAAGAAAAAATATTATTATCGCAATGGGAATCTTTTACTTTGCAAAAAGGATTTCGAAATAATTCACTCAATTGGTAATATTCATTTATCAAGAATCCAAACAAGGTTGGAAAAAGATCCTTCATTTTATTCAAAGGTACATCATGGATGAGAGAGTGGGCCATTAACAAACAATATACTGTCATGGATGCATGATTTAATTTCTAGACATGGAGAGTGTATGTCAGATAGAAACACAATGCATATTCCATATAATTTCTCAAGGAGGGAAATATACAACTTGTACAAAGAATATGTTGAAGGTGTTGAAGGAAATGGTAATTTTATTACATATGCATATTTTACAAGAATATGGAAGAAACAATTCAACAATGTTTGTATTCCTAAAAATTCAAGGATGGAGGTTTGCAGTACATGTGCTACTCTTAAATCAAGAAGTGATAAATCTGAAGGGGTAGAAAGAGGTATGTATTTACTATTTTGTTTTTTTTTTAATTGGATAGTTATCAACTATGAAAACGTATTATCAATATTTTTATTTTATGTCATGTGCAGATTCTATATTCAAAGCACTTCAACATCGGAATCAGCAATAAAGTGAAAGGGAAAAGGTGTACAAACATCGGAAAAAGTGTAATGATGCTCCAAAAAAATATTTAGGTATGATAATTGATGGCATGGACTAGAAGAAAACACTTCTACCACATTTTTTCTGTACACCAACAAATTTACAAGAAGATAATTTCATTAATTTTCACTTGGTTGGTTGTATAGTTTTTAATAGAAAAATGTGTCCAAGGGTTTACTTCACAGCTCCAAATATTCATAATGATGCAAATTTTACCATCATCATAATTCATCATGTGTTCACTCGTTGGTATGACAATCTTCCTCAAGTTCTATATCTACAGTTAGACAACACTAGTCGTGAAAACAAAAATCAAAATGTGTTTGAATATCTACGCATGATTATTCAACTGACAATATTTAAAAAGGTGAAAGTTTGTTTCCTTCTTGTTGGACACACTCATGATCATATTGATCAAATGCTCAGTTTTGTTTTAGTAACATTGAAGAGGGAAAATGTTGGAAGCCTACCATCATTAATTGAACGTATTAAGAAATCATACCTTCCAGAGCCTTTTTTCACATATTAGAAGAAAGTGTTGACATGCGAAGATTTATTCAGGGATCGCATGGTGAAGAAGAATGTATTGAGCATTTTAATGACATTAGCTTCCAACATCAATATTTTTTTTTAAAAGTCGATAGGAAAACACTTATATGGGGAAAGCAGTGCTCAACTATTGCATAATGGGGGCCTTCATCGGGTTTAGCATTTTTTAAGTTCATTCCAGATCATCCAATATATGCATCAAAGTTATTGTTATTACAATTAGTTACTGAAATCCATAATGCACGGACGCATAATAGAGATGTAGATTATTCTAAATGCTTGGAAGAAACAAAAAAATCCATTAACGATACATATGAGTACTTTGATGTTGTTGATTCTATTTGGTGGGATTATTTTTTCAATGTTCAAAGTGACATAATTTCAAGCTCAAAAAATGAAGATACATTTTTGAAGACTCCATTTCATTGGCCACAAAATATGCCAAATGAATCCAAAAAAAAGAAACATTGTTGAACAACAAGAATCTGAAGGTGCTATTGAATTTACACAAGTAGAGGAAAGAAGCATGTATATTGGTTCTCGAAGATCACGTGCACAATGTGAAACCATGGAAGACCTTTATAGGGGTCTAGAGCATGATATTAAGGAGGGTAGCATGATTGCAATCTTAGCGAACGAAGATCCACATGGTTATCCAATCTAGAATGCAAAGGTTATAAAGATTGACAAAGAAAATGAAGATGTTGCAGCAATTGAAGTGCATTGGTATGCAACAGGTACACACCCATTAAATGGTGTGTAAAAGTTAGAGATGGTGGTTGAGAAACATGTCAATAGAAAGAGAAAAAGAAAGGGTCAAAATACAACTCGTCGTCGCACTAACCTCTTAAAATTAGAGGATGTTGACATACTTGTTTATGACTTCAATTTGACAAAGAGAAGAACTCTTCACTCCAAGACAACAAAGATTATCAAGAGTTTGTTACCACAAGAAACAACTCCAAGATAGGAGACTAATGAACCTAGTCATAGATCTAAAAGGATTTTGAAATCTGAAATGTTGGGCATGCATGTAGACTCATATGGTTCATTCATCGACAATAGAGAAGAGTATGGATCATCTACATCTTCATCCAATTATTCATCTGAAGACAATGTAGACTATGATGGTATTTCATAATCCATGAGTTAATCTGAATAAGTGTATGAAACATTTTATGTATTTTGTATCCATATGATGTTTGTATGGTAACTAGAAATGAGCATTTGACTTACATATGATCTTACATGAAGTTATGAATCATTTCTATGTTTTATGAATTATATGTTTTGATTGTGGAGACTATAATTAAATTTCTTAGCTCATATGTTTTGAATCTGGACAATGTAACAATATTTTTAAGAAATAATTTATGTTTCATTCAATGTAAATTTTATTTACTTTTTTTTTATTAAAAATGAAAAAATATTAAAAACTGATGTTGAATTTTTAAAGTATAGGATGATATTTTCATGGCATTATGTATTATCTTGTGCTTGGAGTGCTAAACTAAGATTTTAAAAGTAAGCATTTAAGGTTTGATTTTATGATTTTGTTTATAGTAGTGATGATTTATTTTACCGCTTTAAAAAAATTGTCATTTTAATACCCCAATTTTCGCATGGGTGCTACTAGTAGCAATAATTTTCAATTGATGGTTGATTTTGAGGTTTTGGTTTTAATGGTACCAACTGTTAAGAATCAGATTTCAAATGATCTATAATTTTAACATTTTAAACAAATATTTTGTTTTAGGTAACATCATTTTTTTATTTAGGTGTTGATTTTAAGGTTTTTATGAGCTACTGTATGAGTTTTGAAGGCCATGTTTGAAAAATGTTGTAATTTTGACCCCGTTAGAAAAAATGGTGCTACCAGTAGCACCACGTTTTTATTTGGGCATTGATTTTCATGTTTTTATGCAAAAAAATATGGGTTTTAAGGGCTAGAATTCTCGTTTTGAGGTCAGAATTATCGTTAAGTCGGTAACTCTGATTTTGTAGTGGTTCCATTTGGAATGACCAATGCACCAATTGTCTTTATGTGCTTAATGAATGGCATATTCATAAATTATTTGGACAAGTGTGTCATTGTGTTCTTGGATGACATACTCATCTATTCTAAGTCTGAGGAAGAACATGAACATCACTTGAGGTTGATGCTGCAATTACTAAGGGAATATCAATTGTATGTCAAGCTAAGCAATCGTTCTTTTTACCAAGCATAGATCCATTATTTTGGGCACATTATTTCAAAGGAAGATATGGTTGTGGACCCAGACAATATTGAAGCCATTAGAGGATGGACAACACCAAAGAATGTTTCAAAAGTTATGAGATTAGACGGATACTACAAGAGATTTATAGCAAGTTTCTCTAAGATTGTTCATCCCATTACTTATTTACAAAAGAAAGAAAATAAATTTGAATGAACAACAAAGTGTGAAGAGAATTTTAATTTGTTGAAAGAATTACTTACTAGTGCACCTATTTTAAATATTCTTGACCCAAATAAGAATTTTGTGATATGTACAAATGCATGCAAAGGACTTGGTGGAGTCCTCACTCAAAATGGACATGTCAATAGTTATGAATCCAAAAAACTTAAAGAACATGAGAGGAATTATGTCAGACATGATTTAGAGCTCATTGTCATAGTTCATGCATTGAAGATGTGGAGGCATTATTTAATGGAAAAGAGATTTGAATTAAGGCAAACCATAGTGGTCGAAAATATGGTTTTGAGAAACTAACTTTGAATGACATGCAAACAAGATGGCTGGAATTTTTAAGTGAATATGACTTTAACATTAATCATATTAAAGGAAAATAAAATAAAGTTGTCGATGCACTCAGTAGGAGGGTACATATTATGCATGCTACAACCATTAGTATGCATCAATCATAATTAAAGAGAAAAAAATTAGATGTTGTTGTTACAAACCAGCATTAAAAAATATCAAATGAAAGAAGATGGATTATTTATGCATAAAAACAGTTCCTAGTTCCAAAGAACTTAAGAATTTAGTATTAAAAGAAATACATGATTTTTCATATGTCGGACATCACAGTTACAAGATAACAATTGCAACAATAAGAAGCCAATACTATTGGCCAAGAATGAAGAAGGATGTTGTTGATTACATTTCCAGATATATGGAATGTCAGAGAGTGAAAACTGAGCATAGACACCCAATGGGTTTGCTACAACCATTGTCAATTCCAGAGAAGAATTGGGAAGTGGTAACCATTGATTTTGTTACTAAATTTCCTAGGACAATGAGGAAACATGATTCTATAATGGTAGTGGTTGATAAATTGACAAAGGCTTCTCATTTTGTTCTAGCGAAATTGACTCATATGACATCTAATATTGCAGAAATTTGCATGAAGGAAAATGCTAGGTTGCATGGAATACCTAAAGCAATTGTTTCAGACAGAAATACAAACTTTACTTCAAAATTTTGGAGAGGATTATTTAAAGTATTTGGTACAAATCTGAATTTTAGTACAACATACCATCCACAGTCAGATGGACAAATAGAGAGAGTCAACCAAATAATTGAAGACATGTTGAAAATGTATGTGATGGATAAGCCATCTAAGTGGGAATAATACTTGAATTTGGTTGAGTTTTCCTATAACAATGGGTATCAAGCTTCATTGAATATGAGACCATTTGAAGCTTTGTATGGTAGAAAATTCAATACTCATCTGAGTTGAGACAACCCAACATACAGAATAGTACTTGGGCCAGAATTGTTCAAGGATATGGAAGACTAGATGGTTAAAATTAAGCAGAATTTAAAGGTAGCACAAGATAGATAGAAGAGTTATGTAGATAAGAACATGACAACTAGAGAATTTAAAGTGGGAAAGCATGTGCTTTTGAAAGTGAAGTCCAAGAAGAGGTCATGAAAATTGGGCAGTTGTACAAAACTAGCAACCAGATTATGTGGTCCATTTAAGATATTGGACAGAAAAAATAATGTATTTCATGTCTCTTTGCTGAAAAAATATGCACATGATCATAACCATGTTAATGATTGGAATTTAATTCAGGTGGATCCAAAAGGAGAATTTCAGGTCTAGTCGGTGCGCATATTGGATAGGAAGGTCAAAGTACTCTAGAATCGAGCCATAGGATTGATAAGGCTCAGTGGACTTGTTACGGTCATGAAAATGCCATGTGGACAAAGTACCCATGACTTTTTGAAGAGATTTGAAATTTTGATTTATGTTGTGTATATGCACTGAGGATAGTGTCAAAATTAGGGGAAGGGGACTGTAATACCCTGGTTTTGAGTCTCTGAATTAATAATGTATTTTTCACATATGATACTTAGGTTGGTGAGTCGATATGTTTAGGCCGGAGTGCCTATAAAGTTGAAAGGTCGGAGAGCCTATAAATGTAATACTTTGAATATATTAATAAAATACATCGTTGGCTGCAAGACAAACAAGGACATAGATAGGGGGCTATGATTCCACGAGAGAGGGGGATAAAGGGGTTCAGTATTTTTATTATATTTTATTTTCCCATCTTGGATTTAGTTGGGAAAGTGGTTACATGAGCTTCTTGGGAGGAATGTCACGTGGTGTTTTATTGCATGTAATTGTTGATGATTGCATCTACATGAGACATTATCCATCTTACAAACCTGAGAGAAAGCCTATGAGAGTGGTGTGTGGTTCCTATATGAGACAGAGATAGAACGTAGAGATGGCCTCCTCCTTACAAAGAGTTGAGAAGAACTCTAGATGATTCTCCTATGTAACACAGTGAGAAAGGATATCTGCAGAGTTGGACATACCTGTGGCTAAGCACAAGGTGAACGTGTGAAATCCCAAAGTGTTGGGTGCATCGTCATGAGAAAAGAAATGAAGATGATGTATTAGCCTCCTCTAAGTAGAAGAGTTGATGAGAAAATCTAGATGAATCTCTTGTATAATGCAGTGGGAAAGAATATATGTTGAGTGGATGTGCCTGTGGATGAGCATAGGTGAACGTGATCCTAGTGGTTGAGCACTAGTGAAGAAGTGGTTCTTATGTGTAATGTAGTGAGCCAGAGATATGGACATCCCTATGGATGTGACCCTAGTGGATGAGAACTAGTAGGTGTATGAGATCCATTGTTATATTGTTCAAGAGTCAGACCTACCTTTAACCCTAATTGTAATGTAAAGGGTATAGGTCGGCCCCACATTAATGTGATTAATAATAAATGTAAAAGATAATTAATTTGGTTAATATTAATTATATTATGAGCTAGTGAGGTCGACCCTATTGTTTCAATAGACACTTATGTTGACAAGTTCAGTCTAGTATAAGTAAAGGTAAATTCCCCATTGAGGAATCACATCTTTCATGTGAATTTGGAAATTTCAGCAAGTACACCTTCTTGGGAAAAGTGTGCACCTCTCTTGGGTGCTAGTATTCTAGGGTTTGAGCACCCTCTTGTGTGCTAGGTTTTATTGGTGGTGAAGGTATTTCTCTTGAAGAAAATAGCAAAGGATTTTCGATGGGCTTTATTCCCTTGTTGAGAAGGGTTTCCCAGGATACTTCTTGTGTTCTTGTGCATGGTGTTTCTTCTTGTGATCTTGGTTGCTGCAACATTATTGGTTATGGTTAAGTAAAATGCTAAAAATGAAATGAAATTCATGCTTAACCTTTCTTATTAAAAACTTAACATGGTATCAGAGCATAGGTCTTGAAGAACCCCTGCACAAGCTTTCAAAAGGATAAATCATCCTACTTCTACAGTTGTGTACGACCTCTAGGGTTTCTGCAGAAATTCGTAAGGCCCTCACTTGATCATCCCTTTCACCTCTTTATAAGTGGACGTTGGAGCTAAAACTTGGACCAAGTTGTACGGCCCTCCTCGGTGCATCTCCAGAGACCTTCATAATCAAATTCCGAGGATTTTGAGTTTTTGGCCCTAGGGTTTCTACGGTGCCGAAATTTTCTGCAAAATCTTGATCTTAGATTTCTAGAACTCCTTGAAGAAACGTTTTTCTTAATTTAGCAAGCATTTTTGTGACACTATCAAAGTTGATTGTTGGCAATCATAAGTCCAACAAAATTCAAGGTTACTAATTCAACCTAATCATTAGGTTTTCAAAATCCAGTTGGTGAGAGTTTGAAGAAACCAAACAAATGAAGAAAAGATCCTTAGTAGAAGATAGGCTTGATGGAGCAAGAAACTTCAGCTCTTGGAAATCAAGGCTTTAGGTCACCTTTGAAGAATATGATCTTTTGGATGTGGTAACTAAAACCTTACCAGACACAACTACAGATGTAGAAAATAAGATAAGAAAACAAGAAGATGTCAAAGCAAGAAAATTAATCATCTACTCAGTAAGACACCATCTCTTACCTCGTATTGCCAACCTGAAGACAACTTATGATATGTATGAAGCATTAAAATAAATGTTTGAAAGTGACAAAATCCCCAGAGCTCTTACCTTGAAGATCCAACTTCAAAGTACCAAGATGATGAAAGGTGACATAGTTGCCATCTTCTTTATGAAAATATCAAAGATCAAAGAACAGCTAGAAACCATTGGAAAAATCATGTCTGATAGAGAACTTGTCTTAACCACTCTCAACAACCTTCCAAAACAATGGGAGCATTTTCTTCAGAGTATCAGTGGAAGAGAAAGTCTACCATCCTTTGATCGTCTATGGACAGATTGTACTTAAGAAGAACTTAGACTTAGAAATAGAGGAGTGGAAGACTCCTCGGAAGAAAATCATGCCTTTGCACTTCATACAAAGAAAGGAGAAAAATTCAAAAGAAACTTCAGACAAACATTCTGAGATGAAAATTCTTCATCAAACCCAGGTTATAATCAAAGAAGAGATGTTTCATAAATTCAGTGCTTCAGATGTGACAAATATGGACACTATGCAAGAAACTGTCCAACTAGGAAGAAGGGAAGACAATATGCTTCTATTGCTGACATTGATCCAGATCCACCTCAAAAGAATGAATATAAGAGAGAGGAGAAGTACTTCCTCTAAAGCTAAAACATGACTACAAACCAGGTAAATCAATTGATCTCTAATTTTATAGATGATTGCATTTTTTAATAAATGAAGGATATTATCCCTAGTATGTGAGCCCTCAAAGACTTGGACCATTATCCCTGGTACGGAAGTCCAAACCATATTTGATTGATTATTATGCGAGACAAGAAGAGATGTTGTCCTTAAAAGAGAGATACCCATTCAACAGACCCAGAGAATCTCAGATGGAGATTGGCAATGAGACAATACCTTCTCCCCCTTCAGCAGATCAGAGGGAGACAGACATTATCCAGTTGCTCCAGTTGATATAACCAGAGATATTACAGTGAGGCATAAAAGGCATGCCTAGGATCAACAAAACTTTGCTAGAAGACAAAGATACATACAAGTCCCTCAAGGGACACCTTGAGAAAGTAAAAGAGTTTTCAAAAACTATCCTTCAGTCATGAACCACTTCATTGAAGAAAAAAAAAGAGAAATAAGCATGGCAAGATGCCATAACAAAAGAATACCAATATATTTTAAAGAATGATGTATAAGATATTATTCAGAAACCAGAAGGAAAGTTTGTGGTAACTTCCAAGTAGAGAAAGCATGCAATTGACGGAAGTGTCAAGAAATACAAAACTAGAGGACTCTCACAAACAGAGTTAGTTGTCTATGATGAGACACTTGATCCAATAAGACCAATACACTTCCATCTATACTACCATCCATGAGTTGGAAACAATATTAGATGAATGGATTCTTGATGAGTTTGGGTAGCAGCAAGAGTATTGATAATCCAAAACCTATATTATTATAGTGTTGGTGACGAGAGTCGGATTTTTGATAACTTATTCAGAAAGCCTTGTTGTTGAAAACAAGCAAGCCTTGACTTTTAATTTTTTATGAAGTATCTAAGTATGATGCACTACTTCTTGGGACAAGAAGTATGACAGAGGACCAATGATATTTTCCTAAGTCAAGGAAAATATACAGTGAGAATATTAAAGAAGTTCAGTATGACAGGATGCAAAACCACTGTGATGGATTTGAAGAAAATAAATGATGATGCTTCAAATGGGAGTGATCCACAATTGATTGGACCATTGATGTATCTGGCTAACACCATACCTAATTCATGCCTTGTAATAAATGTACTTAGAAAATCCATGAGCTAGTTGAGACAGACTCACTTGATAGCAGTAAATCATATATGGAGATATGCCCCCAGTGTGAACTTGAGTTTGCAGGATATGTAGACACAGATTGAGTAGAGAGTACAGTGGACTGGAAGAGAACATCTGGTTGTTGTCTTACCATAAAAATTTGTCATGGTTTCTTGATGCAGTAGGAAACGAAATCTTTGTGGCCTTGAATACCACAGAAGCAGAGTATGTATCATTGAGTGTGTGAAGCAGTATGGCTTCACAAGATTCTGACATATTTACTTGATCATGAGATGGATCCTATGATGATAACCAGAGCTGTGTATAAAGATCTTTGAGAACCCAGTGTTTCATGATAGATCAAAACATGTTGAAATAAAATATCATTATATCAGAGATATGATGCAGAGGAAAATAATACACATGCAGTACCTTCCTACACATGAGCAAATTGAAGACATTTTCACCAAATTAACTTGGTGAAGAATACCTCCCTAGTTGAGAGGGAGTGTTGATGACTACAACCAAGACAAAGCTCAAAGTACATTTGTGTGAGACTTGGCATGATGAAGAATGCCTACCTAGCTGAGAGGGAGTTTTGATGATTGAAACTACGTGAGACATTCTCTGGCTTACAAACCTGAGAGAAAGCCCCTAAGAGGGGTGTGTGGTTCCTATCTGAGACAGACCTGAAATGTAGAGATGGCCTCCTCATTACAGAGATTTGAGAAGAACTCTAGATGATTCTCTTGTGTAACGCAGTGATAAAGGAGATCTACAAAGTTGGGCGTACTTGTGGCTGAGCACAAGGTGAACATGTGAAATTCCAAAGTGTTGGGTGCATCGTCATGAGAACAGAAATGAAGATGATGTATTAGCATCCTCTAAGCATGAGAGTTTATGAGAAAATCTATATGACTCTCCTGTATAATGCAGTGGGAAATAAGATATGTTGAGTGAACGTGCCTATGGACGAGCACACATGAACGTGATCCTAGTGGATGAACACTAGTGAAGAAGTGGTTCTTATGTGAAATGCAATGAGCCAGAGATATGGGCATCCCTATGGATGTGCCCCTAGTGGATGAGCACTAGTGGGTGTATAAGATCCATTGCTTTATTGTTCAAGAGTCAGACCTACCTGTAACCCTAATTGTAATGTAAAGGGTACAGGTCGGCCCCACCTTAATGTGATTAATAATAAATGTAAAAGATAATTAATATGGTTAATATTAATTATATTATGAGCTATTGAGGTCGGCCCTACTACGCCAATAGACACTTTTGTTGATAAGTCAATTCTAGTATAAGTAAAGGTAAATTCCCCATTGAGGAATCACATCTTTCATGTGAGTTTGGAAATTTCAGCGTGTACACCTTCTTGGGAAAAGTGTGCACCTCTTGGGCACTAGTCTTCTAGGGTTTGAGCACCCTCTTGTGTGCTAGGTTTTATTGGTGGTGAAGGTCTTTCTCTTGAAGAATATAGAAAAGGATTTTGGTTGGGTTTTCTTCCCTTGTTGAGAAGGGTTTCCCAGGATACTTCTTGTGTTCTTGTACATGGTGTTTCTTCTTGTGATATTGGTTGTTGCAACATTATTGGTTATGGTTAAGTCAAATGATAAAAATGGAATGAACTTCATGCTTAACCTTACTTATTGAAAAATTAACAATAATTATATAAACCCCACTTTTGGGTTGTTTGGGGGTTCCTTGATCATTGTGTTTGTCATTCATTTATGTTCCTTGTTATTGTTCTTCATTCATTCTTACTCTTGGTTTAGGCATGGGAAACGAATTATGTGGAGACAAGATTCATTGTTTATTAGCTGTAAGAAATTATTGAGTATTCCAGAAGTGAATGGATGCATGCTTGCATGAGAATAATGGAAATTGATAGATAATTGTCCACAACTAAGAATCCTTGGAGTTTCCAACATTAATATTTCATGACCAGTAGCATTGGAGCCCTAGAATAGAAGAAAAATAGTCTAAGAGAATGAATTACAAATAAATGGGTTCATGTATTTGGGTTGTGCAGGTTGAAAGGAAAGAGAGCTCGTAAACTAGAATTTGTTGTGTAGTTGAGAAAATTGTGAGAGATTAATATTTGGTTGTGTTAGCACCAGAAGTCACCTCTAGATTGTGGCAGAGGTAAGCCTGATACACATCAATATTTTATGTCATGGGTTGTTTATAAAAGAGGTCAAATGGGCGCAATATCAAGAAAATATCATCTTAACTCAGAAGACTAGATTGATATGCACAAGAAGGTGAGGTTTGGTTTAATTTCAGTTAGTAGGTTGTAGTAAGGGTGAGTAGGAGGAACACTTCAGCGAAGAATGTAAAGGCATGCCGTGAACATCAGGCTTTCTAGCAGCCTAAGGAAGAAAAAGTTAAACACAAGGTCTTCTTGAGTTCAAATTTCAAAGGAACTGAAAGAAATAATAACAACACTATAATCAAACTTTCATCATAGTGCAGTCATGATAATTCAAGTGAATAAGTCAATCATGAATTCTTTCAGTATCGGAGGGAAACAAGAGGGATTAATAAAGTTGACTTTCATTAAACAAGAAATCTCAAATTACGAAGCATAACCAGAGAACCAGAGTGTTCATTAAAACTTACAAATCGGGAGCTTTGCTCTACCATCGACACTAACAAAATGGCAAAAATGCCTACAAATACTTAGAACT
>ML776618.1:1680111-1701432 GCA_009831015.1 Picea engelmannii
AGTAAAGGTCGGTGTTTTTCGAATGCAGGCCCCCCACTGTCATGTTTCCCTCTCCTTAACTCAGATCCCCCCGACCTTTACTGCTTACCACTCTCCCCCGCCTCTGAGTAGACCACTTACCACTCCCGCTTACCGCTCCATCCTTCCACTGCCATATGTCCCCCACTCCATATCTCTCCTCCGCCTATCACATCTCCCACTGCCCATCATCCTGTCATTGTAGAACACCTGTCCTCCACTCACCTCCACTTCATATCCCTCTTCACTTCTTCCTACCATCTCTTGCCATGTGTTCTCCCCTCGTGTTGATATTATGGTAATTGCGGGAGGTATTTACCTCCACGTGTAAACCTAATGAGAATAGAATATTCTGGGAAGCAAGAAGAAACCCTAATGAGTTGGCTAATAACCCTAGAAGACAAGTCGGCTCAAGAGAATAATTTGTATTAGGTTATTAGCCTCCAAGAGAAGAAGTTGTCCAAAAGAAATATTATATACTAAGTAAATAAGCACCCAGAATGAGAAGTCAGCCTAGGCAATTATCCATAATTAGTATAAATATAGGAGGCCAATCTTCATTCTAGCAGGCATTCTTAGAACTGCACAGCTCACTTATGCACACTGCAGTTAGCCAGTTTGTGCGCAAGTTTGGAGGAGAAGCTGCCGTTGCAGCTGCTGCAGCTAGCAGATTACGTTTTGTCTTGGACTATCTCTTGGTTGTGGTTTGGACTATCTGATCAACTCTTGTTTGGTGTGCTATCCTTGGAGAAACGTGCGCTACCCTTTATTTGCCTATCTAGCCTGGGGTTTTCTTCCAGAGTGATTCTCTATCAAGGTTAAGGTGCTCAGAGGGTGGCTTCGGCCTATGGTTGGGTGACAATAATGATATTGTCTATGGTAAAATGAGCACATCCATCATATTCTAATAGGTTATGGGCCCACACCTCCTTCATTCAGTCTAACCATTGGATGGGGGCATAGCCATAAGGATATTAATCTCATTGAAGAATTGTCGCTAGGGTTTCTAGCAGGAGCAGTCACCATAGCACTGCCACTAGGGATTGACCTAATTTCTGGATAGACCAGTGTGCCCTAGCCTAACGCATCTCCTGGTACTCTCAGGAAGCCAAGACGTCAAGTTTGAGTTTTTGGTCAAATCTAGGGTTGACCAAGTCAAAGGAGCCATGAATTACTCTATGAAGTCAAAAATTCTAACTTCAGAGTGTGGAAGACAAGGATTGACCTCATCCTTTCCAAGAATAAAGTGCTAGATATCGTGAAACAAAAGATCGGGGAACCAAAGTTTAAAGAACGAAAAGAGAAGAAACCCCATAACGTTGCAGTTATGGAGAAGTTCAAGGACGGTGCTATCAATGCCATGAGTATCATAGTGGAGTCTATAAAAGACCACTTGATACCCTACATCTCCCATCTTGACTCATCTAAGAAGATGTATGATGCCCTAACAAACCTCTTCTTAGTCAGAAACATTGGACAAGTAATGAGTTTGAAGAATGAGCTCTGTGACATGAAGATGAATGATGATGATAGCATAACATCATACTTTGTGAAAATCTCTCAGTGAAGATATCAACTACAAGCTATTGAAGAGATCGTTTCAGAGAAGGAATTGGTAAACATAGTACTCAATGGTCTTCCCAAGACGTGGGATGCATTTGCCGCAAGCATGAACACAAGGAAGGAGTATCCTACATTTGAAGAACTTTGGACTTGCTCTAGAAGAATCAAGGATCAGTGCAAAAGAGAAACCCCAAAATAAGTACGATGATCAAGCCTACACAACAAGGTTCAAGGATTTCAGGAATAAAAAGAAGTTTGGCTCCAGGAAGAAAACAAATCAAGAGAAAGATATGTCAAGGATACAATGCTTCATTTGTCAAAACTATGGTCACTACAAGAATCATTGTCCCAAGTTAAGGAAAAGGAAGGAAACACACGAAGCATTAGTTGCCGAAGAAAGGGAACCCTCAAAGCAAACCAAGCAGTACAAAACATACTTCTTCTTCTAAGACAAGGTAACAATACTCTTCATAGTTCTTGTACATACCATGTTTTCGGTACATATCTTGCATATCTATTTTTTGGAAGATAATATGTTCAAAGAGAGACTATGCTTATGGAAGAAAAACAATATATAGACTGCTATCACTATGACTATAAGACAAGCTGCAAGATAAGCCGAAATCAGAAAGAAACCTTGAAGAAGTAAAGACAGAAAGAAGTCAACAATCAAGAGGAAATTGGAAAAATATTTGTAACACTTTGCAGAAGGCAATAAGGATGCAGACGAAAGCATGGACTCTCCTAGATGGAGGGAGCCAATTATATATTACCAAAAGAAGAGCATGCATTCATACATAAAGCAAGGATTAGGAGGGAGATAATCCTATGATCCATTAAAGGTGATAACGTATATATCCATGGTAGCAGCCATGAAAAGCAGTACGTGTTCAATTTGATCTTAGAAGAAGTCTTCTTCAAAAAGAAGCCTTAAAGCATCCCTGGTTATCCATCCACATCCATGATCCTACTATGAAAGGAAGAAGACGGAATATTTAGAGCATGGAATCTATATAAAACTCCATGGACCCAAGATCTAAAGAGAAACATGAGGAAGAACACGAAGATTCCAAGAAAGAAAGAAAAGCCAGAATAACCAGTCATTGCATTGAGAATCAGAAGATTACCAGCCTGATATGAACTCACTAAAAGCAATCAAGCAGAGGTACTGAAAGTTGTGATGAAGGACAGTGTATGAAATACTTATGAATGTAAGCATTGTGAGATCCAGAAATAGAGGTTATCCCAGATGGAGGGAGAAGACTATGATGATTACTTGTTCCAGTAAACTAGATATATCTCTACATAAGCCATTATATCGTCCACAATATCCATAGGTTGGAATTGACATCAGATGAATGCAAAGACTGTTCTCCAGAATCATTGAACAAAAAGCATATGTAGAGCAACCTCAATGCTTTGAGGTATACCAGAAAGAGACCCTTGTATGTAGATGGAAGAAGACAACTTGGTGGAGAACCTCCAATGCACAACATAAGCATGGTGAATACTTTCTATAACATAGATATTGTATCAGAATGATTACTCAGAGGATCAGGATGATGTATTTCCAAGCCATGACAAAGATCTCACGATGACAAAAGAAGTGCCACATGGATATGTTCCAGTTTGAGCCTTTTCACAATGTTATGAGCTAATGGGGAAAAAAAGATGAATCCAATAATGACACACTATATTGATCAGAGCTATATGAAGCATTCAGAGAAAACCAATGTTCTAGATAGACCAAAGTACTTTGAGATCAAGCATTACATTCTCCATGATGAAGTCCAGGAAAGAGAAGTGGTTCTCCAATATATATATATATATATATATTAGATGAGCAGATAAGCATACATTTTGGTAAAGCCTCTATCCAAGATGAAAGAGTTTGCGTACTCAAGTTGGAGCTCGTGGAGACGACTTCTCTATTGAAAAAGGAAGAGATGACTCCCATGTTAGGAGGGAGCACTGATGTGTTATTGATTTATGGACAGTCATTTTTCAGTTCGAAAAATGGTCCAGGATGAGCAGTTCCTTTCTAGTCGGAAAGTGGTTTGAGATTTCTGATGGACAGGCATTTTCCAGTTCGGAAAATGGTCCAGATCGAACGATCATTTTTTTAATGAAAATGGTTCGATGGATTGATGATGTACCATAGACAACGATTTCCAATTGTGGTTAACATGGGGAATGGTCTAGGACAACCTCTCTTCTTGATGGTTAATCAAGAACACTGGTTTGCCTCGTCGGATAGTCATTCTTTCGAAGATCACAGTTGTGAGCAGTTTCGAAGAATGGTCCGTTTTGGAGGTTGGTGCAGGATAGTCATTCCCTAGGGCAGATTCATCTCTCCAGGTTGCACTTTGTTTAGTTCCAGAGGAATGGCCCAGATAGGTGAATGGTCCAGGTTCAACAATCAGGAAAAGCATTCCTTAGGGCATACTCATTCTCTCTAGGTTACACTTTGTTTAGTGTTGGAGGAATGGTCCAGGGTGGGGAATGGCCCAGGCTCAGAAATCAGGACAGTTATTCTTCCTTTCTTTAGAAGAATAGTCCAGATAGCTCATCATTTATGTTTGACCTTCTGAGGGAAAATGCTCTTCCAGATCTCACAGATGTGAGTGGAAGAATGGCCCAGATGATTCAGTTTATATCATAACATTGTTTCTATGCAGGTTGATATCAGATGATTGTTATGAAGACTGTATGTCTCTAGACAATAGATGTATACTACTATGGTGGATGTGTTCCATTATTTGTCACTATACGTCACTGATCAAGTACCTATGTGCTACTTGGTGTGGTATTGTACCACTCGATTGTAGTTGTGTACTACTATGGATAAACACAATTGTGTTCTATTGAATGATATTGTTCTGATTGCCTTGAAGACTATCAATAGTGTTGGAAATGATTATCAGCTAGATGGATGATCAATAGTCAGAGATTTCCCAGACGAAAAATGGTTCATGACATTTATTCTTCTAAGACATATGTTTGGATTAGAAGAATGGCTCTTGTGTCACTCTATGGAGTGAGTGACTTATCCAACATCATGTCTAATTACTCAGATGGAGTATGGTTTCGAGAGATGATGCAACTGATGACATAGATGGTGATGATGGTACTCATGATCTAGTCATGAGATAGTCTATACAACTATGTTGATGCTACCAGGTGAATGGTATGTTTGTGCTCAAGACCATTACCTGTAATACCTCCCTAGCTAGGAGGGAGTGTTGATATTATGGTAGTTGTGGGAGGTATTTACCTCCATGTGTAAACCTAATGAGAATAGAATATCCGGGGAAGCAAGAAGAAACCCTAATGAGTTGGCTAATAACCCTAGAAGACAAGTCGGCTCAAGAGGATAATTTGTATTAGGTTATTAGCCTCCAAGAGAAGAAGTCAACCAGAAGAAATATTATATACTAAGTAAATAGGCACCCAGAATGAGAAGTCGGCCCAGGCAATTAGCCATAATTAGTATAAATATAGGAGGTCAGTCTTCATTATGGCATACATTCTCATAACTACAGAGCTCACTTGTGTGCACTGTAGTTAGCCAGTTTGTGCGCAAGTTTGGAGGAGAAGCTACCGTTGCAGCTACTGCAACTAGCAGATTATGTTTTGGCTTGGACTATCTCTTGGTTATGGTTTGGACTATCTGATTAGCTCTTGTTTGGTGCGCTATCCTTGGAGAAAGGTGCGCTACCCTTTTTTTGGCTATCTACCCTAGGGTTTGCATCCATAATGATTCTCTGTCAAGGTTAAGGTGCTCAGAGGGTGGCTTCCTCTTATGGTTGGGTGACAATAGTGATATTATCTATGGTAAAACAAGCACATCTATCATATTCTAACACCTTGTACTCCTTCTCACCTCCACCTCGACGGATTTTCCCCACTACGCCTACCCCGACAACCTCTCCTCTGTCGCCACGTCACATTCTCGTGCCTCTCCGTCGTCGTGCCTGTACAGCTCAGTGCAAACATCCTTTCGTTTGCACTTTTCCCAATCACCTTTCCTCTACCGTGTCTGTCCACGTGGCTGCCTCTCATCTCATCTCCATGTTGATCGCACCAATTGTCCCCACCAGATCTTCGTCCACGTCCGCCCGCATGACTCCACGACAGGCAATCCGACAAAGCTTAAACAACGAAGAAGAGGTCACCACGTCCTACAAATGCAGAGCTGACTTGGGCCTTCCCCGATCCCGATGAAGCAATTATTGAAGCATTTGGTGGTGGTTGGACATCGTTTCCACCATAAATGGAAAGTCCAGGAAAGGATTGTCAGCCAGTCATCTTAGCTGCAGAACCTTCTTGAAACACGATTGCATTTGACAGAGTTCACTTCTGATAAAAGACTGCATGGGCAGTCTGACCAGCGTCTACATGCGCAACCTGACAGAGGAACTCACCAATGCAAAGCCTTAAACTCATGACATGATCGCGCCTTCAGCAATGGGAGCCAGTTCTAAGTATTTGTAGGCATTTTTGCCATTTTGTTAGTGTCGATGGTAGAGCAAAGCTCCCGATTTGTAAGTTTTAATGAACACTCTGGTTCTCTGGTTATGCTTCGTAATTTGAGATTTCTTGTTTAATGAAAGTCAACTTTATTAATCCCTCTTGTTTCCCTCCGATACTGAAAGAATTCATGATTGACTTATTCACTTGAATTATCATGACTGCACTATGATGAAAGTTTGATTATAGTGTTGTTATTATTTCTTTCAGTTCCTTTGAAATTTGAACTCAAGAAGACCTTGTGTTTAACTTTTTCTTCCTTAGGCTGCTAGAAAGCCTGATGTTCACGGCATGCCTTTACATTCTTCGCTGAAGTGTTCCTCCTACTCACCCTTACTACAACCTACTAACTGAAATTAAACCAAACCTCACCTTCTTGTGCATATCAATCTAGTCTTCTGAGTTAAGATGATATTTTCTTGATATTGCGCCCATTTGACCTCTTTTATAAACAACCCATGACATAAAATATTGATGTGTATCAGGCTTACCTCTGCCACAATCTAGAGGTGACTTCTGGTGCTAACACAACCAAATATTAATCTCTCACAATTTTCTCAACTACACAACAAATTCTAGTTTACGAGCTCTCTTTCCTTTCAACCTGCACAACCCAAATACATGAACCCATTTATTTGTAATTCATTCTCTTAGACTATTTTTCTTCTATTCTAGGGCTCCAATGCTACTGGTCATGAAATATTAATGTTGGAAACTCCAAGGATTCTTAGTTGTGGACAATTATCTATCAATTTCCATTATTCTCATGCAAGCATGCATCCATTCACTTCTGGAATACTCAATAATTTCTTACAGCTAATAAACAATGAATCTTGTCTCCACATAATTCGTTTCCCATGCCTAAACCAAGAGTAAGAATGAATGAAGAACAATAACAAGGAACATAAATGAATGACAAACACAATGATCAAGGAACCCCCAAACAACCCAAAAGTGGGGTTTATATAATTATTGTTAATTTTTCAATAAGTAAGGTTAAGCATGAAGTTCATTCCATTTTTATCATTTGACTTAACCATAACCAATAATGTTGCAACAACCAATATCACAAGAAGAAACACCATGTACAAGAACACAAGAAGTATCCTGGGAAACCCTTCTCAACAAGGGAAGAAAACCCAACCAAAATCCTTTTCTATATTCTTCAAGAGAAAGACCTTCACCACCAATAAAACCTAGCACACAAGAGGGTGCTCAAACCCTAGAAGACTAGTGCCCAAGAGGTGCACACTTTTCCCAAGAAGGTGTACACGCTGAAATTTCCAAACTCACATGAAAGATGTGATTCCTCAATGGGGAATTTACCTTTACTTATACTAGAATTGACTTATCAACAAAAGTGTCTATTGGCGTAGTAGGGCCGACCTCAATAGCTCATAATATAATTAATATTAACCATATTAATTATCTTTTACATTTATTATTAATCACATTAAGGTGGGGCCGACCTGTACCCTTTACATTACAATTAGGGTTACAGGTAGGTCTGACTCTTGAACAATAAAGCAATGGATCTTATACACCCACTAGTGCTCATCCACTAGGGGCACATCCATAGGGATGCCCATATCTCTGGCTCATTGCATTTCACATAAGAACCACTTCTTCACTAGTGTTCATCCACTAGGATCACGTTCATGTGTGCTCGTCCATAGGCACGTTCACTCAACATATCTTATTTCCCACTGCATTATACAGGAGAGTCATATAGATTTTCTCATAAACTCTCATGCTTAGAGGATGCTAATACATCATCTTCATTTCTGTTCTCATGACGATGCACCCAACACTTTGGAATTTCACATGTTCACCTTGTGCTCAGCCACAAGTACGCCCAACTTTGTAGATCTCCTTTATCACTGCGTTACACAAGAGAATCATCTAGAGTTCTTCTCAAATCTCTGTAATGAGGAGGCCATCTCTACATTTCAGGTCTGTCTCAGATAGGAACCACACACCCCTCTTAGGGGCTTTCTCTCAGGTTTGTAAGCCAGAGAATGTCTCACGTAGTTTCAATCATCAAAACTCCCTCTCAGCTAGGTAGGCATTCTTCATCATGCCAAGTCTCACACAAATGTACTTTGAGCTTTGTCTTGGTTGTAGTCATCAACACTCCCTCTCAACTAGGGAGGTATTCTTCACCAAGTTAATTTGGTGAAAATGTCTTCAATTTGCTCATGTGTAGGAAGGTACTGCATGTGTATTATTTTCCTCTGCATCATATCTCTGATATAATGATATTTTATTTCAACATGTTTTGATCTATCATGAAACACTGGGTTCTCAAAGATCTTTATACACAGCTCTGGTTATCATCATAGGATCCATCTCATGATCAAGTAAATATGTCAGAATCTTGTGAAGCCATACTGCTTCACACACTCAATGATACATACTCTGCTTCTGTGGTATTCAAGGCCACAAAGATTTCGTTTCCTACTGCATCAAGAAACCATGACAAATTTTTATGGTAAGACAACAACCAGATGTTCTCTTCCAGTCCACTGTACTCTCTACTCAATCTGTGTCTACATATCCTGCAAACTCAAGTTCACACTGGGGGCATATCTCCATATATGATTTACTGCTATCAAGTGAGTCTGTCTCAACTAGCTCATGGATTTTCTAAGTACATTTATTACAAGGCATGAATTAGGTATGGTGTTAGCCAGATACATCAATGGTCCAATCAATTGTGGATCACTCCCATTTGAAGCATCATCATTTATTTTCTTCAAATCCATCACAGTGGTTTTGCATCCTGTCATACTGAACTTCTTTAATATTCTCACTGTATATTTTCCTTGACTTAGGAAAATATCATTGGTCCTCTGTCATACTTCTTGTCCCAAGAAGTAGTGCATCATACTTAGATACTTCATAAAAAATTAAAAGTCAAGGCTTGCTTGTTTTCAACAACAAGGCTTTCTGAATAAGTTATCAAAAATCCGACTCTCGTCACCAACACTATAATAATATAGGTTTTGGATTATCAATACTCTTGCTGCTACCCAAACTCATCAAGAATCCATTCATCTAATATTGTTTCCAACTCATGGATGGTAGTATAGATGGAAGTGTATTGGTCTTATTGGATCAAGTGTCTCATCATAGACAACTAACTCTGTTTGTGAGAGTCCTCTAGTTTTGTATTTCTTGACACTTCCGTCAATTGCATGCTTTCTCTACTTGGAAGTTACCACAAACTTTCCTTCTGGTTTCTGAATAATATCTTATACATCATTCTTTAAAATATATTGGTATTCTTTTGTTATGGCATCTTGCCATGCTTATTTCTCTTTTTTTTTCTTCAATGAAGTGGTTCATGACTGAAGGATAGTTTTTGAAAACTCTTTTACTTTCTCAAGGTGTCCCTTGAGGGACTTGTATGTATCTTTGTCTTCTAGCAAAGTTTTGTTGATCCTAGGCATGCCTTTTATGCCTCACTGTAATATCTCTGGTTATATCAACTGGAGCAACTGGATAATGTCTGTCTCCCTCTGATCTGCTGAAGGGGGAGAAGGTATTGTCTCATTGCCAATCTCCATCTGAGATTCTCTGGGTCTGTTGAATGGGTATCTCTCTTTTAAGGACAACATCTCTTCTTGTCTCGCATAATAATCAATCAAATATGGTTTGGACTTCCGTACCAGGGATAATGGTCCAAGTCTTTGAGGGCTCACATACTAGGGATAATATCCTTCATTTATTAAAAAATGCAATCATCTATAAAATTAGAGATCAATTGATTTACCTGGTTTGTAGTCATGTTTTAGCTTTAGAGGAAGTACTTCTCCTCTCTCTTATATTCATTCTTTTGAGGTGGATCTGGATCAATGTCAGCAATAGAAGCATATTGTCTTCCCTTCTTCCTAGTTGGACAGTTTCTTGCATAGTGTCCATATTTGTCACATCTGAAGCACTGAATTTATGAAACATCTCTTCTTTGATTATAACCTGGGTTTGATGAAGAATTTTCATCTCAGAATGTTTGTCTGAAGTTTCTTTTGAATTTTTCTCCTTTCTTTGTATGAAGTGCAAAGGCATGATTTTCTTCCGAGGAGTCTTCCACTCCTCTATTTCTAAGTCTAAGTTCTTCTTAAGTACAATCTGTCCATAGACGATCAAAGGATGGTAGACTTTCTCTTCCACTGATACTCTGAAGAAAATGCTCCCATTGTTTTGGAAGGTTGTTGAGAGTGGTTAAGACAAGTTCTCTATCAGACATGATTTTTCCAATGGTTTCTAGCTGTTCTTTGATCTTTGATATTTTCATAAAGAAGATGGCAACTATGTCACCTTTCATCATCTTGGTACTTTGAAGTTGGATCTTCAAGGTAAGAGCTCTGGGGATTTTGTCACTTTCAAACATTTATTTTAATGCTTCATACATATCATAAGTTGTCTTCAGGTTGGCAATACGAGGTAAGAGATGGTGTCTTACTGAGTAGATGATTAATTTTCTTGCTTTGACATCTTCTTGTTTTCTTATCTTATTTTCTACATCTGTAGTTGTGTCTGGTAAGGTTTTAGTTACCACATCCAAAAGATCATATTCTTCAAAGGTGACCTAAAGCCTTGATTTCCAAGAGCTGAAGTTTCTTGCTCCATCAAGCCTATCTTCTACTAAGGATCTTTTCTTCATTTGTTTGGTTTCTTCAAACTCTCACCAACTGGATTTTGAAAACCTAATGATTAGGTTGAATTAGTAACCTTGAATTTTGTTGGACTTATGATTGCCAACAATCAACTTTGATAGTGTCACAAAAATGCTTGCTAAATTAAGAAAAACGTTTCTTCAAGGAGTTCTAGAAATCTAAGATCAAGATTTTGCAGAAAATTTCGGCACCGTAGAAACCCTAGGGCCAAAAACTCAAAATCCTCGGAATTTGATTATGAAGGTCTCTGGAGATGCACCGAGGAGGGCCGTACAACTTGGTCCAAGTTTTAGCTCCAACGTCCACTTATAAAGAGGTGAAAGGGATGATCAAGTGAGGGCCTTACGAATTTCTGCAGAAACCCTAGAGGTCGTACACAACTGTAGAAGTAGGATGATTTATCCTTTTGAAAGCTTGTGCAGGGGTTCTTCAAGACCTATGCTCTGATACCATGTTAAGTTTTTAATAAGAAAGGTTAAGCATGAATTTCATTTCATTTTTAGCATTTTACTTAACCATAACCAATAATGTTGCAGCAACCAAGATCACAAGAAGAAACACCATGCACAAGAACACAAGAAGTATCCTGGGAAACCCTTCTCAACAAGGGAATAAAGCCCATCGAAAATCCTTTGCTATTTTCTTCAAGAGAAATACCTTCACCACCAATAAAACCTAGCACACAAGAGGGTGCTCAAACCCTAGAATACTAGCACCCAAGAGAGGTGCACACTTTTCCCAAGAAGGTGTACTTGCTGAAATTTCCAAATTCACATGAAAGATGTGATTCCTCAATGGGGAATTTACCTTTACTTATACTAGACTGAACTTGTCAACATAAGTGTCTATTGAAACAATAGGGTCGACCTCACTAGCTCATAATATAATTAATATTAACCAAATTAATTATCTTTTACATTTATTATTAATCACATTAATGTGGGGCCGACCTATACCCTTTACATTACAATTAGGGTTAAAGGTAGGTCTGACTCTTGAACAATATAACAATGGATCTCATACACCTACTAGTTCTCATCCACTAGGGTCACATCCATAGGGATGTCCATATCTCTGGCTCACTACATTACACATAAGAACCACTTCTTCACTAGTGCTCAACCACTAGGATCACGTTCACCTATGCTCATCCACAGGCACATCCACTCAACATATATTCTTTCCCACTGCATTATACAAGAGATTCATCTAGATTTTCTCATCAACTCTTCTACTTAGAGGAGGCTAATACATCATCTTCATTTCTTTTCTCATGACGATGCACCCAACACTTTGGGATTTCACACGTTCACCTTGTGCTTAGCCACAGGTATGTCCAACTCTGCAGATATCCTTTCTCACTGTGTTACATAGGAGAATCATCTAGAGTTCTTCTCAACTCTTTGTAAGGAGGAGGCCATCTCTACGTTCTATCTCTGTCTCATATAGGAACCACACACCACTCTCATAGGCTTTCTCTCAGGTTTGTAAGATGGATAATGTCTCATGTAGATGCAATCATCAACAATTACATGCAATAAAACACCACGTGACATTCCTCCCAAGAAGCTCATGTAACCACTTTCCCAACTAAATCCAAGATGGGAAAATAAAATATAATAAAAATACTGAACCCCTTTATCCCCCTCTCTCGTGGAATCATAGCCCCCTATCTATGTCCTTGTTTGTCTTGCAGCCAACGATGTATTTTATTAATATATTCAAAGTATTACATTTATAGGCTCTCCGACCTTTCAACTTTATAGGCACTCCGGCCTAAACATATCGACTCACCAACCTAAGTATCATATGTGAAAAATACATTATTAATTCAGAGACTCAAAACCAGGGTATTACAGTCCCCTTCCCCTAATTTTGACACTATCCTCAGTGCATATACACAACATAAATCAAAATTTCAAATCTCTTCAAAAAGTCATGGGTACTTTGTCCACATGGCATTTTCATGACCGTAACAAGTCCACTGAGCCTTATCAATCCTATGGCTCGATTCTAGAGTACTTTGACCTTCCTATCCAATATGCGCACCGACTAGACCTGAAATTCTCCTTTTGGATCCACCTGAATTAAATTCCAATCATTAACATGGTTATGATCATGTGCATATTTTTTCAGCAAAGAGACATGAAATACATTATTTTTTCTGTCCAATATCTTAAATGGACCACATAATCTGGTTGCTAGTTTTGTACAACTGCCCAATTTTCATGACCTCTTCTTGGACTTCACTTTCAAAAGCACATGCTTTCCCACTTTAAATTCTCTAGTTGTCATGTTCTTATCTACATAACTCTTCTATCTATCTTGTGCTACCTTTAAATTCTGCTTAATTTTAACCATCTAGTCTTCCATATCCTTGAACAATTCTGGCCCAAGTACTATTCTGTATGTTGGGTTGTCTCAACTCAGATGAGTATTGAATTTTCTACCATACAAAGCTTCAAATGGTCTCATATTCAATGAAGCTTGATACCCATTGTTATAGGAAAACTCAACCAAATTCAAGTATTATTCCCACTTAGATGGCTTATCCATCACATACATTTTCAACATGTCTTCAATTATTTGGTTGACTCTCTCTATTTGTCCATCTGACTGTGGATGGTATGTTGTACTAAAATTCAGATTTGTACCAAATACTTTAAATAATCCTCTCCAAAATTTTGAAGTAAAGTTTGTATTTCTGTCTGAAACAATTGCTTTAGGTATTCCATGCAACCTAGCATTTTCCTTCATGCAAATTTCTGCAATATTAGATGTCATATGAGTCAATTTCGCTAGAACAAAATGAGAAGCCTTTGTCAATTTATCAACCACTACCATTATAGAATCATGTTTCCTCATTGTCCTAGGAAATTTAGTAACAAAATCAATGGTTACCACTTCCCAATTCTTCTCTGGAATTGACAATGGTTGTAGCAAACCCATTGGGTGTCTATGCTCAGTTTTCACTCTCTGACATTCCATATATCTGGAAATGTAATCAACAACATCCTTCTTCATTCTTGGCCAATAGTATTGGCTTCTTATTGTTGCAATTGTTATCTTGTAACTGTGATGTCCGACATATGAAAAATCATGTATTTCTTTTAATACTAAATTCTTAAGTTCTTTGGAACTAGGAACTGTTTTTATGCATAAATAATCCATCTTCTTTCATTTGATATTTTTTAATGCTGGTTTGTAACAACAACATCTAATTTTTTTCTCTTTAATTATGATTGATGCATACTAATGGTTGTAGCATGCATAATATGTACCCTCCTACTGAGTGCATCGACAACTTTATTTTATTTTCCTTTAATATGATTAATGTTAAAGTCATATTCACTTAAAAATTCCAGCCATCTTGTTTGCATGTCATTCAAAGTTAGTTTCTCAAAACCATATTTTCGACCACTATGGTTTGCCTTAATTCAAATCTCTTTTCCATTAAATAATGCCTCCACATCTTCAATGCATGAACTATGACAATGAGCTCTAAATCATGTCTGACATAATTCCTCTCATGTTCTTTAAGTTTTTTGGATTCATAACTATTGACATGTCCATTTTGAGTGAGGACTCCACCAAGTCCTTTGCATGCATTTGTACATATCACAAAATTCTTATTTGGGTCAAGAATATTTAAAATAGGTGCACTAGTAAGTAATTCTTTCAACAAATTAAAATTCTCTTCACACTTTGTTGTTCATTCAAATTTATTTTCTTTCTTTTGTAAATAAGTAATGGGATGAACAATCTTAGAGAAACTTGCTATAAATCTCTTGTAGTATCCGTCTAATCTCATAACTTTTGAAACATTCTTTGGTGTTGTCCATCCTCTAATGGCTTCAATATTGTCTGGGTCCACAACCATATCTTCCTTTGAAATAATGTGCCCAAAATAATGGATCTATGCTTGGTAAAAAGAACGATTGCTTAGCTTGACATACAATTGATATTCCCTTAGTAATTGCAGCATCAACCTCAAGTGATGTTCATGTTCTTCCTCAGACTTAGAATAGATGAGTATGTCATCCAAGAACACAATGACACACTTGTCCAAATAATTTATGAATATGCCATTCATTAAGCACATAAAGACAATTGGTGCATTGGTCATTCCAAATGGAACCACTACAAAATCAGAGTTACCGACTTAACGATAATTCTGACCTCAAAACGAGAATTCTAGCCCTTAAAACCCATATTTTTTTGCATAAAAACATGAAAATCAATGCCCAAATAAAAACGTGGTGCTACTGGTAGCACCATTTTTTCTAACGGGGTCAAAATTACAACATTTTTCAAACATGGCCTTCAAAACTCATACAGTAGCTCATAAAAACCTTAAAATCAACACCTAAATAAAAAAATGATGTTACCTAAAACAAAATATTTGTTTAAAATGTTAAAATTATAGATCATTTGAAATCTGATTCTTAACAGTTGGTACCATTAAAACCAAAACCTCAAAATCAACCATCAATTGAAAATTATTGCTACTAGTAGCACCCATGCGAAAATTGGGGTATTAAAATGACAATTTTTTTAAAGCGGTAAAATAAATCATCACTACTATAAACAAAATCATAAAATCAAACCTTAAATGCTTACTTTTAAAATCTTAGTTTAGCACTCCAAGCACAAGATAATACATAATGCCATGAAAATATCATCCTATACTTTAAAAATTCAACATCAGTTTTTAATATTTTTTCATTTTTAATAAAAAAAAAGTAAATAAAATTTACATTGAATGAAACATAAATTATTTCTTAAAAATATTGTTACATTGTCCAGATTCAAAACATATGAGCTAAGAAATTTAATTATAGTCTCCACAATCAAAACATATAATTCATAAAACATAGAAATGATTCATAACTTCATGTAAGATCATATGTAAGTCAAATGCTCATTTCTAGTTACCATACAAACATCATATGGATACAAAATACATAAAATGTTTCATACACTTATTCAGATTAACTCATGGATTATGAAATACCATCATAGTCTACATTGTCTTCAGATGAATAATTGGATGAAGATGTAGATGATCCATACTCTTCTCTATTGTCGATGAATGAACCATATGAGTCTACATGCATGCCCAACATTTCAGATTTCAAAATCCTTTTAGATCTATGACTAGGTTCATTAGTCTCCTATCTTGGAGTTGTTTCTTGTGGTAACAAACTCTTGATAATCTTTGTTGTCTTGGAGTGAAGAGTTCTTCTCTTTGTCAAATTGAAGTCATAAACAAGTATGTCAACATCCTCTAATTTTAAGAGGTTAGTGCGACGACGAGTTGTATTTTGACCCTTTCTTTTTCTCTTTCTATTGACATGTTTCTCAACCACCATCTCTAACTTTTACACACCATTTAATGGGTGTGTACCTGTTGCATACCAATGCACTTCAATTGCTGCAACATCTTCATTTTCTTTGTCAATCTTTATAACCTTTGCATTCTAGATTGGATAACCATGTGGATCTTCGTTCGCTAAGATTGCAATCATGCTACCCTCCTTAATATCATGCTCTAGACCCCTATAAAGGTCTTCCATGGTTTCACATTGTGCACGTGATCTTCGAGAACCAATATACATGCTTCTTTCCTCTACTTGTGTAAATTCAATAGCACCTTCAGATTCTTGTTGTTCAACAATGTTTCTTTTTTTTGGATTCATTTGGCATATTTTGTGGCCAATGAAATGGAGTCTTCAAAAATGTATCTTCATTTTTTGAGCTTGAAATTATGTCACTTTGAACATTGAAAAAATAATCCCACCAAATAGAATCAACAACATCAAAGTACTCATATGTATCGTTAATGGATTTTTTTGTTTCTTCCAAGCATTTAGAATAATCTACATCTCTATTATGCGTCCGTGCATTATGGATTTCAGTAACTAATTGTAATAACAATAACTTTGATGCATATATTGGATGATCTGGAATGAACTTAAAAAATGCTAAACCCGATGAAGGCCCCCATTATGCAATAGTTGAGCACTGCTTTCCCCATATAAGTGTTTTCCTATCGACTTTTAAAAAAAAATATTGATGTTGGAAGCTAATGTCATTAAAATGCTCAATACATTCTTCTTCACCATGCGATCCCTGAATAAATCTTCGCATGTCAACACTTTCTTCTAATATGTGAAAAAAGGCTCTGGAAGGTATGATTTCTTAATACGTTCAATTAATGATGGTAGGCTTCCAACATTTTCCCTCTTCAATGTTACTAAAACAAAACTGAGCATTTGATCAATATGATCATGAGTGTGTCCAACAAGAAGGAAACAAACTTTCACCTTTTTAAATATTGTCAGTTGAATAATCATGCGTAGATATTCAAACACATTTTGATTTTTGTTTTCACGACTAGTGTTGTCTAACTGTAGATATAGAACTTGAGGAAGATTGTCATACCAACGAGTGAACACATGATGAATTATGATGATGGTAAAATTTGCATCATTATGAATATTTGGAGCTGTGAAGTAAACCCTTGGACACATTTTTCTATTAAAAACTATACAACCAACCAAGTGAAAATTAATGAAATTATCTTCTTGTAAATTTGTTGGTGTACAGAAAAAATGTGGTAGAAGTGTTTTCTTCTAGTCCATGCCATCAATTATCATACCTAAATATTTTTTTGGAGCATCATTACACTTTTTCCGATGTTTGTACACCTTTTCCCTTTCACTTTATTGCTGATTCCGATGTTGAAGTGCTTTGAATATAGAATCTGCACATGACATAAAATAAAAATATTGATAATACGTTTTCATAGTTGATAACTATCCAATTAAAAAAAAAACAAAATAGTAAATACATACCTCTTTCTACCCCTTCAGATTTATCACTTCTTGATTTAAGAGTAGCACATGTACTGCAAACCTCCATCCTTGAATTTTTAGGAATACAAACATTGTTGAATTGTTTCTTCCATATTCTTGTAAAATATGCATATGTAATAAAATTACCATTTCCTTCAACACCTTCAACATATTCTTTGTACAAGTTGTATATTTCCCTCCTTGAGAAATTATATGGAATATGCATTGTGTTTCTATCTGACATACACTCTCCATGTCTAGAAATTAAATCATGCATCCATGACAGTATATTGTTTGTTAATGGCCCACTCTCTCATCCATGATGTACCTTTGAATAAAATGAAGGATCTTTTTCCAACCTTGTTTGGATTCTTGATAAATGAATATTACCAATTGAGTGAATTATTTCGAAATCCTTTTTGCAAAGTAAAAGATTCCCATTGCGATAATAATATTTTTTCTTGGTGTATATCATGCACCCCATTAAATATGAATTTTGCATGCTCTTATTCATTGACAAATATGCCTTCCTTTAATTCAAGGCATACATGTAGTCCATGTTTTTCAAACAATTCTTTTGACAACAGTCACTTGAAATCAAATCACTTATGGAAACTGATTTAATGAGAAATTCTTTCCTAGATCTTGTATAACTAGAATGATTTGGATTGATATAAAAAGGTCTGGTCCCGATCCTAGAGACAATGTTTCTTTGAAATGTCTCTACTATTTCATCATCCTCACTAGAAGGAATTTCCTCATCACTAGAAGGAATATCAAGAAAAACATTGTCAGGAGATCGAACAAGAGAATGTCAATCACCTTGATTTGTTGCAGTTGAATGATTGAGAATATGATCTTCATTCCTAGGTCCTGCATCATCTTCATTGATACTCTCATTGATAAGAAGAATATCAAACTCACTAGAAAAATGATTACCATCCCCACCAATGTCATTGGATCTTCCATGAAAATATTCACTTGAAGGAAAATCATTATCACCCTCAAGAATATCAATTCCATTAAACTCTTCTCTAACAAGAATGTATTCATCATCAACAACACCATCATCAATGCCTCTAAAATATTCACATGGAGGAAAAATATCATCATCACCATTGGTTCTTTTAAATTGTCCACCTAGAAAAAATTGTCCGCCATCGACATAATAATCTTCACTACTTTTAAAATTCCCACTTGAGGGAAATTCTTCATCATCCTCATGAGTGCCTTGAAAATCCTCACTTGGAGGAAAATTTTCATCATCGTCATCGGTACCTTGAAAATCCTCACTTGGAGGAAAATCATTATCAACATTGTTATCTTTAAAATCCCCACTCGGGAAAGAGTGTCCATCATTGACATACTATATTCACTACTTTTAAAATTCACACTTGAGGGAAATTCTTCATCATCCTTCTTAGTTCCTTGAAAATCTTCACTTGGAGTAAAATATTCATCGGTACCTTGAAAATCCTCACTTGGAGGAAAGTCATCATCATCAACATTGTTTCCTTTAAATTCCCCACTCGAGAAAGAGTTTCCTCCATTGGCATAATCTTCTTCACTACTTTTATAAGCCCGACTTGAGGGAAATTTTTCATCATCCTCATTACTTCCTTGAAAATCCTCACTTGGAGGAAAAGCTTTATCATCCTCATTAATAACTTGAAAATATTCACTTGGAGGAAAATCATCATCACCAATATTGGTGCCTTTAAATTCCCCACTCGGGAAAGAGTGTCCATCATTGACATAATCATCTTCACTAATTTTAAAATCCCCACTTGAGGGAAATTCTTCATCATCCTCATTAGTGTCTTGAAAATCCTCACTTGGAGGAAAATCTTCATCATCCTCATTAGTACCTTGAAAATCCTCACTTGAAGGAAAATCATCATCATCGACATTGCCGCCTTTAAATTCCACACTCGAGAAAGAGTGTCCATCATTGGCATAATCATCTTCACTACTTTTAAAATCCCCACTTGAGAGAAATTCTTCATCATCCTCATTAGTGCCTTGGGAATCCTCACTTTGAGGAAAATCTTCATGAGTACCTTGGAAATCCTCACTTGGAGGAAAATTATCATCCCAATCATTTATCTTGTGATCAAAGTATCCACTTTGACCTACATTTTGATTATTTTCAATATTATTAAACTATTGAACATATTGATCACCATCATATTTCTCCTCTTTATAATTGGTTCCTTCAAAGTCCTCTGGTTTAGGACTTTCCCTAGGAACATGCTAAATAACATTGCTTGCACTATGATCAAACTTCTGACTAGATGAAAAATACGACGCCTCATTTACATTAGAAGCATTCCCATCACATTTTCTATTCCCAAAAGAAGAGGTATGTGAATAATTTGTTGATGTCTTAGAAATAAAATCTTCTTTATCTGATGTAGCCATCACTTCTCACTAAGCACATAGAATGATACAAATGCTCACCCTCCTAATGAAAACCTTATAAATCCTTGTAGCAGGAGCCGAGGTGGAGGAATCCAGGATCTCTTTCGACAAGTGAGTGTCACATTAGATAGTTAAAATCTATAACTACCTAACTGTTGTTCATCAATAATATAGAAACTCATTCATTCAAAGTGTATTGTTTTGGTATTGTTTAAATTCATAATTATTTTATATATACTTCATAGAATACTAATTGTTTCGATTTTTTCCATCATTTTTCATAGAACTAATGGGTAGTTATTAGTATAACTACCTCTCTACATAGGTAAGCTTATTTGATGTTCTTGCAGGTTGTAGAGGAACCATTGGAAAAGAGTGAAGGGACTCCAACAATCAGGAACGACATCGACCATTGGATTCCTAGTGAGTCAGTCTTTCTCTTTGTCCCAATAGTTAGTTATTTCTTTTGAATTCAATTATTATATATTTACTTAGTGTTCTTTATGGAATTTGGTTCTTGTAATGTCATCAGTACGCTGCAGTAATCCCACTACTATAGGGGATTTTTCCTCGAAAGCAATCGGGTGGAGAATCTTGTTGGGGTGACAGTTGTTTAGAGTTCCCTTTGGAAAGTATTATTGTGCATTTGATTGATCAATGTGATGGTTGTTCACATGCTATTATTGGGAGGTGGTAGTTTTTCTATTTTGTTCCTAGTTCACTCATTTTCTTTGATTGTCAACATTTGTAGTCCCTATCAAATTAAGAATTTTTTTTTTAATGTGATTTGATTATAATTTGATTTTTCTTCCAAGCCGAGTTTAAGGGAGAATGTTTGAACTACAGATTATTGTTGTAAAATCACCATGTCGGAATGTGTAGTTACCATGAAGAGGGAGTCGACCGTTAATGGAGTTGACCAAGTGGTGGACTTAACTAGGCACATGGAGTTGATAATGTCCACTTTTTATCTTATAGATTAACATTATATGGATAGTTGTGGGATGTGGTCCCGTACATTGAGGGTTTCATGGGTATACCTAAACCTATATATAGAAAATATTATAGATTTGTCTATCACATTATCTACTCATTGAGCTACGCTCATTATGTTAAGTCCCAATGGTGTCTATTGATACCACCATTACTCTTGGAAATTTTGTTTTCACTTATGTTGTTTTTTGTCCATACCAACTACAATCATGAATAAGATTTACATAACTTATCTTTGATTTAAAAGTAATATTGCATGG
>ML776619.1:3929-18779 GCA_009831015.1 Picea engelmannii
ATCAATCGTCAGATCTAAGGGTGGATAAAACTCCACCATAAATCCTAGAGTGAAAAGAGACTTTGGGACTTCGAGTCTCCGGGGAAGTTATTGGACCTGCATAAGAATTGTCGAAGGGTTGATATCCACAAAGACCTAGGGACATTTTCCATGTAACCCCTCCTTCCGCGGCCACGTCATTGTCAGAGGATGATTACATGGGTCACGATAGTGCCATGATCATAGATGCCATCGAGAGAAGTGATGCGACCTGGATGACACATGACAAAGGGTGTGGTCATCGGCCAATGATTCCCTAAAAACTTTGGAAAGCCATACCTTTCAAACCAAAAATCGATTGTGGATGAGTTTATAGTCGTTGGAAATCTCTATGTGAGCACTAGACGATGGTGTCCTCATCCGAGGAATCTAGGGAGTTGTAGGAAACTGGAAAATGTATACCCCATCCCTTAAAAAGAGTACTTAGGGGGTCGAGTGTGTGACAGAGTGGTATCAGAGCAGGAAACAACACTTGTCCTGCTTGGGCTCATGAAAGAGCGGAAATAAATTCTAACAGAAAACCTTTAAGGGGAAGGGTACCCTACCCTACCCATCCATGAGAGCTTATTCAAAATCTAGTACTGAAGAGAGGAATGAAACTTTCTATTGTGGTTACATGTTTTAAATATGAACTGCATGTTGATATTATATGTGGAATATTGAAGCTAATTTTTTTGTACAAAAATTATGTGTGTTGTTCATAGAATTTGAGGACAGCAAGGAAACTACAACGTGAAGAATGGTGACACATCATGAGTTTAGAGAAAGCTCACATAATAAAGAAGAATATTTTGATGAGAGGAGGGTGGTGGAAACCCCTCCTGATTTAACTGAAACCATAAGAAGCCTTATGGCAGAATTACAAAGTTGTAAGGCACACAATGAAAGGCTAATAAAAGAACAGGAAAAAAAAACTAAAATTAATGCAGTCCTATTGCAAATCCTATCATATATACAAAGGCATTTGAAACATGGGCCAGCAGCCAATAATGTGGATGGACATAATACTAAGAAAAACCAAAGTCCACTTGAGATACAAAAACATGGCCTTGAAAGTAACAACACAAGAAGAAGCACCTCAAAGAAGGCCCAACATGGAGCCAAGAGGCATGTTAACACCAAGGATTCATCTGAAGAATTCTCTACTAAGGGAACTGATAGCTCCAATGAATTGTCTAGTAGTGAGACCAGTTCACCCCTTCAAGGGAGAAGAAAGAGGATAAAAAGTGTTAAAAGGGTTGTGACCCTGAAGATTTTAAGAAAGCTAAGCCATCCACTTTTTATGGAGAGATTAAGAAGGGGGAAGAAGTGTAAGCTTGGCTACTTGGCATAAAGAAGTACTTCAGAGTCCATGACTACTCTGAAAATTTAAAGGCGCGAATAACCATTTTCAACTTGAATGGAAAGGCCTCCATCTAGTGGGAGGACCTTAGGAATGTGAAAGGAAATCATGAGAAGGAGTTGTCATGGAGACATTTTGATAAATACTTTAAGAAAAAGTACCTATATGAGAGGTACTATGATGAAAAGACTAAGGAGTTATATGAACTCAAGCTAGGATAGCTCATCATAGATGAATTCCTTGAGATAATGAGGTATGTGTCTTATATCAAGGATGAAAAGACAAAGATACAACGGTTCATTAGCGGACTGCCTCAATCCTTTTGAGACAGGATTGAGTTTGATGAACCTAAGACCTTAGAAGACACCATTAGGAAGGCAAGGTACTTCTAGGAGAAATTCAAGCACAAGGCATAACCTCATAAGGATTGGAAAAAGGAGAGCAAATTGGGATTCAAGAAGAAGGGGTTTAAATCCTCAAGATTTAGGAACCATGGGAAAGGCTCTAAGGTGAGCCTTCCCACTAAAAGTGTGTATCAGTAAAATTTCCCATCTCAGGGTGGAAATAAACCCTTGGGATCAGCCCCAGGAAAGATTGATAATACAAAAAAAGAACCTTGAAGTGTTGGGGATGTGGAGAAGAACGTTTTTTGAGAGGCTACCCACATAGCCAGCAAGACAATAGGAGAGTCTATAACATCTAGGAAGCTACCACAGTCAGTAATGTTGTTAGGAGCGTGCCACAAATATTTTTTTCCCTGGAAAATAGACAAGCTAACCACCAAGCTTCAGTGGTGGAGATGGAAGGTATGATTGTCAACCATCATGTTTCTATTTTGATTGACCCTAGTTCTAATATGAGTTATGTCACCCCTTAAACTATTTAGAAATGTATATTGCAGCCTGTAAAACATGCTAAATCATGGCTGGTACAGCTAACCATGGGAACAAAAACAAAGGTAACATAGGTCTTACCAGCATGCCAATTCATTATGAATGGGCTAGCCACCCAAACAACTCTAAATATACTTCCTTTATGATCTTATGACATGCTGCTTGGCATGGATTGGTTGGCAGCCCATAAAGACAAGTTAGATTGTTACAATAAAATGTTAGAATGTGAAGATGAGGAAGGGGAGAAAACAACTCTACAAGGAATTCAAAAACTTGTCTCAGTGAGACAAATATCAGCCCTTCAAGTGAAGAAGTATTGCAGAAAAGGATGTCCTTTGTATGCAATACAAGTACTGAACTTTGTTGAGAGTAGTAAAATCATTTTAGGGTACCACCCTATATTAAGAGAGTACAAAGATGTATTTCCAGAAGAGGTACTAGGTCTACTTCCAAGAAGGGATATTGATTTCTCAATAGAACTTGTACTCAGAGCGGTGCCAATGTCTAGAGCACCCTATAGAATGAGTACATCGGATCTAATTGATCTCAAACTATAGTTGAAGAAGATGTTGGACAAAGGTTACATCCAGCCTAGTGTGTCCCCTTGGGGAGAACGATCCTTGTTTGTGAAGAAGAAGGATGTCACCCTCTGATTATGCATAGACTATAGACAACTCAACAAGATGACAATTAAGAATAAGTATCATTTTCCCAAAACTGATGACCTGTTTGACCAGCGAAGGCGTGCTACAATATTTTCAAAAATTGACTTCAGCTCTGGATACGATCAAGTCTGAATTAAGGATGAAGACATGCATAAAACAACCTTTAGGACAAGGTATGGGCACTATGAATTTTTGGTAGTGCCATTTGGGCTTACCAATGCACCAGCCACCTTTGTGTGTCTGATGAATAATGTACTCAGTAAGTTCTTGGACAGATTTGTGTTGGTCTTCATAGATGACATTATGATCTATTCTAAGAGCATGGAAGAGCATGAAGAACACATCAATTCAGTGTTTCAAGTGCTAAGAGAACACAAGATCTATGCAGAGTTTAGTAAGTGTGATTTATTTTCCAAAAGGGTTGATTACTTAGGCCATGTCATCATTGAGGAAGGAGTGGAATTTAACCCTGAAAAAATCAAATCCATCATGGATTGGTCTACACCAAGGGATGTCTCTGAAATCATATCCTTTATGGGCCTAGAAGGATACTATAGGAGGTTCATAAATGGGTTCTCCAGGATTTGTTGTCCAATCACCTCCCTATAGAAAAAGGGAGTTAAATTTATTTGGACAACAGAGTGTGAAGAGAGTTTTTACCAACTAAAACACATTTTAACCAATGCACTAGTGCTGAAAATTTCAAACCCAAACAAGGAATTCCTAGTGTGTACAGATGCTAGCAAGGAAGGACTCGAAGGAGTCATCATGCAAGAAGGCCATGTAATCTGTTATGAATCCAAAAAATTAAATGAACATGAAATAAATTATGTGACACATGACTTGGAATTGGCTTCCATAGTACATGCTTTAAAAATGTGGAGGCATTACCTCCTAGGAAGAATATTTGTACTTATGACCGACCACAATAGGTTGAGATACTTGTTTGACTAGCCCAAACTCGGTGCTAGGGAAGCTAGGTGGATGGCTCTCCTTAGTAAATTTGATTTTGAAATCAAACATATTAAGAGAAAGGAAAACATAGTGGTTGATTCCCTCAATCGAAGTATGAAGGTGATTCACTTGGCAGCTGTGAGTACCTGTGAATTAGACATCAAGGAGAGGGTCAAAAGTGCACAAGAAGTAGATGAGTTTTTCAAAATTGTGAAAGCATGCCTAGAGAAAGATCCCACAGGGCTGAAGTATGAGGGATATCAATTGTTGAATGATGGCTTTCTAAATTACAAAGGTAGGTTGTATATCCCAAATTGGAACGACTTGAAGAGGTTCATAATGGATGAACTACATAAAATACCATACATTGGTCACCCTGGTTATCAGAAAATGATCACAACCACCAAGAAACTATTTTATTGGCCCATAATGAAGAAGGACATAGTTGACTACTTGGAAAAATTCTTAGAATGTCAGGATGTTAAGGTGGAGCACATACACCAAGCAGGGTTTTTGCAACCCCTACTAATTCCAGAGTGGAAATGGGAAACTATCTCCATAGATTTTATCACCGGATTACCTAAATCAACCAAGCATAATTATGCCATTATGGTAGTTGTGGATAATCTAAGCAAGGTTGCTCACTTTATTCCTATGAATTCAACTTGCAAGGCAATAGATATTTCCAATATCTTCATGAAATAAATATTTAGACTACATGGAATGCCTAAGGCAATCATATCAGACAAAGATACAAAATTTACTTCAATTTTTTGGAAATCTTTGTTTGTTGGTTTTGAAACTAAATTGTTATTTAGTACAACCTATCACCCTCAAACTGATGGACAGACATAGAGGGTAAATCATGTATTAGAGGACATGTTAAATATGCATGTTATGCATTAGCCCAGGAAGTGGGAAGACTACCTACCATTGGTAGAATTTGCTTATAACAATGGCTATTGGGAGTCATTGAAGATGAGCCCTTTTGAGGCTTCATATAGTAGACAGCGCAACATTCCAATCAACTAGAATAACCCAGTAGAAAGAATAACCCTTGGGCCAGAACTATTAAAAGAAATGGAACAACAAATAGTTCAAATAAAACAAAATCTGAAGATAGTTCAGGACAGACATAAGAGCTATGCAGACAAAAATAGGACTCCTAGGGAATTCAAAGTAGAGGATCATGTGTATCTTCGTTTCAGACAAAGAATAAGTTTTTTGAGAATGGGAACTTGTTCCAAGGTGGCACCTCAGTTTTTTGGACCCTTTGAAATTCTAGACAGAATGGGACATGTAGCATATAGACTAGCACTTCCTCCCACAGTAAAAGCGCATAATGTTTTCCATGTTTCATTATTGAAGAAATATGTACATGATTCTAATCATATAATTGACTGGTTTGTGATCCAGGTGGAACCAGAGGGAGAATTCATGCCAGAACCACAATGCATACTAGACAGGAAAGAGATTCCACTTAGGAACAAAACCAATGCCCAGGTCAAGGTGCAATGTAAACACTTTGGTCCAGATGAAGCTACATGGGAATTGGAGGATGCCATGAAACATGGATACCCATTTTTGTTCATTGTTGTACATAAAAACCACAACGACAGGTAGAACATCGGGGGGGTGTTCCTTTTAAGGGGGAGGGGATTGTAACACCCCTATTTCCCCCAAATCGTAAATATTATTATTATTGTGAACAAGACTATAGACAAATCTGTCATGTGAATGTTGGACAGACAATGAAACCTGCTATAGAAGGTAATGTATATATTTTGTTATTAAATAAAAGGAAATTGTGGTGTGACTGTTGAAAGAGGGTTTCCAGATAGATCATGATGCCTGAGAAGGATGGTAAGGGGAACCAGTAATGGTGAGATGACCCCTTCCAGGTCGGTACTCAGCTGAATATAAATTGTACAGACCCAAAATATTCTTCTGGCCTAGAAAAACTTAATTACAAGTCAGGCTAGTAGTTGGGATGTCTTCCCTCAAGAGTCAATGAGGATATGCGTAGAGACCCATCTAGAAACTTCCTAATCTGAACCACGAAATCTTGTTGGGAAAGGCAAGAAAAGAAAGGTAAAATCGTGGGCAAAGGGCAAAAGAGAGGACACACGAATGGGTCTCAGGACGAATCAAGAAGAGAAGAGCACGAGAGGTTCTCGGGTTCTGAAGAGGACTGATAAAATAAGTTTTTTGGGGTTCAGGAGCACTTGGACAATGTTTTCTAATCAAGTTGATAAAGGGAGTTTGATCCGAAATTGGATTCAGAAGCCTGACAGGGCATGAAAAATGCTCAAAAATGAAAGTGCTCGGAATCCGATGAAACCAACACCATTGTGTCCGTCTCATCTTCCTGATTCCGGTGGTATAATTTTTTTGTCAAACGGAGTCCATATGGAGAAGATATCGCATTCTGTCCGCCAAGCCAAACAAGCAAAATTTTGGATGCTGACTGTACCTATCCGTACAGTCTGTATAGGACATGTGTCAGTCCGTACAGGACACGTGGCAGGTCCGTACACTGACACGTGGCAGATTCCATACAGGACACGTGGCAGCTCCAGAGCGTGA
The DNA here is from genome assembly GCA_009831015.1 of Picea engelmannii. Classification (NCBI taxonomy): domain Eukaryota; kingdom Viridiplantae; phylum Streptophyta; class Pinopsida; order Pinales; family Pinaceae; genus Picea; species Picea engelmannii. The sequence continues at coordinate 10,409 of ML776619.1, forward strand.
CACGTGTCAGGCTGATTTGGCATTTTTGGCGCACAGTTGGACCAATCCTGGAGTGACGCGTGTCACCACTGGAAGGGTGACACGTGGCACGGGTGACGTCAGCAATTGACGTGGCGGTCGTACGATGACGTCAGCAACATACGTGGCAAGTGACGTGGCAAGGTACGAAGAGCTGACGTGGCAGATGACGTGGACCAATCAGAAGTCGACACGTGTCAAGGTTTGATTGGTGGTTATGGTGCCACGTGGCCCAATCACGGGCTGCCACGTGGCACCCCGGGTTTAGCCAATGAGGGCTATGTCAAAAGTTTTTGGGGCCCGGGGGATTCGAACCCCAGACCTCCTCCACACTGCGCCTTCGTGTAAAGCCTCCGACCACTGGACCACCGTATGATTCTTATTATGTAATCGACAAAGTTTATATTTATGTTGATGTAATGTTTAAGGTGGCGGGGGGTCGGGCTGGGGCTTAGCCCCGACCCCCGGTTTTATGTGTTATATGGAACCATACCATTTAAACGGGCGTGAATGTAAACATTTGGCGCGGATGTAAAACCCACGGTTTTTGTATGTTAGCCCATGTGACCGTGTTTTGGGCACGGTTATAATATGCGCGGGACTTTTGAACGGGCGTTTTGTTTAACAGTTGGCGGTTTCAACCCGCGGTCTTATGGTTATATGTGACCACCATTTGCACGCGGTTATGGTTACGGAGTTGTAACGAATCCGTGGCCCTATGGGCATATGGGGTGCCAATATAACCGAGTGCTAGTGCACGAAAAGGGGTGGCCCGCGCTAGCGCGTGGCCACATGACATCATATGACCGCAAGAAAGGGAGCGCGCCCAGGACTAGGGGGCTAGCGCCGATTTAGTTCAAAAATGGGTTATATAACTATATTATATAGTTAGAAAATGGGTTTTTAAACTGCATTTTTTATTTATTAATGTAATTAAGCCTATTTTGGGAGTTATTGGGCTTTTTTAGAGCCTAAATTCGTGGAGGAAGTTGGAGATGGATAACCAACTTCCCAACTATTTAACCAAGGCCATTTTGAGGCCAAGGACAAGCTTTTTTTGAACAACTTTTGGACGGTTTTGGAGAGCAGAGATGCTGAGGCAAAGCCAAGTCAAAGCCAGTTTGAGGCAGGGAAGTTGTTGAGGAGGAGATGCTGTCGGACGATTTCTAAGAGCTTCGGACATCCGTTTCGCGTGTCGTCTTTTGTGCAAGATTCTAGAGATCTGGGAGAACATGACCAGATCAATCTGGAAGCCATTCGGCATTGTAATGATGTACCATTAAGATTTCGAAAAGAAATAAAGAAGCCTCCCCCACAGAGAAAAGGCCCAGAGACGTAGGCAAAGTTGTGTCGAACTCTGTTATCAACCGGTGTATTATGGTTTGTTGTTTCTCATTATTTTTCAGATCTGCAAATATGTTAATGGCTGTATAATTCATTTTATTTTCCTCGTTCTTTCGTTAAGTTTCCCAATGGTTAATTAATGCATGCAAATAAAAACTCAACCATAAGTCATTCGAAAAATCCTGACGGATCAAGTGGTATCAGAGCTAGTTGACGTTTGGATTTGAGTTTTGCATGTTAGCCAAGGAAGAACACATCTCAAGGAGGAAAATGGCATCTACAGGAGGACTTTCTCAAGATGAGAAGGAGTTCAGAGATTCAGTGTTGCCAAGTGTTGGAAGAGACAAACTTTGTACAGGAAACCTATGTCGTCCAAGAAGGAAACAAGACATAAAGGCTCAAGTCCACAACGGAAGAAGGAGAAGGTTAAACAAGTCTGGATGCCAAAAACTCGTTGTACGTTTTGCAGCAAAAGTGGACATCAAAAGGCTAGTTGTTGGAAGCTTAATCTGGAGCTTCGTCCAAAGAAGGGAAAAATGATTTTGCACGTACCCACGGAGGAGGAAGGATTACCAGTGAAGCAAGAAGAACACCGTGAAGGAAAGAAAGCAGTCACTTGGTTCTGCCAGAAGTCGATGTCTCAACTTCGTTGTATTTTGCTTCCATTAATGTAATCGGATCCAGAGCAAGTCGGGTGGCCTATCCCGAGCTTGTTGAGTGGTCAATAACATTTTGGGGACCAAAAGGTCTTATTGTTGGGAGGTGTGATCCGAAATCGGATTCAGAAACCTGACAGGGCATGAAAAATGCTCAAAAATGAAAGTGCTTGGAATCCAATGAAACCAACACCATTGTGTTTATCTCGTCTTCCTGATTCCGGTGGTATAATTTTTTTGTCAAACGGAGTCTGTATGGAGAAGATATCGCATTATGTCCGCCAAGCCAAACAGGCAAAATTTTGGATGCTGACTGTACCTGTCCGTACAGTCCATACAGGACACGTGTCAGTCTGTACAGGACACGTGGCAGGTCTGTACGCTGACATGTGGCAGATTCCGTACAGGACACGTGGCGTCTCCAGAGCGTGACACGTGTCAGGTTGATTTGGCATTTTTGGCGCACAGTTGGACCAATCCTGGAGTGACACATGTCACCTCTGGAAGGGTGACACGTGGCACGGGTGACGTCAGCAACTGACGTGGTGGCCGTACGATGACGTCGGCAACATACGTGGCAAGTGACGTGGCAAGGTACGAAGAGCTGACGTGGCAGATGACATGGACCAATCAGAAGCCGACACGTGTCAAGGTTTGATTGGTGGTTATGGTGCCACGTGGCCCAATCACGGGCTGCCACGTGGCACCTCAGGTTTAGCCAATGAGGGCTATGTCAAAAGTTTTTGGGGCCCGGGGGATTCGAACCCCGGACCTCCTCCACACTGCGCCTTCGTGTAAAGCCTCCGGCCACTGGACCACCGTATGATTCTTATTATGTAATCGGCAAAGTTTATATTTATGTTGATGTAATGTTTAAGGTGGCGGGGGGTCGGGCCAGGGCTTAGCCCCGACCCTCGGTTTTATGTGTTATATGGAACCATACCATTTAAACGGGCGCGAATGTAAACATTTGGCGCGGATGTAAAACCCACGGTTTTTGTATGTTAGCCCATGTGACTGTGTTTTGGGCGCGGTTACAATATGCGCGGGACTTTTGAACGGGCGTTTTGTTTAACAGTTGGCGGTTTCAACCCGCGGTCTTATGGTTATATGTGACCACCATTTGCGCACGGTTATGGTTACGGAGTTGTAACGAATCCGTGGCCCTATGGGCATATGGGGTGCCAATATAACCGAGTGCTAGTGCACGAAAAGGGGTGGCCTGCGCTAGCGCGTGGCCACATGACATCATATGACCGCAAGAAAGGGAGCGCGCCCAAGACTAGGGGGCTAGCGCCGATTTAGTTCAAAAATGGGTTATATAACTATATTATATAGTTAGAAAATGGGTTTTTAAACTGCATTTTTTATTTATTAATGTAATTAAGCCTATTTTGGGAGTTATTGGGCTTTTTTAGAGCCCAAATTCGTGGAGGAAGTTGGAGATGGATAACCAACTTCCCAACTATTTAACCAAGGCCATTTTGAGGCCAAGGACAAGATTTTTTTGAACAACTTTTGGATGGTTTTGGAGAGCAGAGATGCTGAGGCAAAGCCAAGTCAAAGCCAGTTTGAGGCAGGGAAGCTGTTGAGGAGGAGATGCTGTCGGACGATTTCTGAGAGCTTCGGACATCCGTTTCGCGTGCCGTCTTTTGTGCAAGATTCTAGAGATCTGGGCGAACATGACCAGATCAGTCTGGAAGCCATTCAACATTGTAATGATGTACCATTAAGCTTTCAAAAATAAATAAAGAAGCCTCCCCCATAGAGAAAAGGCCCGGAGACGTAGGCAAAGTTGTGTCGAACTCCGTTATCAACCTGTGTATTATGGTTTGTTGTTTCTCATTGTTTTTCAGATCTGCAAATATGTTAATGGTTGTATAATTCATTTTCTTTTCCTCGTTCTTTCGTTAAGTTTCCCAATGGTTCATTAATGCATGCAAATAAAAACTCAACCATAAGTCATTCGAAAAATCCTGACGGATCAGAGTTGCAATGATTGAGTGAGCAATCACAATAGGCTCCCTTGTTTGGTGGATAGAAAACTGGACTGCTAGGTTCTTGTGGGAAAAGGAGAGTAACCTGTGTCCCTTGTTGTTTCCGAGCACAAGAAGAACCTCTCTTATGGCATCATGATATAGCTAGGGGGTGACCAGTTGAGGAATACTTCAAGAGAAACTATACCTATGGTTGGGTGGAAAAGGGCACCCCTTTCAACACCTGCCAACTAATTTCAAATTTCAGATAAGTGTGACTCTGAGTTTTATATTGTCTTGATTGTTTTGTTGTAATGTGTATTTTCTTGAGCTAGACGATGGCATAATATTTTATCTTGTTTGAATGGTATAATTTGTGTCTTTGATGGCCTAGCGGTCTCGGAAATTTGAAGCAAATCTTGGATATCATATTTTGTAAATGGTTTTTTGCTTACCTCTGTTTAGAAAAGGAGAACTAATAGTAATGGGTTTTAAATGAATTTGGGGGCATAAGGCTTTGGCTTATGTGCTGGTTGGAAAATCCTCAAAGGGATTTCCCAAGGACCAAATCCGAAAATATAGAGTCAGGATAGACTCTTCGAGACTGCTCCAATCCTGTCAATCCCTCGAAAATTACCTAATCCTGATATAGAATTTGAGCTCTATGGATGAAGGGTGCTTCCTTCAAACCATTCTTCTGAGTGACCACAAGCTCAATTCTGCAAGCTTAACCAAATCTCAAATAAGATTTAAGAGCGTATCTCTCAGGGGCTTGTCAAAGTCCCACAAGACCAGGACACTAGAACCCTTAGTTACACTAAAAAAGGAGCTTAGCCTTTCAGGCTTTGGGACTTCATAGGTACAATACTTCGAGATATTGGAACCTCTCAACATTCAAATCATGTCGAAGGAAACTTGTCGAAACGATGACTGGACGGTTTGATCGGCAATTGACAGTCTCTTATATCTTCCTTATCATTCAACACTTACCAACATTTGACCACGGGTATTTTCTTCATCATTGATCATGATCACAGATCAACGGTGTGATTTGTGTTCTTGTCCTCTTATGGATCCAATGGTGGGGATGCTACTCAAATTAGCTACTTCATCGGGCAGTTGGCAGGAGTTCGTGATTTCGTGACTTTTGCAATCCCCAACCTTTCAACCTCTCCAGAGTATTGTCTGCCAAAGTGGTCACGAGGTAGTGACTATCATTTGATGTTGGTTAATACTCCCACTTATTCTATCCTTCCACTGCCCTCGATTGAATGGTAAAGAAAGACCCTGAAGGATCTAAGATTGACGGTCCGTGAAACTTTGAGGTTTCAACCTTCAGTATTTCAAGAGTTTGTAGTAGAGCATACCCTGGGCTATGGCCTGAAGGCAAGAGATTACTTAATTAACGAGATTAAAGAAATCATGTGATTAACCATAAGTTATTTTTGTAAGTACGCAGGTGGGACCCTCTTCGAGAGTCTGAAACTTCGGAACTCCAGGACGTTGAGACTCCGGAAGATTCTAGAATATAGGAGGGTGTGGTAAACATCGAAGCACCGAAGTTCCCTTTTTGTAGTGTCCAACTTCAATTGGACGGGCCCACGCACACCATTGTGATGTGGCGTGCTTGGATAGTTACACGTGGCGTCATGGGATTGGTCATGAGTTAGGTGTGGGATCCCCCCTTGTCAAGTCTAAACCATGTGTTAAATGCAGATAAATCTCAATCGTCATATCTAAGGGTGGATAGAACTCCACCATAGATCCTAGAGTGGAAAGAGACTTCGAGACTTCGAGTCTCTGGGAATTTTTTTGGACCTGCATAAGAATTGTCGAAGGGTCAAAAGCCCGATATCCACAAAGACCTGGGGAGATATTCCCTGTAACCCCTCCTTTCGTGGCCACGTCATTGTCAGAGAATGATGACATGGGTCATGATAGTGCCATGACAGACAACATCGAGAGAAGTGATGACATGTGGTGAAAGGGGTGGCCATTGGCCAATGATGTCCCAGAAACTTCGGAAATCCATACCTTTCAAACCAGAACTTGATTTTGGACAAGGTTATAGTGATTGGAAAGCTCTCAGTGAGCACTAGGCGACGGTGTCCTCTTCTAAGGAATCCAGGGAGTTGTAGGAAACTGGAAAATCTATACCCCATCCCTTAAAAAGAGTACTTAGGGGGTCGAGTGTTTGATAGTGAAAAACATACTTGAGCTCTTTAAGATGGATAAATGTAAATCAACATGCACTCCATCTCAAGTAGATGAAAGGGAGATGGAAAAAGTGACATATGCTAGTGTAATTTGCATACCTATGTATGCAATGTGTACATAATACCAAATATTGCACATGCAATGGGAGTTGGAAGTAGGTACATGGAAAATCCAAGGAGGGATAATTAGATAGGTGTCACGAGGATCTTTAAGAACCTATAGGGCATTGGTGACTATGTATTTGCTATGAAGGGGATGGAAGCAAGAAGCTTTAGATGCATGGGATTTTTTATGTTGATTGGGCAGGTGATGTGGACAATCCAAAGTCCACTAATGCATATATGTTTACATTGTTCGAAGGTGTTTTAAGTTTGAGGAGTAAGAGGCAATAGGTGGTTGTTCGTTCCAGTATTGAAGTAGAGTACATTGCAACTTCAAAATCATCTAAGGAAGTTGTTTGGTTGTAGTAGTTATGCATAGATATTGAACTTGAACATGGGCTCGTGCCTATTTGTTATAACAATTTGAGTGCAATTGCTTTGGCGACAAATCCCAAGTTTCATCCATAGACAAAGCATATAATCATGGTGAAATTTCACTACATTGGAGAGATGGTGGTGGGTTCCAATGAGGTAATTATACTCAAGGTCGGGACTCGTGACAATGGATGGAAGGAAATTTGCTTGGTGTTGGGGCAAGGTGGGGATTCAAACTTGGTAGATGTAACTACCAAGTGGAAGATTGTTAGAATATTGTCAATTACATCATTTGTGTAACTAGTTGTTTCCATATGTTTATGGAAGTGTAAAGCAATGTTTGGATTGCATTCTTATTTTCTAGAAATAGGGTTATTTCCCAATTTTATTTTTGGTTTTAGGGCAACAATGTTTTTATGTTTTAACATTATTTATAAAATAAATAAATAAAAACAACAAAATGGAGTATAATTTGTAGATTTTTTTTTTTATTGTTATATGATTATTTTTTTAATTAGTGGTAAATCAAATAAAATTACATCATAAGTTAGTTATATATGTATATCCAAAGCTAGCAGATAAAACTCTCTAGTTCTCATTATTCACATTACGCCATGGATAATCTCCTTCGCTCAACTTGAAACAAAAGCTTTTTATAGAAAAAAATCATAATTCGAGAATACTCCACTTCAACAATAAATGGCCATTACTTATGAAGCCCTGCATATATATCTTCAAGAAAATCTCAAGAATAAAACACAAACATTGCATACAAAGATTTGAAACAAAGCTCAGTTGCTGCTTATATCGAAAATCAACTCAAATATTTTTCCAGCTTCTCAACTTCTTCAACACTTCCAATGTACAAAGGTACTCTTTGATGAACCTGTTGCATGAATGAATGGATAACCAGAGCCAAGTCAGTAAACAAAGAGTAAGCATTTTGATTGATTGACAGAAAGTGAAGAAGCTATTTTTCTACTTAAATGGAACTTCAACTGACCTCTTGTGGATGTATGTCGAGAACCCTTTCATGGCCATCAGATCCTTTACCACCTGCTTGCTCTGCTAGATAGCTCATTGGAGCGCATTCATACAGAAGTCTGAGCTTCCCATTGACACTTTTCTTGTCGGAAGGATATCCATAGATCCCACCATACAACATAGTCCTGTGGAAATCACCCACCAGGCTGCCGATGTAACGAGCAGAATAAGGCTTCCCAGAAGGCTGAAGAGAAGGATCCTTGAGATCATCCATGTACTTTTTCAGCTTCTCATCCCATAGCTGGTAGTTGCCTTCATTGAAGGAATAGATGCTTCCTCTCTTAGGAATCTTTATGTCTTCATGTGTCATTACAAATTCACCATACATGGGATCCAAAGTAAAGCCAAATACCCCCTTACCCACTGATAAAACTAGAATCACGGAGCTGGAATACATGCAGTACCCAGCAGCCAACAGATTGCTCCCTGGTTGGCACACATTCACAATACACTTTTGCTCCAACTGACCAAGCTGCCCAATTCAATTCAATTCAACAACCAGTTCAGAATTAAATCAGAAGAAAAAATTATGATGTAGCTGCTAACACCCACCCACTCAGACCAATTTGATTTAATTCAGACCTTGATCCATAACAGACTTTTCTTCAATTCCATTCTATTTGAGACCTTGGTGAATAGA
>ML776619.1:19496-89102 GCA_009831015.1 Picea engelmannii
TTCCTTCCCTTCAGGGCATGCAGAACCAAGGAACCCATGTAAGCTTATGAACTGTAACTAGTGGAGAAAAAAATGTAAACTGCCCATGCCATGCCATTGCCAACCCTTCAAGCCAAAGTGAAATTATAAGTGGCTCAGGAGTATGGAGTTAAGAATCTCAACCCTAAACTTTTAAAATCTCAAATATCAAAATCTCTCTCTTCATGGACAGCCTTTACAACTTTTAAGAAGCTCTTCAAAGTCCAGTCCTCTCCAAAATACATTGTAATTGTTTTATCATAAAAGAATGTAATTGTTTCAAAGAAAGTTTTGACCATTTTAGAAAAGCTATTTAATTGGTATCACCCTGCAGATTAGGTGCAAAATTCAATATTTTTTTGGATAGTTAGCTATGATTTTAATTTATATTTCGTAATCTCTTTTACAAAATAAATAACATCTCTAAATGATTAAAATGTTACATGATAATTTAGAAAATAAATAAAATATTTTGCATTTTAATTTTAGATACAAATACACGAACATCTCCCCACCAGAGCTGTAGAGCATCTGGTTTCTCTCAACTTACGGCAAAACACTGTTGAAGATGATTGTTTATTTTGTAATCTGTTATCTCTGACGTGAAATTGAATTTTCCCGTGATAGCCGAGGATCATTTTCTGTGTCCACAGCGTTCATAACGGTCTGTGGACATTTTCTTCGGATTTCAATCCATTTCCTGCCTGCTGCTTGTCTGAAATTTGATTGTCATCGAGGAACAGAGAATTGTTATGTGAAACATCCATGTTTACCAGAGTGCAACTTTAGTTGGAACAAGTCTGAGCTAGGACAAATCTCAAAGCTGTAAATTGCAATTCACAGTCACTGAGTTATCTTTATAAGGTGACTATGGAGAGATTGACATTGCAAATTTCGTTGATCCAAGAATAACAGATCAATTGATACAGAATTTCTGTTTTCTTCATATTAGTCTACTTTACTTTCTTGTAATGATTATGTCAAATAAGTGAATTAAGATTAGCAAAATGAGAGGGGCAGTGTAACCTCATTCGAGACAACATCCAGCTTCTTCTGATCCTCCCCCTGCACATTGACTCCACCCTGGAGACCTGTGAGATTGGATATTCCAGCTCTTTGCACCAGTGAAGCAATCTGCTTGCAGGCCAATGCAATACTTGACAGCACAACAGTAAGTTCACCATCGATATCACCACTTTGTTCTTTTTTCAGTAACCAACCAGTGAAAGTCTGTATATCATACATCCCCTTCTTCTTCTTCGGTTGCTGCTTCTCTTCCTGTTTTTTGGTAGACTTGTCAGAAGCCACTGCAGCCCTTGGACAAAATGGTCTCCTCATACCCAATACATTATTTTTCTGTGGCCAAATGTTTACAGAGGATATGGATGAAGATGATAAAGAGGATGTGATATAGCTGAGGCTGGCAGTAGCTGCTGCCTGGGATGACCCAGCAGAAGAAGAATTGCAGATTAGAAGATGGGAGGAGAATGCAGTCGCCATGGCTGCTATGCTCAGACAGTGATGATGAAGGTATGGAAATGTGTTCGATCGAGTGAACGAATGCTCAATATACAAAATAATAATAATATGGAAGAGAAAAATTGGGGATAATTAAAAAAGGGGTGCTGTAGGAGGTGATTTAAATCGAATGGCTTATATTTGTTGGTTATTATTCCATGATACCATATGTCATGATTCAGATGATGGTTGCGTTATCTTGTCCAATTTTAGAAAACTGATTGGCTCCAAACGCACGTCAGCCATAGTCGATCAAGGTTGAATGGTGGAGTGTAAATCCCCCAGCCTTCCGCTCATATTGTATATTGTACTGCATTATTGCTATTGACACCAGATTAATTCAGGTCCAAGAGTTCGAAAATACAGGTGTAAACCTCTGAACTCGAGTTAAAACAGTTTGTGCTCGCGTTCGTTTATTTTTTTATGTTATTGTAATTAATCAGAATATTTATCTATCTTTGGTTTGACATGACAAGTTGGGCGTTGTTGTTTAACATCTTACATAGATGGATGTAGTTTTCTTCCTCGCACATCTCACTGCTCTTAATACAATAAGACAAAAATATAATTTGATTTTTTAATCTCTTATTACATTAAAACAAATATATATATATATATATATATATATATATATATATATATATGGGGATGGGTTTACTCTTAATGTATTAAGACATAAATATAATTTGAATTTTTAATCTCTTATTACATTAAAATATATATATATATATATATATATATATATATATATATCACATAAATTAGTGGGATGGGTTTATTTCTAAAATTTGATATTTTGCACTTAAATATTTTATCAAATTTATATAATTTCAAAATATTATAAAAAAATATAAATATCAATTATGATAAATAAGAAATTATTTATGATGTCACTTATTGTAAATAATAAATTAATCATATAAAGAGTGCATTTTGTTTTGTTTTGTTTTTTTGTTGCAAGGAGTGTTTTGAAAAAAAACCATAAATTGAAAATATGTAAAAAAAATACAAAAATAATAACATATAGGAGAAATATAAGAATACCCATTAGAGATAAGACTTTTCATTAACATAACCCAAGAGGAAGAAAAGAAAAAAAATATAATAGATACGGAACAAATAATGTGGCCCTTACATATCATGGTAAAAAGAGAAGAAAATACAAATAAAGGTATATAAGGAGAAAAAGAGAGTGATAATGGAGGTAGGTACATAACATGCCCACCCTTAGAAAAAGTTTTTTCCTTAAAGATTTGTAGTTATGGGTACTTCTAAATGAAACCTATGTTTAGCATGTGGCATCATCAAAAAGAAGATTCTTCCAATTGATCGGGTATTCATCGATGGCCTTCTGACGTAGATGTCAACTTGGAGTGTCTATAATTAATTATGGCTCCAAAATGAGTCTGCCTTCTTCATTTAGTTGGGGCAATGATGTATGAACTATAATATGTTTCCCAATAAAAAAAATCAGATTGTGAATGCATGAAAATGGTGGTATCTCTAAAGGATACATGGTCTCCCTGATTTTGTTGACAATATTGCAAGGTGTATAGAATTTTGGGGGTAACTTTTGGCCATAGTTGTGTTTCATAGACACTTGTCCGTAAGGCTAAAGGTGAAGGTGAACCCAGTGACTAATGTCAAATTGTTGTTCTTAATGATTCAAGTATTCTTGTTTTTTCATCTAGTTCCGAGCCAAGATAAGATTGTCACATAGAAATTGTAGGATATCCTAAAATTTATGGATATGAATTGTGACTTATTGAAGGTTAGATCTAGAAGAAATGTAAGTGTCATGGCTTAGTGGAAGATAGCCATAAATTGCTTCAAAATGGGTCATCTTAGGGGTTGCATGGTATGAAGTGCTCCACCATTCTACTAAGGGAATCCATTTAACCCATTGGGATTGTTTGTCAATAGTGAAGCAATGCTAGGAATTTTCTCACAACCTTAGTTTGAACATTTGTTTGAGGATGATAGGCAAAGATCATAGCTAATTTGTTTCACTAGCACTTAAATAAGTCTTTCCAAAAATGATTGATGAATTTAGGATCTTGGTTAGACATAATATGATCTTTGAGTAGCAATGACGTTTGTGAATATCCTAAGGAAAACGTCGGCGATTTAGCTAGATTTGGCAATGGATGGAACTATTGAGAAATGGACATATTTCGTAAGTATATCAACCACAACAAAAATAACATATTTTCCTTCTAATTTAAAAGTATGATAATGAAATCCATTAACATTTCCTCCCAACATCAAGGGAATGGGTAGGGGTTGAAATAGAATTGGATATGTGACAGAGTCCCCTTAATCACATTGGAAAGTTTTGCACTCATGTACAAACTTATGAATCATTTCCCTTAAGACCATTCCAAAAAAAGAGGGTTTATGTCACAACCCTATAGATGTGTCAATGGCAAATGAAAAGATGGAGGGTGCAACAGTCATACTTGGCAAGTTACATGGTGAGCCCATATGCTTTGGTAGTGTTGGTGACCAACTCATAGTGATTTATGAGATGGTTAGGATGGTTTACTAGAGCGTAGGCCAGGAGGACCAAGGATGTCTGTCTCAGTTGAGGAAGATGACCAACAAGGTGTTGTGTTGCAGGTTTTGGTGAAGGATGGTGTGACTTGGCAATGTGATAGATTGCATGTCTTATCCATGGCAAGGCAATAATGTTGATAAGTGCATTGAAGGTGTGTGAACGTCTAGTGAATTGTAGACATGATATTCATGGACTATAATGTGTTAGCCTAAGATGGATGACAACATGGTCTCATGTTGGGTAGTCGATTGTTCAAGTATGTTTGGCTTAGGGAGGGTGACAACATGTTTCCTATAGTTAGGTGATGATTGTGCAACATCGCCTACAATAAAACAAACACTCTGACGTTCCTCACAATTGAAGGTGCTTAGCTTGGGTTCCGTCAAGATGTGTCATTTAGGCATATTACAGGTGATACAAACAGTTGATGGTCATGTCCAACTACCAAGGTCATGCTAGTGTTGTGTGAAAACTAGGATTCTTAAGTGGTATGGGATGCTCAAGAAAAATGAAAAGTATAACCCCATGAAAAATGGTACCAGAGCCACATTTGAATGTGGAAATTGTGGAAGTGTCTTTTCACCACCAACACCCTTTTCATTGGAGGAGTCAATTGTTGAAATATTGTAACTTCGAAGAATATTCTAATTAATTTTGAGTTATTATCTTATAGATCAAATCCCCTTTTGCGGATTGATCATGTCGGGTCTTGTATAATATCAAATCCCCTTTTGTGGATTGGTCAAACTACATTTCTATGGTGGTATTTGTAAAGTCGGCCCCTAGTATTTATAAAGTGGTTTTAACCACTTCTAGAAGAAGTCGGCCCCACTAAGTGAAGAGACATAACCCTAGCGCCTCCTTAACTAGTATTTATATGTGAGGATGGTGCCTCACTTGTTCACTCACACACTCACTCATCTAGTGCACATATCTTAAAGGAAGTTGCAGTTGTAGGAGGAAGGAGAAGAGAGGTGCATGCTCAATCTTAGTTTATTCTTGGTGTTTTGGTCTTAGTCTTGGAATTGTATTGGCAATCTATTACTGAGGAAGTTTTGTTGGTTTTTCTCCCCCATGAGGGTTTCCTAGGATAAAATGTTGTGTACCTTGTGATTGTGTTTCTTTCAGTGATCCTCTTTATGTTGTTGTTTTGGAAATGCATTGAATGCTCATGTAATTTGGAAATAACCTAATAACAACAGTAAAAACTTAACATGGTATCAGAGCTTGACTGAATAGAGCATCTTTCACTGGGTATCTAAAAACGTCATTGTTGTCGTACAAGAAAATTAGGGCTTTTTACTGATGAGGAATTTTTTACCAAAAACTATCTTGGGAAGTGTGCCCTTCCCTAATGCATCTTTTGGTAGCTTGAGAAAACCTTTTCAGTGGACAAATTCTTCAAAAATTCAAACCCTAGTTTTGACAGGTACCAGAAAACCAGAACCAGTACCAGAAGTACCAGTCCAGAATTGTGCAGTTCGAGTTTCAAGGGGTAAAACTTGGAATTTTCTAAAACAGTGAGCTCCAACAAAATCACCTCATCCTGGTAAGCTCGGTTTCAATTTTTGAGCACTTTCATTTTCTGGTCATTTTCTTAGCTCCAGGTCAAGATGTCTGCAAGCACCAAGCTTGTTGACAAGTTAGAAGGTGTGGAAAATTTGTGTGCCCAGAAGTACAGAATTAGACTCATTCTTGAAAAGAATGACCTTGCAAAATTCATAAAAGAAAATGTATCGGAACCCAAAGAAGATGCAGCCAAAGAGAAGTACAAGAAGGATATGATTAAGGACAAAAGAACAATTACAGCTTCTATTAAAGACCACTTGATCCCTCAAGTGTCCTCTAAGAATACTCCAAAAGATATGTTTGATGCCCTAACTAGAATGTATGAAGGAAAGAACATCAACTGGAAGATGAACTTGAGAACCCAACTCAAGAATACAAAGATGCAAAAAGGAGAAATAGTACAAGACTATTTCTCTAGGGTTTCTCAATTCAAGGAATAGTTAGAGGCAATTGGAGACAAATTAGATGAAGATGAACTCATGATTACAACTCTTAATGGTCTCACAAGACCTTGGGATGCCTTCATCCAAACTATTTGTGCAAGAAAAGAGAAACTCCTATTTGATAGTTTATGGGAAGAATGTGTTCAAGAAGAAGCAAGAGTGGCCAACCGAGAATCCATCCTATTAAGAGATGAAGATCAATCCCTAGCTGCTCATGCTAAGGGTAGAAAGAAAAAGTCTCATTTTCAAAAGGAGACCCACTTTAATAAATAATCTCACTCTCCAAAGAGATTTCAGAAATATCATAAGGGTCAAAGAAATGGAAAATATTTCTCCTCCTATCAATGTTATCATTGTGATAAGATGGGACACATTGCTAAGAATTGTCCTACTAGAAGGGAAGAATACAAGAGGAGAAATAACAAAAGACATCATGTCCATGCAGTTGAAGATGATGAGCCACCCAAAAAGTTAACTAAAGAAGAAATTGAAGATTATGTTTTGTTTTCCACCCTCTCAGTATCTGTGACACCTAGAGAGGATACTTGGCTCATAGATAATGATGCATCTAAGCACATGACAGGTTAGAAAGATATTCTCTCTATCCTTATAGAAAAGGACTTCCCCTAGAAAGTTTCACTTGGAGATTATTATCAGTACCCTATCAAACGAATGGGAGAATACACCTACAAACTCGATTCAGGAACTTTAATGAGAATGAAGGATGTACTCTATGTACCAGGTTTGAAAAAGAACTTAATTTCTATTTCATCCCTAGATAAGAAAGGTTTCAGGGTTGCATTCATAAATGGTGAAGTTCTTATGTGGCCTAAAGGAAAAACTATAGAAGATGCAATTTCTATTGGGACATAAGAAGGTGGTTTGTACAAGTTAAAAGGTCACTCAGATGTAGTCTTGACTCACTCTACTGAAATTCCTTGTGAACTTTTGCATAAAAGACTAGATCACATCAACTACAAATCCTTACCATATGTAAGCAAGGTAGTTACATGTTTACAAGAATTAAAGGTTGATCATGAAGGTATATGAAAGGGATGGGCACAAGGAAAGAACATAAAGAATCAGTTTCCAAAGAGCGACAATAAATCATAAGGAATCTTGGAACTTGTCCTCTCAGATGTATGCAGTCCAATGCCATCAACCTCTCTAAGTGGGTATGCATACTATGTATCCTTTATTGATGATTACTCTCGTAAGACTTGGGTTTATTTCTTGAAATCAAAAGATGAATTACTTGGAAATTTCAAGGAATTCAAAGCCTTGGTAGACAACCTCTCCGAAACGAAAATCAAGAAAATCTTCAACAAAATGGTGTAGCAGAAAGAAAGAATAGAACGATTATGGAAGCAGTAAAGACTATGATTCATGATAAATATCTTCCAATGCACTTATGGACTGAAGCAACAAGAACAACAATATATGTCCAAAGCAGATTATCCCATAGTGCACTTGGATTCAAAACTCTCGAAGAAATGTTCACCGGAAAGAATCCACAAGTAAGCCATCTCAAAATATTTGGTTGTCCAGTATTTTTACACATTCCAAAAGAAAAGAGAACTAAGTTGGATCCTTCAATAAAGAAGGGAATATTTATTGGATACTGTGAGGTCTCTAAAGCCTTCATAATTTACATATCAGGTTACCATCATATTGAGATCAGTAGAGATGTAACCTTTGATGAAGATGCAACACTCAAAAGATCAAGGAAATGCCATCTTGAAGAAGTATATGAAGAAGAACCTATAGCTCCCAGAGTTGCAAAACCCGTGAAGGAAGTTACAATTACCCCTAATGATGAGATTCCAGAAGATCATGATATGATAAATCTCAAGAACCTCCCCATATGACGATCTCTCACAAGAGAAATACAACTTGGGAAAGAGAACTTATTCAAGATGCAGAGCAGTATGGTGCCCAAGAAGGAACCATGAGACAAAGAAAGAAACCTAATCCATTCTCCATCTATATGGCCTTGATGTGTGATCTCATAGAAAAGGAACCTACTTGCTTTCAAGAATCCATTCAGACGAAAGAATGGATGGATGCCATGATAGAATAATACCAATCCATTATAAAGAATGATGCATGGGAAATAGTTCCCAGACCAAAGAAAAAAAATGTGGTATCATCCAAGTGGATATACAAAATAAAGCATCCAACAGATGAAAGCATTGAAAAACATAAGGCAAGATTTGTAGCTCGTGGATTTTCTAAGAAGGAAGGTATTGACTATGAAGAAACATTTTCTCCTATATCCAGATACACTTCTATTAGAACCATCATAGCTCTTGCAGCCAAAATGAAGTGGAAGTTACACCAGATGGATGTGAAAACAACTTTCTTAAATGGTGTTATCAAAGAAGAAGTGTATATAGAACAACCAAAAGGGTTTGAAGTTGAAGATAGAAAGACTCATGTCTGCAGGTTGAAGAAAGTTGTGTACATGCTGAAGAAAGATCCTAGAGCTTGGTATGGAAGAATTGATAGTTTCCTGAAGAGCTTGGGATTTAACAAAAGTAAAGATGATCCTTGTTGTAGGAAAATATCCCTGCGGACAGGTAGATTTCCTCTTGAGAGCTAGACTCTTAACTCTAAGACAGAAGGTGCTTAACATGGGCACTGACTTCCTTTTAGATCTAATCAAGTTGGTGAACAAAAAAGAATGAGGAAAGCATGTACCTTATGAATATCGTTTGTCCCTGCAAGGTCCAAGATGTGCTTCGATCTTGAGCTCCTTGTTAGATACTACAAGACAAACAAAAGTACAAACAACTTCCTACTCTACTGAGATTAGCTAAAACATAGATCCATCTATTGTAGACAAACTTATATGGAACAAGTACAAGTTTGAAAGAAACATGCCAAGCATTGATTATATTGATGAGAACAAAGTGTTAGTTACAGCCATGGATGTAGTGTAGCAACTTCACCAAGTTCTCCTTGTCCAAACCCTTGCTTAAACAGTCCACACATAGAATGTTGATGCTCCAAATGACATCTTCCTCATGAGATCATAAGTTAGATGCTTCACAATTCTTTCCATCTCACCTTCCTCCATGGAAATCCCTCATTATATAGGATTTGGAGGCTTAACCACCATGGAGAGGATTCTCACACTTAACTACTTTCTTTTTCAGGAATATTAATAATAATTCATGTGCACTTGATTCTCACACTTAATCAATTCATTTTCCATGAATATTAATAATAATTCATGTGTACTTGGTATTTTGGCCTTCATGTAATATATCCCTCCTCCACATTGACTAGGGATTGTGACATAGGCTATTCCATGGTGTTAAGGTGTATGAGACACTTATATGACACTTTAAGACACTTAGGGTGAGGTACCTAGGTGTGAAAATTTCATGTGTAACAGAATGCCCCCTAAAGTGTGAGGTCAGAAGAGAGACTGATGGCCTAAACACTTTAGCAATCTTTAAAGCAAGGGTGTGGACTCAGAGAACCTGGTAGAAGATGCAAACAAACATCCAACAAATATTATGACATGTTTCAAACCCAAGGCAGGCATACCTATGTTTGGGTGATAAAGACTTGCAAGATATGGCCACCATAAAATACACTGTGGATCCATAATTATATTGATAAAAGGTATAGCCACAGAGGATACAGTGTGGATCTATACTCCTATGACTTGAATTGATTGTAGCCACGAAGAATACATAGTGGATCTACGAGATGACAAGACATATTCACGACCAATACAAAGTGGATCTATGTGACAGTATATGTGTCATTGTTCAAGAGAAACTCTATCGCAACCTAGGAAAAGTACACATCAGAGTGATCACTCAACCCAGGGTCTTCTTACCGATCTCGATGTAGTACGAATCTAACCATGTGAATAGATTTCATGATGTCAAACATGGAAGAAACCACTTGATTACTGGTCAATGATGTAAACTGTTAACAAGAGCGAGGGAAATCACCATTGATGTCAATGATTCCCAAGGTACCCTAGTACATTCCAACAAATGTGAATGGATGAGTTGAAGTCGAACATCCCTGGAATCATCCGATCATAGGTCAATGATGTAAACCCACTATCGAATGTGAGGAGGCCTGCCATTGAGTCATGCAGTTCCCAAAGTACTAATTGGTTTCTAAGTCTAGTTCCTGGATAATGTGTTGAAGTCGACAGGAACAGACTCGTCGAAGGAGGGCCTTGATGTATCCCCCATCAATGACATGAAACAGACACATAGATGTAATTGGTAGATCAAATGAACATGGACTGACATGGGTATTGAGACAAGATATTTGTGATGGTTGACTCTCAAGGCGGATACTTCCCTTGAACATTGAGGCACAATAGCAGAAACATAACATGGACCAAAACATGATGATGCAGTGGATACTGTGACTTTCGTTGGGTGACCCAAAGGAGTAAGAAAAACTCAGAGGATTGGTTCAGTGCAAAGGTTCAACGGATTAATATGTGCACAAAGACAAAGTGTCGTGTTCAAGGGCGACTCTAAGAGTTATTGGTAATGTTCTCAAAAACTGTTTGGCTTGCTTCTTTCAATTTTTCCCCCATCCAGATAGATGAGTACCTATTTTTAATTTAACGAGATCGAGGAGGCTAACACATGATCGATATAACTCACCTTCGGTAAGTTCCTCTTCCTTTGTTTAATGAACTGGAAGAAGTAAGGGTTCGGTCCCATATGGGCCCTTCAATGTATGATTGTTTTAACGAGTCCATAGAAGGTAAACTCGGTAGTTTTTTATTTTTAGAGAGTCTGAAAACAACTTAAAGGTGACTCCAATGTGGTCCTTTTCGTAATTTTAGTCTCACGAGGCCGAAAAAGAGATAAATTATCACTCGAAAGATGCCCTTTCAAACCTTTTAACGAGTGGGAAAGGAAGCAAGATCACTCAACAATCTTTTCATGTTTAGAGAGTCTGAAAAGAGCTTAAAGACGACTCCAGGGGGTTCCTTTTTCGTGTATCCATATAGGTCCGAAAAAGAGATAAAATTCTACCCAAATGCATTCTCATGTATTTACAAACATGAGAAAGAACAAAGACTAAGCTCGGTATGCCCCCATCTTAACAGCTGGTGGCTTAACTCCAGAATGATCATCAAAGGCTAGAGACATGCCCTCCAAGCTTCAATTCATTCATCGACTTTTAGGTTGTCACCAATTTCTCTACTAGATGAGAAAAAGAAGGAGGGTGGATGAAAAGAAGGTTCAAGAGAGGTGACTATTTCATTTTTTAATGAGCTTGACACAGGAAAAGAACTATGCTTAGGGTTTCAGGTTCGATCCCTAGATTGTTGTTTCATTTTTTAATGAGCTTGCTACAAAGAGGAAAACTATGCTCGTGACCTCTATTTCATTTTTTAACGAGCTTGCTACAGAGAGGAAAAACTATGCTCGTAGGCCTCTCCTTGATCATGGCTTCCAAGATATCTTCACTGGATGGAAGATAATCACTCTGGAAGGAACACATGTTGAGGGTCATGACAGGAGTAAGGGGATTAAGCTCCAACAACCCTACCGAAGAGATCACCATGTCCACTACCGGATCCAAATAATCAGAAGTTGAAATCATGGGAGATGATGGAAAATCAACATCGGGAGGGGAGATAGGGTGTATATCTTCCCGAATTTCTTCACGAGGGGGAAGAAAAAAGGATCGGTGACGGTTATTATTCTGAGGTAACTTGTCAATGTGAAGCATTTCTGGAATAGATTCATCAGAAGGAAAAATTGGGGAAATGTAGTCGATCGCAGACGACAAGGAACTTAATTGTGGTGGCATCGAGCGATTGTTGGGTTCCAATAGATGTTGGTCAGCCGAAGAGGGAGGAGCGGATTGGATAGAAACATATGATGTTTCAACTGTACTAAGTGGCACAGTGTCACTTAGTGCAATGAATTCCAACGGACTAGGTACAATCCAAGGGTTAGATGATTCCAAAGATTGATAAGATGTGGTCGAAATCATATCGACAGTGGCAATATGATGTGTAGTCGATGGAAGTGGTGTAGGGAAGGTACCCATGAGGCTAGAATCTTTTAGTAAGCCAACACCAACGCTTTCATACGTGATCTTGTGGTATCCCAAGAAAGGAATATTGTTGGTAGCGGGAGCGCGAGCATCAGTCGTGCAAAAATCCAACTGATCAATAGTGACAATTTTTCCCTGATGAGGAAATTGGACACATCGAAAAATCGACGAGGCAACAACAGTCATAGCATAAAATCAACTTCTTCCAAGTAACAAGTTGTAATTGAGGGGAGCATCGACCACCTCGACATCAACAATAACAGTTTTTCCACCCAATTGGATGGGCAGGGACTGTAAAAGTCCATGGGGATGAAAACCTCACCCATTGAAGGTGCGTAACATCGTTGGGGATTTGTTAAGTGCGAGTGATTTTAAACCTTTCCAACACACTAAAGACATGACACAAGTTGAGGCTCCCTCATCCAGAATAGTTCGGTGGATTTGTTGATCATGAACAACAACATCAACTTGAAAAGCAAGTTGGTGGGAGAGTTGAGACACATAATTTTCCAGGTTAAACATGATATGGTTGGATGAATCAGGATCAACGGCGCCAAAATCAGCCAAGAGCGTTATACGTTGACTGGGGCAGTGTTGTAGAACTTCTAACGCAGACATAGCACACGGTGCTTGAGCCAAATATTCAACAATGTTGTAGTTATGGGAGGCACATGAACTAGGATTAAAGGTAGCTTTATGTATAGTTCTCTTAGGAGGGTGTAATATAGAGTCAAACGTGGGCTTCTCAATTTGAAGTGGTCCAGACGGAGGATTAACCGATGGAGGACTAACGGAAGATGGTGATGGATCCGGTAAAGTACCGGTACCGTTAGTGTCTTTTCCTTTGTCAAGGTTACCTAGTGTGTCGTATGTATTAGAGCGAGTGTTCAAATTAATCCCATTAAACATATAAAGCACTCGTCGAGGCCTCATCATGAGGATGGATAGAACTGCCTCCAAGAGAGGGGGTTTGAGAAACCATGGATTGGTGTTGTGGAAAAGGCTAAGTAAGCACAGCGGGTTGTGAATTTCCTTGGAAAAGTTTGGCCACTTCATTGTGATGTGGACAGTCTCGAGTGTAGTGATCGCCACTACAAATGATACATGGGAATTTCAGTTTCCATTGTGGTTTCTTTTCAGTAGCAGGTGTTTGAGTTTGATTTTTTGGTTGTTCATTGTTATTTTTTGATTTATTCTTTGTCTTCTTCTTACCTCCGGATTGTTGTGAAGGGGCATATTGAACTGCATTCACCTCAAAGATCTGAGTTTGGGGGGAGGTAGAGGAGAGTGTGGTCGATTGGGAAGTAGATTGAGTTTTGATGGAACCGATAACACCATTTGTATGAGATGAGGATGACAGCTTAGATGGATCGATATTAGCTTGAGCAGCATTCGGAAGAAAATCATACAAAGTACCAGATTCTAAATAAACCAAATCTAAGTACTGAGCCCAAGAAATGGCTTCTTCCTCAGTGGTTGTGCCACCCATAGCGACATCGCGAGTGATCGGGGGTAAAAGTGATTTAGTAAACCATTCCGCCAATAATATGTCAGGAACGATTACCTTGATCATCCTTCGTCATCGTCTCCACTCATGAATATGGTCAGAGATATGCACAGAGTCAGTTTGACGAAGGGAGGTCAAGAGTTCAGTACCCGTCTCGTAGTGAATAGGTAGTTGAAAGTGCGTGAGGAAAGACATGGCAAGGGAATTGAAATTATGAAAAGAAGCATGTGGTATTTCAATATACCACTTTGTTGTCGAGCTTGTAAGTGTTCGCTAGAAAAGACGCAAACGTACAGAACCATCCATGAGGGAGTTTGATGAACACCACAAATGCAAAGTCATCACATGGTTGTTTGGATCTTCGCCAGATTTTCCGTCAAATTTTGAAATATCAGAAGGAAGTTTAGCTGGAATGACTGGCCAAACTGGTGAATGAAAAATAGGATCATTCGTTAACCAAGACAAGTCTGGGAGATCCATAGTCGCAAGGAAAGGTAACTGTCGATTAATCTGCAGATGATACTGGTGCAGCATAGGAACACCAGTAGGACCATAAACTAGGTTAGGTGGATAGTTGTAACCAATAGGTCCTCTGACATATGATGGTTGCTGGCCTAAATAAGCAGGATTCGATGATGGATGAGAAACATTTGCATAACCCGGTGGGTTCTGAGCATTATAGGTCGGGTGATTTGTTTTCCCATAAGGAGGATAAACATTTTTCCCTCGAGGATGGTGAGGAGTATATCCTAGAGGTGGATACACATTAGACCCATGAGGAGGATAAGGTTGTTGGCCCGGAGAAATCCAAGTGGTGTTCAGGATACCACCCAGATAAGGTTGTTCGTAAGATGTTCTGGAAGGAACATGATTTGATACTCTTCCTAATGGGTTAGGAGACGAGTGTCCCCCAACGTGGAGTTGAATAAAAGTGCCTCCTAAAGATACTCCTCGGGATTGTGAAGGGTTTCTAGCAAACGAAGGTTTCCCCCCTGCCAACGGTGGATTAACGACCGGGGTATGACCGGCAAACGAAGGGTTCCCTCTAGGAGGAGCATGAAAAGGGGGTTGTCCCCCGGGAGGGGTAGGCCCGCCATAGAATGGTAGTCCTCCAAGAGGGAAAGTTTCATTAGATGGCGGTTTCCCTCTAGTCGATTATGTTTGGCTAGCAGGGTCTACATTCTCGGCTGAAAAGATGTCCCAATAGGATCGTGTGGAACATGTGGAGTTGTAGAGTAAAAGCTCGTAGAAACAGGGGTAGGGATTGAAGTTCTTTGGAGATGAGCAGAGGGGATGAGTCCAACAGTGGGATGGACTTGTGCTGATGTAACAGTAGGGTTAATGACCTGATCGACTGGGTGACTCATGGTTTGACCGGATCGTCCTGTTTCACCAGGAGGGTCATGAGGATGAAAGGGTTTTCAAAAGGATTTGAAATGCTCATAAATATTGCATCCTGATGATGTCCTCCATACAGAATGAGCAGGTGTGGGATTGGTATCTACTGTGGTGCTAGGATGAACAAGAGTCATATACTCATCACCAAAGATTGGTTCTGTGGATCCCATATATGTTTCGGTAAAAGTTCTCTCTGGTAATCGTGGGACCTCTTCGTCTATGATGTTCCCAAGGGAGTCTAAACGAAGCAAAAGTGGTTCGAGAGGGGTTACCAACATAGATGTAGTGTGAGGAGTGGGATTTTCAACCATAACCAAAGCACCTTCTGAGTTATCTAACGGAGGAGCAATAACACTTCCAGCGTCAGATTGATTTTCTACCTCTCCACGGTAGTTGTCTTCTGGAGGGTTAGGAGGTAAGGGTTGATAGCCTTCCGGAGGAATCCCTTGCATCCTACATGATCGGCGAAGACCTTTATCGTCTACAGGATCAATTTTGGAGAATAACAGAACGCACTGAGAATCTAGGGCCAACTAACAAAAAGAAACAACATACGCTAAAAAAAATCTAGGAATCAACTAAGCAACAAAACTTCTCTCGATGATCGTACTAGTTGGTGATGAAATCCAGCATTGTGTGATCAAGTCAAGAAGGGGCTAGGATATGGTGGAATAGTTACAAAGGCAACCTGCTTAATGAACTTTCACCTTGGTGCAAGATTCCACGCAGTAATTGTGGATTTACCCTCCAAGGAGCCCGAGTGAGTTTGACTAATGTCTATTCTAGGTATAGTGAGACTTCCCTTCACCATCACCTTGTGTAAGTACCTAAAGATTATGGCAACTAAAGACACCAATTCATAGTTAGTCCTTGGGTGGGTACAGTCGATAGTCTGATCCAAACATATGGGTAGGATAACAAGTCTGAAATCAACCTGAGAGGCTCCCACACATAATCGTGGGTATACCTTCAAGTGAGCCCCACAATGTAGGAAAATCTCCTTGCGGACAGGTAGATTTCCTCTTGAGAGCTAGACTCTTAACTCTAAGACAGAAGGTGCTTAACATGGACATTGACTTCCTTTTAGATCTAATCAAGTTGATGAACAAAAAAGGAGGAAAGCATGTACTTTATGAACGTCGTTTGTCCCTGCAAGGTCTAGGATGTGCTTCGATCTTGAGCTCCTTGGTAGATCCTATAAGACAAAAAAAAGTACAAACAACTTCCTACTCTATTGAGATTAGCTAAAACATAGATCCATCTACTGTAGACAAACTTATATGGAACAAGTACAAGTTTGAAAGAAACAGGCCAAGCATTGATTATATTGATGAGAACAAAGTGTTACTTACAGCCATGGATGTACTGTAGCAGCTTCACCAAGCTCTCATTGTCCAAACCCTTGCTTAAACAGTCCACACACAGAATGTTAATGCTCCAAATGACATCTTCCTCATGAGATCATAAGTTAGATGCTTCACAATTCTTTCCATCTCCCTTTCCTCCATGGAAATCCCTCATTATATAGGATTTGGAGGCTTAACCACCATGGAGAGGATCTCTCATCAGATCCACTAAGAAAGGGATCTCTAAGATATTTAGGGAGAAAATATAGCTTAAGGATTTTAGGGAGGAAATATCTCTCAAGGATTTTAAAGAGGAAATATTTCAACCATCCATGAGATCCTCCACCTTCCCTAAAAAATAGGAAACCAAATGTGAGGTGGATTCTCACACTTAATTACTTTCTTTTTCAAGAATATTAATAATAATTCATGTGCACTTGATCCTCACACTTAATCAATTCCTTTTCCATGAATATTAATAATAATTCATGTGTACTTGGTATTTTGGCCTTCATGTAATATATCCCTCCTCTACATTGACTAGAGATTGTGACATAGGCTATTCCATGGTGTTAAGGTGTATGAGACACGTATATGACACTTTACGACACTTAGGGCGAGGTACCTAGGTGTGCAAATTTCATGTGTAACAATCCTAACCTTTACTTCAAGGTTATGAATGATGAGCTAGTTGTATTGCTACAATACGTGGATGACTTATTCTTAATAGGAGAAGAAAATCTCATCACAGATTGCAAGAAGAAGTTCGTTGCAGAGTTTGAGATGAAATACCTAGGCCCGATGAATTATTTCTTAGGTCTTGAAGTTTGGCAGAGCCCAGAGAAGATCTTCCTTAACCAAGGGAAGTATGCAGTTGAAATTTTGAAGAGATTTGACATGTTGGAATGTAAAGCCATGAACACACCCATGGAAACGAATTTGAAGCTCTTGGTTGATACTTCATCAGATTTGGTTGATGTACTCTATACAGACAGATTATTGGATCATTGATGTATCTGACGAATACCAGGACAGATATATGCTTTGTTGTGAACACCTTGATTTAGTATCTGGTGGAACCCAGACGTGTCCACCTTGTAGCTGGAAAGCATGTGATGAGATACCTTAAGGGTACGTTGGATTGTGGTCCATGTTATACTAGAGATCATGAATTTAGAGTGTATGGTTATATTGATTTGGATTGGGTTGGAAGTGCTTTAGACAGAAAGAGCACTTCATGATGTTGTTTCATTTTGGGGTCAGCCATAAATTCATGGCAAAGCAGGAAGCAATCCAGTATTTCTCTCAGCACGGTAGAAGCGGAGTACATTGCAGCATGTTCTTCCAGTTGTGAATCCATATGACTTCAGAATTTGTTGACAGGTCTGTTCAATATGGAGATGGAATCCACTGTGATTTTATGTGATAACCAGAGTTGTATAAAAATCACAAAGAACCGAGTGTTCCATGATAAGTCGAAGCACATAGAGATCTAGTATCACTACATTCGTGATATGGTGCAAAGGGGAGTTGTAAAGCTCCAATACGTTAGCACAGATGATCAGGTTGCATATGTGTTGACTAAGCCTCTGTCTTCTGTGAAGTTTGAGTACTTCCAAGACAAGCTTGGTGTTGTCTGAAAGGACCTCCCTCGAAAGGGAGAGTGATGCTAATGACACTATGGTATCATGACCAACAACGGGTAGCTCTGTTAGGATTTTATATCATAGGGGATTGATCATCCCTGGGAAGATCCCTAAGGTCCAGTAAGGATGGTCAGTCAAAGTACCTATGCATGTATATGCTAGTTGTGGTCATTAGTTGTAGCTCCGTTGGGATTTTATATCCTAGGGAATCTTATGATTCCTAGGCAGATCTCGAAATTTCGGTAAGGACGATTTGTCAGAGTACCATGTGGTAACTTGTTAGGATTTTATATTCTATGGAATCTTATGATTCTTGGGCAGATCCTGAAGGTCCGGTAAGGACAATCTGTCAGACTACCACGAACGTTGTTGTTGATACACCTGCCTCATTCTATTGCCACATATTGATGATGATGATGCTACAGCCTCATGTTTTTGATGATATTGTTGTTCTAGCTTCGTGTTATTGATGTTGGTGTTTCAGCTTCATGTTGTTGATGATGATGATGATGTTACTCCAACTCCATGTTGTAAATAATGATGATATTGATGATGAGAAAAACTTCCAATGATTTGTAGATGTGCTAGTCAGTGTTCCATATGTTGATGATGATGTTTCCCTCTCCTTCTATTGATGATGTTGTATTGGGTCATGTCAGTAGAATACCCTTCTCGTTAAGGGGGAGTGTTGAAATATTGTAACTTTGAAGAATATTCTAATTAATTTTGAGTTATTATCTTATAGATCAAATCCCCTTTTGCGGATTAATCATGTCGGGTGTTGTATAATATCAAATCCCCTTTTGTGGATTGGTCAAACTACATTTGTATGGTGGTATTTGTAAAGTTGACCCCTAGTGTCTATAAAGTGGTTTTAACCACTAAGTGAAGAGACATAACCCTAGCACCTCCTCAACTAGTATTTATATGTGAGGATGGTGCCTCACCTGTTCACTCACACAGTCACTCATCTAGTGTGGATATCTTAAAGGCAATTGTAGTTGCAGGAGGAAGGAGAAGAGAGGCACATGCTCAATCTTGATTTATTCTTGGTGTTTTGGTCTTAGTCTTGGCATTGTATTGGAAATCTATTTTTGAGGAAGTTTTGTTGGGTTTTCTCCCCCATGAGGGTTTCCCATGATAAAATGTTTTGTATCTTGTGATTGTGTTTCTTTCAGTGATCCTCTTTATGTTGTTGTTTTGGAAATGCGTTGAATTCTCGTGTAATTTGGAAATAACCTAATAAAAACACTAAAAATTTAACATCAATGAAGCCATGTTGACCACGATGGAAAAAATTCAAGTGGGGGAGAATGATGTAACCCTACAAATGTGCAACCAAAAGTTGGCATGAGAGAGGGAATTCCAAAGATACTTGAGATGTGTCAAGTTGCATGGTGATTCCATATGATTTGGTAGTCTTGGTGATCACGGAATTGCACGTGGAATCCATGAGATGGTTAGGATAGTGTACTAGCATGTCAACAAGGAGGACCAAGGATGTCTTATCAAGTAGGATCGATGACTGATTAGGCACTATATAATAGGCTTCATAAAAGGACAAAACAATCTACAATGTGGTGAGTTGTGTTAATTATGTTATGGTAATATCGTTGATGAGTGCACTGAAGGTGTGTGAAGTCTTGTTGCTATTGGGGACATGGTATTTAGGGACTATCAAGTATTGTCTTAGATGGATGATGACACACTCCTATGTTTGGTGGTTGGCTATTCAAGTATAGTTGGCTTGAGGGAGACAATGGTGCAAAATTGTATATGTTGGGTGGTGATGGAGTAGCACTTCCTACGGTGAAATGAACTCTCAAACATTCCACAAGTATAAGGTTCCTAGCTTGGTTTTAATCAATATATTTCAGTTAGGTATAGTATGGGTGGTACAAGAAGTTGATGACCATGCCCAAATAGCAAGGTCAAACTGGTGTTGTGAGATGACTAGGCTTCTTGAGTGGTATGGCATGCTCAAGCATAACAAAAATTCCATCCCCATAAAAAATTGTATCACCGCTACATTTGAATTTATAAAATGTTGAAGTGTCTCTTCACCACCAACACCCCTTTCATCAAAGGAGTCGATGGGGCCATGTTGATAAGGACATCAACAATTCAAGTGGGATATAATGTATCGACCCTATATATGTGCTAGCAGTAGGTGGAATGATGAAGGGAACACATACTTGGCAAGTTTTATGTCAAGTCCATATGATTTGGTAGCCTTGGTGTCTGACTCATGGTGACTCGTGAGACGGTTAGGATGGTGTACTAGAACGTAGACTAAAAGGACCAAGGATGTCTTTCCTAGAAATGGTATATGATTGACGAGGTTATACATAGTAGGATTTGACGAAGGAATACATGACTTGGAAATGTGATAGGTTGTGTGTGTTAGCCATGGTAAGGCAAGAGTGTTGATAAATGCATTGAATGTGTGTGAACGCTTAGTGAACTAGAGACATGATCTCCATGGACTATCATGTGTTGTTCTAAGATGGATGATGACATGGTCACATTTTGTGTAGCTAGTTGTTCAAGTATGCTTGGATCAAGGGAGGAAATAGTAGGTTTCCTATGGTTGGGTGGAAATGACACAACATTGCCTATGGTGAAATGAGAACTCTAATGTTATACATAGTTAAAGGTGCCTAGCTTGGGTTCGGTCAAGCCATGTTGGTTAGGTGTATTTTAGGTTACAAGTGGTGATATTCATTCCCAACTAGAAAGGTCGTGTCAATGTCGCACGACAACTAGGCTTATTTAATGGTATGGGATGCTCAAGAAGAAGAAAAAAATCACATGACAAATGGTATTAGAGTCATGTTCGAATGTGGAAATTGTGGAAGTGTCTCTTCACCACCAACACCCCTTTAATTGGAGGAGTCGATGGGGTCGTGTTGATGAGAACATCAAAAATTAAAGTGGGGGATAATGCAACAAACCTATAGATGTTCCAACGAGAGGTGGAACAATGGAGGGTGCACTACGCATACTTAGCAAGTTGCATGGAGAATCTATATGCTTTGGTAGCCTCAGTGATCGACTCGTGGGTGGAAGCTATGAGAAAATTAGGAAAAAGTAATAACATTTAGGCTAACATGACCAAGGATGTCTTTTAGAGTAGGACAAATGACCTATAAGGCACTGTATAGTAAGCTTCAATGAAGGATGACACAATCTACAATTTGGTGAGTTGTGTGTTGACCCTGCTATGAAAATATTGTTGATGAGTGCATGGAAGGTGTTATCGCACAAAGTGTCGTTAGGAAAAATCAAACCACAAGAAACAAATGTGAGACACAACTGGGAGTAAGAATCGTTGTCACCTTAGCAATTACTTCCCTCATTTTAGTGATGGATGATTCCACCACAAGGGAGGCTTCGTAGGTGGCCCTATCTAGGCCATGTGATGAATGTGAGGTGGATGAGGGAGAAAATTTTGGGCATGAGGTCATTGACATGCAAGGACATATGGTCTCATTTCCATGGGTTCCTTTGTAGAGGGTGCACTGCATCGTTGAGTTACCTTTCATTTGGGTCACAACCTTTTTCCAGTCCCCATAATTGCCTTTTTTATTTTCTTTAGATAGTTTGCAAGTCCCCTTTAAAAGGTTTATTGATCTTTGTGCATTTAATGCATTTCCTTTCAAGTGGGATACATATAATTCCTTTTCAAATAGGTGAGGTGTTCATTTGCACTCAGGACTTGGGGTGAGCACCTAAAAAGGTAGAGCTCAAGTTGTTGGACCATGGATTTCGTGTCCCTTGTATCCCTACGATTGTGTTTTGATAGTGGCTACTTTTTCCCTTTATTTGTTTATTAATGCTAGCTACAAAAACCTCTTGTCCTTTAGCCCCTTCTTCCCATAAGATAATGAGTTATAATCCCTTTTTGGGGTACATGTAACCCAAAAAACCCAAAAGTTGAGGATATGGAGAGGAATGAAGATGAAAGGTGATAAAATATGGTTAGGAATGACATGATGACCCATCAAGAAGGACCCCCAATAGTACCCCTTTTCCATGGGAAGGGGGAACTGACTAGGAACCCCAGGATAACCACCAAGGTGAAAATGGTAAAAATAATAACTTCCGATCAAATGTCTCATGATCATAAAGAAACCTTTTAAACTTATCTGAATACCCCAAATATTAAAACGACACTTACCATGAAACTTGACTAGTTACCTCATGAAGCATGACATGTCTCCTTCTATGGATCAAGTCAGTGTGGTGGACGTTACTATGTTGATCATGATGATGGCGAAGTGTGGTGAAGAAGAGGGGCTCTATGCGTTGCATTGTCCATACAACTCTCGGCATTCCATGTCTACTACTTGTGGGCCTCGAGACATCATCTTCTTAGGTACCCCTAGGATAGGGGGGGTAACAGAAGGTATGTGAATTCTTGTTTCTACCAGGGACACGACATTTAGGGACTATCAAGTATTGTCATGGATGGATGATGATGCACTCCTATGTTGGTTGGTTTTTTGTTCGAGTATAACTGGCTCTCTAGGGACAATGGTGCAATATTTTTTATGGTTGGGTGGTGATGGAGTAGCATTTCCTATGGTGAATGAAGCTCTCTAATATTATATAAGTATAAGGTTCCTAGCTTGGTTTTGGTCAAGACATGTCAATTAGGCACAATCCAAGTGATACAAGTAATTGATGGTCATGCCCAACTAGTAATGTCACGCTAGTGTTGCATGACAACCAACCTTCTTGAGTGGTACAGGATGCTCAAGCAGAACGAAAAGTCTATCCATGTGATATTTTGACTCTATAATATGTTTTTTAAAATATATAATGACCCATTGTAGATGAGACATGCAATTGAGATAAAATTTATTGCTTGGAACTAGAGTTTGGGCACAAAAGAATATGGTTTTGATGTCTCAAAATGTATGCTTGTTAGGGTCCTAACCTGCACATAGGTAGATCAATATATTCAGATGTAATAAAGGTCAATATTGATAAGTCCTTTCAATCAAATAGAATAAGGTGGATGTAAGAAGACCTAATAGAAGCTTCCACTTCTAGAAGGATCTTCCTCTAGATGCTTCTCTTGATAGACATATTTAGTATAAATAAGGGTCGAGGGTATGAAAACCCTAGCTTGGAGATTATTGTAACAGAGCGCTGCTCAACTAGAGGTTGCCCCCTCGAAGAGGCCTATGAACGTTGCTTTCTGAATCAAAGTGCTATTTTTTTTGTTGTTCTTATATCATTTCTGTGTTATTGTGGAGATTATGTTGGTTATATTACTGTTATTCTTCCATTTATAGCATTTTATTTATGTTCTGCATATTTATTATGGTATCTTGCAAGTGGTATCAGAGCACTTTCCTTGGCAGAAATTATGGGAATTTTTTTTTAGGGTAGAGACGTATTCCGACGTCTTTAAGCCACAAAGATTTGTCGTTATGTGCATAAACCCGTGGTTGAGGGATTCATACACACAAGAAATACAAGTGGTTATTAAGCGCACATCTCTTGGCCACCCTTGTAACCCATGTTGATACCCCTTCGAGTGGTAGCGCATCAGACAACACGTGTGTACAGATTGGCCTAGATTTCCTGAAGCCCTCTTTAGATAAACCTATCAGTCGTCGGACTGCTATAGTGTCACCAAGAACAACACTCGGGAAGATACTCTCTAGTACCTGGGTAGTCGGATAGTACGGCTAAGGGTACAGTCTATCCTCCTTATTTAGTTCCATGAGATATTGGGTCGAGTACTACTATTGGACCCCACACATATATCAGAGAACTATAGCACAGGGAAAACCCTTGTCTGTAGAACCCTTGAATACCTAAACCTTGGGGGACAGGAACATAAACAAATTAAAACAGACTAGATTTATTGCCATGCAACTGTGTTCAAGTTGCCAAGTAAATACACATTTCTTTATGGTTAAGCATTTGGGGATTTCATCACTGCAGTATTCTTCAAATCGTCGTAGGTGTAAAAAAAAAAAAAAGTTTGGAAAAATTTTCACCATTATTTGAGACCTATTCCATTGGATTCATCTCTTCTCCCTTATCACATTCATCCATATCATTTTTTGGCAAAAAATTTTACCCCGCCCGCCCACTTTCAATTCACCCATCCTCATGGCCCATACCTGTAGCCAAGATCTGGAAACTTGCTTCAACACCTTGCAATCTGGTTTCGTTGAGACCCAAAAAGAAGTGAAACAACTCGGTGCTATTGTTGCCTCCATCGATTCATCCATCAATACAACCATAAATACAACCATGCAGTCCTCAATGGAGGAAGTCAAACAAGAACTGACCACCCAGCTTGAATCTGTCTTTGCATCACTCTGCAAAACTGAAGATCCCTACAGATGACCCTTTCTCTGAAGCACCTCCAAAGACTGAAGGCAAACATTCCTCCCATTCCCATACCTTTCAGCCCCATCACTTTCAACGTGACCTACGCCTTCCGCGGGTGGATGTGACCAAATTTGATGGCTCAGACCCCACTAGTTGGGTAACCCAAATGGAACATTATTTCTCTTTATATGACATCACAGATGACTTGGCCAAACTCCGGTATGGTGTTCTCCATCTAGATCAAGAATGTTGGCAATGGTGGCAATGGAGAAAAACTTCATGTCAAGGGTATATTGGTTGGACCCAATTTGTGACCGAGCTTTATGAATGCTTTGACATGGACACCAACCATTTGGGTTGTTTGACAAAGTTGAAACAATCCGGAATAGTAGAAAACTTCATAGCTGCCTTTGAGCGCCTGGCTTTTCAAACAGAGGGCATGAATAATGCTTTCTTTCGAGAGTGTTTTATCAGTGGCCTCAAGGAGGAGATTTGGGCCCATGTCCTCATGGATCGACCCTCGAGTTGGGTGGAGGCTACTAAAAGAGCTAAAGAAGCACAATAGGTTGTATCCTCTCAAAACCGAAAACCCTCCTTTATCCCTCGCCCTAAAACCGTCACTCCCACTACTCCCTCCGCCCCATTAAAGATCCAAAAATTGACCAGGGCTGAAATGGTTGAATGCCAACTCAAAGGCCTTTGTTATAATTGTGATGACAAATATTTCCCGGGCCACAAGTGTAAGGAACAAAAGATTTTTATGGCCATTTCTGAGGATATTTAGGAAGAGGATGTTGAAACTCTCCTTGTGTCTGAGTCACCTGAAATCACTAACACAACCCCTCCCTCGGACCCTTCCAAAGTAGAACCCGTCATTTCCCTCAATGCTCTCACTGGCTTCTCCGCTCCCCAAACCCTCAAGTTAATCAGTTAGATCAAGAATCAGAAGGTCGTCATTATGGTTGATAGTGGAAGCACCCATAACTTTATTCATCGCCACATTGCCCAAGAAACTCATTGCTACATCCATGCTGTCAACAATTTCCAAACCATGATTGCCAATGGTGGTTCCATGAAATGTGGAGGGCATTGTGAAAATGTGCGTCCCCAAATTGGTGACTACCACCTAAAATCCCATATGTTTTCTATCGACATGGGTGGTTGTGACATTGTGTTGGGTGTAGACTGGCTAAGAAATTTGGGTCCCATTCTCATGGATTTTAAGGCCTTAACCATGCAATTCGACTAGGAAGTCCACCAATATAAATTCCAAGGAATCATTGTTGGTTCACCTGAGATCATTAGTTCCCATCGCATGGAAAAGCTGCTCAAAAAAGGTCATTCTGGTGTCATTTTCCAACTCCATGCCATACAAGCAACAGAGACACCCCCCGTACCGCATGACCTCCAAGCCCTCCTTTCTAAACATCAAATGGTATTTTCCACTCCCCAAGGACCCCCTCCTTCCCGCGGTGTTCATGATCATTCCATTCCCCTTGTACCCGGAAGCCTTCCTCCGAATATCTGTCCATATCACCACCCCTTTTCACAAAAAGATGAAATTGAGAAAATGGTCCAGGAACTCCTTAATGCAGGCATTATCCACCCTAGTACGATCCCTTACTCTTCTCCTATAGTCATGGTCCTGAAGAAATAAGGTTCTTGGAGAATGTGTCATGACTTCTGTGCCCTCAACAAACTGACCATTAAAGACAAATTTCCCATTCCTGTCATTGATGACCTCCTGGATGAATTGAGTGGCACCCAATTCTTTACTAAACTTGATCTTCGCTCGGGCTATCATCAAATACGTATGAAAGAGTCATACATTCCCAAGATGGCCTTTCGCACTCATGAGGGCCACTATGAGTTTTTGGTCATGCCCTTTCGCTTGTGTAATGCCCCCTCCACCTTCCAAAGTCTCATGAATCATGTCTTCTATCCCTTTCTTTGTCATTTTGTCTTATTTTTCTTTGATGATATCCTCATCTATAGCAAAACCTGGACATACCATCTTACTCATGTGGATCAAGTTCTGCATCTACTCTCTCAGCACCAACTTTTCCTGAAATAGTCTAAATGTCCTTTTGGTGCCTCAGAAGTAGAATACTTGGGTCATCCGGTTGGCAAGGATGGCGTCGGGGTGGATCCGAAAAAGATTGAAGCCATGCAAGATTGGAAGCACCCAAAGACTCTCAAAATATTGCGTGGATTTTTGGGCTTAACAGGGTATTATCGCAAGTTTGTTAATAACTATGGAAAGATTGTAGCACCTCTCACTGCTCTCCTCAAAAATAACTCTTTCACTTGGAATCCAGTCGTTGCTCAAGCTTTTCAAACCTTGAAGATGGCCATGTGCACCACTCTGGTTCTGGCCCTTCCTGATTTCACAAAGACCTTTGTGTTGGAATGTGATGCCTCAGGGAAAGGATTCGACGTTTTCCTTATGCAAGAGGGTTGACCTTTGGCCTTCACCAGCAAGCAACTGTCTTAAAGGAATATGGGCAAACCCATTTATGAAAAGGAAATGTTGGCTATTCTGCATGTTGTTGATCTATGGCTCCCTTATCTCTTGGGGCAACGCTTCCAAATTGAGACTGACCATCAAAGCCTCAAGTACTTTCTGGAACAACACATTTCCTCCCCGGAGCAACAAAAATGGGTGACTAAGCTCTTTGGATATGATTATGAGATCATTTACAAGAAGGGAAAAGACAATATAGTGGTGGATGCACTGTCCCGAAAATATGAAGAAGAAGGATCCCTTGTTTATCTTTCCTTCATTATACCCGACTGGCTCCAAGATGTGCGCCAGGAATGGCTTCAAGATCCCAAAAGTTTGCATCTAATCCAACAATTGCAAACCAAGGCTCTAGCTCCCCCAGGGTGCTCTTGGCTCTAGAATGAGCTTCAATACAAAGGCCATTTGTATTTAAGTAAACAATCAAAGCTTAAATCCACAGTACTTTCTGAGCTTCACGCTACACCCACAGTGAGGCACTTAGGGTTCACCAAAACATATGACAGGGTCAAACGTTCCTTTTTCTAGGATGGTATGAAACAGGACATCCATAATTTTGTCGCTGAATGTGAGGTGTGTCAACGCAACAAGGGAGAAACATTCAAATCTCCAGGCACACTACAACTGCTTTCGATTCCACCTACTATTTGGAAGGATATCTCTATGGACTTTATTATCAGCTTACCCAAATCGGGGAATAAATCAGTCATAATGGTGGTTGTGGATCGCCTTTCCAAGTATGCTCATTTCTATGCTCTTCAACACCCATTTACTGCATCCACGGTGGCTCAAGTTTTCATGGACCAAGTCTTCAAGCTTCATGGCATGCCACACTCTATTGTTTTTTATCATGACCCAACTTTCACAAGCAATTTTTGGCAAGAATTGTTTAAGCTACAGGGCACCCAATTGCATCTCAGCACAACTTATCATCCCCAGATTGATGGTCAAATGGAAGTTGTCAACAAGTGTTTAGAAACATATCTGAGGTGTTTTATCTCTGAAAAACAACATCAGTGGGCTCAATGGTTACCCCTATCCGAATGGTGGTACAACACTTCCTACCATACAGCTACTCGCATGACTCCTTTTGAAGCGATATATGGATAGAAGCCACCTTCAGTTCTCTCATACTTACCGGGTACCTCGAAGTTCCAGGTGGTTGACCAAACACTTAGAGTTCAAGAGGATATTCTTCGTACCCTTAAAGAGAACTTGGTCATGGCACAGAATCGCATGAAGCAACAAGCAGATCAAGGTCACTCTGAACGTCAATTTGCAGAAGGGGATCAGGTGTTTCTGTGACTGCAACCATATAAGCAAACTTCCCTCAAGGTTGAGCATTGTCAGAAGCTAGCACCCAAATTTTATGGTCCTTATACAGTTCTCAAGTGCGTGGGACAAGTCACATATCAGTTAGCTCTACCTAGTCAGTTGAAGCTACATCCTATTTTTCATTTTTCATGCTTAAATAAGGTGATTGGAACTAGGTGCCAAATTCAAACCAACCTTCCAGAATTAGCTGAAGAAGGATCCATTTGGCTATAGACAAAAGTAGTTTTGGACCAACGTGAGCATTGCTTGCGTCAGAGAACCATCAAGGAAGTGCTATTCCAGTGGAAAGATACGACTCCAGCAGATGCCACTTAGGAACCATCTACCATTATGTAGTAGTTTCCACATCTCAAGCCTTGAGGACAAGGTTGTTTTTAAGGGGGAAAACATGTTAGGGTCCTAACCCGCACATAGATAGATCAATATATTCGGATGTAATAAAGGTCAATATTAATAAGGCCTTTCAATAAAATAGAATAAGGCAGATGTAAGAAGACCTAATAGAAGCTTCCACTTCTAGAAGAATCTTCCTCTAGATGCTTCTCTTGATAGACATATTTAGTATAAATAAGGGTCGAGGGTATGAAAACCCTAGCTTGGAGACTATTGTAACAGAGCGCTGCTCAACTGGAGGTTGCCCCCTCGAAGAGGCCTGTGAACATTTATTTCCGAATCAAAGTGTTATTTATATTGTTGTTCTTATATCATTTCTATGTTATTGTGGAGATTATGCTAGTTATATTACTGTTATTCTGCCATTTCTAGCATTTTAACATTGTTCTGCATATTTATTATATCTGGTATATTGCAATGCTTCCCAAATGTAATGTATTGGAGGGTTGGAACCATCATGAAGTTGATGTATCAACAATAGTGTGGATATGTTACCACACCATTCATTCTCGATTTCTTCTATGCATGTCAATGAGAGATATAAGATGGAAAAAACATGGGGTGTATATGCATGTTGTCTAGATAGTGTATCAACTGCAACATTTCCCTTTGTTAGATGATCCAAAATACAATTATCATAGTTTAAAAAGTTAGGATAAAATAATTATTAATTTAGAATATTAAATTAATAATCTAGAATATTTGATTAATAAATGGAGACATTTAGAAATAGAATATTGTTGTGAAAGATATGACTCTAGAAAGGTGTTGTATCGTAGGCTCTAAATTAGGAGTATAGTTAGAAGATTGTTAAGATAGCATTTATTGTAAATGGAAACTTGTTTATTTAATAAGTGATCCATAACTAGATTTTGTTAGGACATTTAGCTTATATATAGCTCATTGCAAGAGTGTTGGTGTGTTCATGTGTAAACTCTTGCAAATTGTCATATGTAATTTATTTTCCTATTTAATAAAATTGTGTGTCTAAGGACACTTCTACCATTATTGTGGTAAGTGTCATCTTAATACTTGGGGTATTCAGATAAGTTTCAAAGGTTTATTTCTTATCATGAGACATTTGATCGGAAGTTATTCTTTTTACCATTTTCACCTTGGTGGTTATCCTGGGGTTCCTAGTCAGTTCCCCCTCTATGTGGGAAAGGGGTACTACTGGGGGTCCTTCTTGATGGGTTATCATGTCATTACTAACCATATTTTATCACCTTTCATCTTCATTCCTCTCTATATCCTCATTTTTTGGTTTTTGGGGGTTACATGTACCCCAAAAAGGGATTATAACTCATTATGTTATGGGAAGAAGGGGCTAAAGAACAAGAGGTTGTTGCAGCTATAATTAATAAACAAATAAAGGGAAAAAGTATCCACTATCAAAATGCAATGGTAGGGATACAAGGGACACAAAATCCATGGTCCAACAACTTGAGCTCTACATTTCTAGGCGCTCGCCCCAAGTCCTGAGTGCGAATGAACACCTCACCTATTTGAAAAGGACTTATATGTATCCCACTTGAAACGAAATGCATTAAATGCACAAAGATCAAGAAACCTTTTAAAAGGGACTTGTAAACTATCTAAAGAAAATAAAAAAGGAAATTATGGGGATTGGAAAAAGGTTGTGACCAAAACGAAAGGTAACTCAAGGATGTATTGCACCCTCTACAAAGGAACCCATGGAAATGAGACCATATGAGACCCTTGCATGTCAATGACCCCATTCCCAAAAGTGTCTCCTTCATCCACCTCACATTCATCACATGGCCTAGATAGGGCCACCTGAGAAGCCTCCCCTGTGGTGGAATCATCCATCACTAAAATGAGGGAAGTAATTGCTAAGGTGACAATGGTTCTTACTCCTAGTTTTGTCTCACATTTGTTGCTTGTGGTTTGATTTTTCCCAACGACACTATGTGCGATAACACCTTCCATGCACTCATCAACAATATTTTCATAGCAAGGTAAACACACAACTCACCACATTGTAGATTGTGTCATCCTTCGTTGAAGCTTACTATACAGTGCCTTATAGGTCATCTGTCCTACTCGAAAATACATCCTTGGTCATCCTATCCTACATGTTAGTACTTTTTCCTAACTGTCTCATAGCTTCCACCCATGAGTTGATCACTGAGGCTACCAAAGCATATAGATTCACCATGAAACTTGCCATTATTGTGTGTCTGAGGACACTTCTGCCATTATTGTGGACAACACTCTTCTACTTCTTTAAGAGTAATTTGGATTATGGAAGGTGTGGAAGAAATGATGGGAGTATTACCTTTATCAATAGTGGAGTATGGAGGATGACTGAAGACAATATTTATGGCCTCAATTTGTTGATCCAACTTGATCTTTTTTATAGATGTCTGTGGGATGATGCATTTGACCTCAGGTTGGATTCTATTATGAAGTCCTCCAATATAAATCTCAAGAAGCTTATCAACACTAAGATTAGTCACATGGGTGTCTATTTTCTATTATTAGAGCATGTATCCATTTTTCATACCTTGGTGAGATAACTAAAGTAGATATTTTCTCATGTGTTATCATATTAGGCCATGAGTTCTCTAGCAAAATCACCCTGGGTGAAAAACTAGGCTAGAGGCCTCAATGCTTTCCACCATTGGTACCATTGAAATGGTTAAGAATCAAGGTACAAGGCAATAGGGGTTATCATATTATTCAAGGGAACTTGGTGTAGAAGAAAATATGATTCCATTTTGGCCAACCAAGTTTTCATCGTTTTGTGCCATCAAACTGATTAATGTTAATATTGTATAAGAAATGGCATTTCATAGAAATGGAATCAATCAAACCAGAGAAGGAACTTGATCCTATACCATATCTGGAACCTATAGGTCAACATGATTATTATACATGTTTCAAGACATTTCCTTCATTTAGGTAGTTGTTTGATATGTTAGATCTCATCTTAGAAGGCATTGATTTTATGGGTGAGTGATTTGTAAACTACCATGGGTATTCCATTGGAACAGCTCATCACAATAGATTAAATAAATAAAATTGAAATCTACACTATGAAGGTTAAATTATTTTAGATTCTAGAATCTTTAGTTATTGATTTTTTGCTTATACATGAAATAGATAAAATGTGGAAAACAAAGAATAGTAAAATAGAGTCACACACCATCCACAAAATAACATAAATATTTTCTCTGGGAAACCCTTATGGGATAAAAATCAGCTAGAAGGTGAGGTTGTTTTGCTCTCTTTTATTTGGTTTGGAAATAATGCAAGTACAAAGGAGAAGCCACTATCTATGGAGTTACCTAAGACCTGTGGCTTGTTGGGTTTCTACATAACATTAACCCCCTCTATTATTCTCTCTAATTCCCCACTCCCAATTGTTCTACTTTGTTATGTAACAAAATACAATAACATAGAATGGAACCCCTTCTCCTCTTAGCGGCTCAATATTTAACATAGTCTGATAATCATCTAGGGTTATGGTTTTGACTTCCTCAACCCTCAATTGTGATAAGGTTTAGAACCTTATAGAATCTTCTTGAAATTACATATGTGGCTAGCCACATATGTGTGAGTAATGGGGAGTGTCGTGGCATCCTCTTGTACCATGGTGGTCAACATAATAGGTCAACTTGTGGGAGGCATACATTTTTCATACAAGTTGCAATTGACGCGATTTTTGCACCATTGGAAAGGTCTCAATGTGTAGAATAGTGTCACAGGGTCCAATATTTTATTAGAAAGTTTTAACCCCAAAAAATTTCATTGTATGCCTCGAAATGGCTCTGGAAGGTTTCAAACCCTAATTTTCCAAATTGGGACCTACCATTAAAATGACCTGCAAGCTTATTCCTCTAATTTTTTCCACTCTGAAGCATTGAGATACATGGAAAATAATATAATGACCCATTTAGGGAGGATTTTGGCCCCTAAAATATTTACTGAATGAGGTGAGGATTTTTTTCCTCTACCTTCTCCCTAGAGTACCACTTTGCTTTTCTTGGAAGTTGTCCTTTCAACCCAACCTTCCAAAGGTCATGCTATCCTTGTCTTATAGTTTTGGACCTCTTCTGCAAAATGTTGTCCTCTGCAAACTCTACCCGAGCATATGGTGTTAAGTACTCTATGGAAGGTAGGACCTAATCCTCCTCTTGATCCAACATGCAAAGCTCATAGAGTTTGAGATTCTCCACATTCACTATTGAGTAAATGTGCATGTATGGGGGTAGAATGAGTCTGTAGGCGTTATCTACCATATTTTCCAATACCTCAAAAGGGCCATACTATAAATCCTTGATATTCTTACCATGACCATGTAGTCTTTCCTTATTCAACCATAACCATAATTTGTATCCCACTGTGAATATTCTCTATGTTCTATGATGCTCATGTCTAGCCATGTATTTTTCCTGTGACTTCTTCAATGCCTCCTGTACTTGCAAATGGATCTTTCTGATCTTCTCAACAATTTTATTTTTCTTTTAATACATTTTTTGTGAGGTCCTCCCTCACTCCTCCGTATTTCCCATAACAACATTTAAGGGTGAAGGTGGAAAATATCCAAATAAAGTTTCAAAAGGTAACTTACCATTAGAAGTGTGGACTGTTATGTTATAAGAGTGTTGTATATAGATCAAATTTTCATCCCAGGTCTTCAAATGCTTTTGATTGCAACCCCTCAAAAGTTGCACCAAAGTCCTATCGGCTACTTTTGTTTGCACATCTCTCTGTGGATGGAATGTTGTATACCTCTTGAGCTTAGTGTCCATCTTCTCCCACAATGTAGTCCAAAAGGCATTGAAAAATCTAGTGTCCCTATCTGAGATGATGCTCCTCGGTATCCCAAAGTGAACCCAAACTTATTCAAATACCAAATTTTCGCTTCATGTCCCTTGATATTATTTTTACAAGGCATGAGAATTCCCAACTTGTTCAACCTGTCAACTACCACAAATAGATAGTCATTTCCATTCCCGGTTGTTGGTAAGCCTCCCACAAAATCCATGGAAATAATTTCCCAAGGTTGAGTGTGTACATGTAAAGGATGGTATATACCTTGCTTCTTGTTATTGGAGTTGTTAGTACAAAAAAGTATACATCCTCTAATACATTGTGTTATATCTTCTTATATTCTAGGCCAATACACTTACGTATGTAAGTTGTAAATTGTCTTCCCAACACAAAAATGTCATGCAACCTTGGAGGTGTGAGCCTCTCTCATAAGTTGCAATTGTTCACCTTTAGGGACACAGAGCTTGTCAATATTGTGCAGTAAACCATTATGGGAATGATAGTCAACCTTATTGTCTCCTTATTCTATATGAATTTGGCCCTATAGCTGCTCAAACACCTCCTTGAAATCCTCATCTTCTATGTATGCCTCTTTGTATGCATCATGGGTAAAAGGCTCCATGTGCATCAGAGTTCCCAAAGTTGTAATATTGGATGTGGGTGGTCGTGAAAGCATGTCTTCCAACTTATTTTTTCTACCCTTATTATACTCTATGACCAAATGAAACTGCTATAAGAACCCTATCCATTTGTAGTGCCTGGTTTTCTATAACTTACTCCGGGCCTGCAAATATTGGAGTGATTGGTGATCTATGTGGATGATGGTATCCTCTCCCATCAGATAGTGCATCCACTTTTTGATAACTTGTACCAAGGCATAGAGATACTTGTCGTAGTTAGGTTGGTTGAGAACCACCCCATTAAATACTTCAGAACGATAGCAGACATGCCTTTCTCCCTGCATTAGGATTGCTCCCATGGCATACCCACTTGCATTTGTTTATGCTTTGAAGGGATTTTTCAAGTTTGGTAGCACAAGTATTGGTGCTTGAATGATATTTCTTTTTAGATCATCAAAGGTCTTCTAATGACTCTTCCCCCACTGGAAACTCTTACTATCCATTTTTATTGCATGGAGTGGTGTACATTCTATTGAAAACAAAGCTATGAACTTCTACACGTATTATGTTTCCCCTACAAAGATCCTAAATTATGTGCAATTTGTAGGAACTCGTCATTTCATGATGGCCTCCATCTTGGCGGGATATATCTTAAGCTCACCTTCATCGATCACATACCCCATATACACCAAATACTGTTGAGAAAACTCACATTTCTTGAGATTGGCCAGTAGTTGGTGTTTCTTTAGAGTCTCTAACACCCACATAATATGTGAGATG
Organism: Picea engelmannii; assembly: GCA_009831015.1. NCBI lineage: Eukaryota > Viridiplantae > Streptophyta > Pinopsida > Pinales > Pinaceae > Picea > Picea engelmannii. Next base: position 54,365 of record ML776619.1, read on the forward strand.
TGCTCCTCCCACATAGCGCTATAAACCAGTATATCATCCAAATAGACAATAAAAAATGAATCTAGATCAGGGCATAAAATATTATTCATTAGTCTCATAAATTTAGTTGGTGCATTGCATAAACCGAATGGCATAACCAACTACTCATGCAAACCTTGTCTTGTCTTGAAGGCAATCTTCCAAGTATCTTCTTCTTTGACTCGTACCTAGTGATATCCGAATTTCAAATCCATCTTAGTGAAGTACTTAGCATGCTGCAGTTGGTACAATAGATCATTGATCCTTGAAAGAAGGCATCGATTATTCAGTGTAATCTTGTTCAATTCCATGTAATCGATACACATTCTCCAAGTCCCATCCTAATTGGGCACAATTATGATGGGTGACCCATAATGCGAGGTACTTGGTCGAATCACACCTTGCTCCAACAATTGTTGTGATTGATTCTTTACTTTTTTTTCTTCCATAATGGACTATCTATATAGCTCACTATTCAGCAAGGGGGGTTCTGGAAATAATTGGATTTTGTGCTCCACTTCCCTCTTATGTGGTATCCCTTTAGGATCTTGGAACAATCCCCTATATTCCTTTAGAAACTCCTCCAATTCATGTTTTTTCTCCTTAGTACACCCTTCCAAGGATGTCTTTACTTTTAATGAATCTTCACTGGATTGATTTTCCTTTAGGAAAAGTAAAACACATTTCTTCTAGAACTGATAAATTTGTTAGCTTCATTGGCACTTACTAGTGAAATTTTTTACTTTCCTTTGTGGATGTTGATGATGAAGGATTTCTCGTCCTTGGTGAGGTGGTATTGGTTGGATATTCACATGAACATAGAATCCCTTGTATACATGTAGGGGCCTTCCAAATACTACTCTACATACATCCAGTGTACTATGTTCAATTCTACTTCATCTATAAAATCAACATTTACAACAAATTTAATCTTGCATTGATTTGTTACCTTGATCTTTGCATTCGTGTTTACCCAACCAATGGATAGGGGATAGGATGATCGTGAACCTCCAATCCAAGCTTGTTGACCAGATTCGTTGCTATGAGATTAGTCTGTGAACCAGAGTCGAACAAAGCATATATCTTGGTCTTATTGACCTGAATCTTGATGTGGAAGAGCTTGGTCATCTCCTTCTCTTCCTGGTGATGAAGGATACTCAAATTCACCTCCTTTTGCACAAATGTGGAGACAATATTTCCTTCCAAATTAGAGCTACTTTCAACCTGATTGCTCGAATTTGTGGCTAGAAGGTTCTTTTTCTTTCCATCCTTCTTGCAGTTCTTTGGGTTTATCTCAAGATGTAGTTTCCAACACTTTTCCTCAGTGTGTCTATCAATGTTGCAATTATTTCAATGGTTGATGGTAAATGTGTATTGATGTGTAGTGGTTTGTGTCTTCTTATATTTTCCCCCTTTCCACTTCTTCTTCCCCTCCTTGGAAACTCCCCAGTACTCTTTCTACTTCGAACAACTTGGGTGCCCCTTCTTTTGGCCTATGTTTTCCAGGTATTGTGTATGTACACATGCCTCATCCACTGTCATCAGCTTGAGGAGCATCACCTACTTTTTTAGATGGCTATGTGAACCCCCAAAATACTTGAAGAGTACATTTGGGTTCTTGGGAGAAATACTATAACATCCCCACTATAATCCCTAGTTTTAATTAATCTTTAATGTAGACAATGTGTGGTCATGCCTAAGCAATGTATATGTGAATTGTATTTATGAATCTTTATAATAAAATGTGATGCCAGTTGCTAAGGGTACATAGAAAAATATGGGGGTTGAATTAATCCACAAGAGAGGAAAGGGTCTAGGAGAATGTCTAAGAGAGGGATCCAAGGGAATTACCCATGTCTATTAATTCCATCCACGTTTCTAAATTTTATTATGACTATGTATTAAACTCTAATTTATGATTGAGTGTTCCCAAATCCAATCATCGAATGCATGTAATAGGGTGGGTGTGAGAAGTCACATCCCATAGTTATTGGGATCATGGGGGTTGAGTACAATCATCTTGGGGAAGTATGTGATTCAATCAAGTAATCCAGAGAGAGGAAATATGTATGGGAAGCTACAACATTTTTAGACAGTCAAGAATTGTTTTTCATGAACAACAAGTAGAGAGAAAAAAAGAGAGATTGGAGCTAGAGCAACCATGGAGGGTGAATTTTGGAGCATGATGGAGAATTTCTGAAGAATTTTGGAGTTGAAGAATGAAGATCCAAGTTGTCAGTCCTGAAGAGTGAACTCATGTGTGAGTTTCACTGTAACAACAAGTTCTTTTTGTTGATTTTGTAGGTAGTTTTCCTAGAAATGAGTTCCCTTGAGTTCCAAGAAGAGAGTTCTTGGTTACCTATTCCAGAGAGACCCTAATAAATGAATCGAATTCTTGAGGGACTGAGATCAATGAAGGGAAACATTCATTGGATTGGGTTGGTTGAGAGGAAGAGAGCTGGTTGAAAATTGGGATAGTTGTAAAAGAATACCAGTGGGTTGTGAGTTTTATGAGTTGTGAGTGGACAATGAAAGACCACCCTCTTTTGTGGATTACTAGCCTCAGCTTTGGGGTGACTTGTTGTTGAGATTTGGAACAACAAGTCTATGGTTGGGTGGAACGTTCATCCCAAGCAGTTGGTTGCACAACTATTTTGAAAGATAAGTGTTTTATCTTGTTGCTATGTTATTTTAAGAGGTAAATTGTTGTGCATGAACTATGTGTACGTTGAACGTTTCAAAAATCCACACACAGTTTTGACCCAGACGCTTCTCTAGCACAATAAGTTATCAGTTGCATTCATGCTTGTTTAAAATGTTATAGATGCACTTACTAAATCGTAACAAATAGTAGTTAAATTTGGTTGTAATTCGTGGCTAGAAGCTACATGCATTTTATTAGATAGCATAAATTTTAATTTATGAGTTTTTTCGCACTTAATGGAACTCAGCTAGGCTAGGGAGACGCTACATTATGGTATCAGAGCCTTTGGTTCGAACATCGGGCTTATATGGGCCAATATGGGGGTGAATTGGGAAAATCCGTTGTTAAATACTTGGGTCTGTGCGAATTTGGGGATAAATGGAGAAAAATTGAGTGAAATCCCAAAATTCATGAGTAAATTCGAGTGAAATTGCCTCAAAACCCTCTCAAACATGATACAGGGAATCAATCTACAGATTTGCAGAGCTACATTTGAATTGGAAGGTCGAATTTCATGTTTTAATGGTTGTTGTAGGAGTTAGGCATAGTTCAGTGAATCGATGGTCGAGATCATGTTTGATCTCAAGATCAACTACCTAGATTCGTAGTGATAAATTTAAAAATTCATAAGGTTTCGTCCATTTGGAAGGTTGAGAAAATCAACAACTGAGATTCATTTTCAACGGTTAGGAAAATGGATCAGATCAATGATATGGATTCATTTTCAACCATTGGGAGGTTGGAGCTGACAAATGGCCAGGATTCAATTTTGGAGGTTTGTGGAGTGGAGCAGATCGATGATCTGTATTGGTTTTCAGAGGTTGGAAAAGGGGAGTTGATCGATGGTCAAGATCATATTGGCTTGGAGATCAACGGTCCAAATTCACCCATGATTTGATAAAAAAAATCTAAGTATTAGAGTTGGCCAAGAAAATTCATCGACGGCTGATGGTTGAGTGTTGGATGATTCAACGAAGTGTTTGATCAAGTAAGAGAAAGCGTTGATGGATTATGGGTTGATGGTTGGGCGTCAGGCGAATTGGCAAGGTGTTTGATTCATCCAAGAGAAATTGTCGATGTCCGATGAAGGAAAGGGGTGATGACACATCATGCAATTTCAGCATCCACGTGTCTTTCCATGTCAGATTGAGTGCCATGTTAGAGTCTACATTTCATGCCACATCAACATCTATGTGTTATGCCACATCAGTAGTTTCCACGTCAGCCAAAAAATGATCGATGGTCGGGTTGATCAAATTGGATATGTATTTCGTCAGTCAACAGATTTGGTTGATGGTCAAGTCAGATGAATTGGGAAGGTGTTGCATCCGTTAACGAGAATAATTGATGGTCAGGTCGGTTGATTTAGCATTGTGTTGTGAATCGGTTGCCCAAGAAAACAATTGATGGCCAGTCAATTCGACAGTTTTGGAAAGGTGTTGTGTGCACCCAAAGGAATTAGCCGATCATCGATAGAGAAAGATCTATGACTGGGATTTCACCTAATTTTGATATTGACGACTCATATTTAAAGGTTTTACAACAGTAAAACAATCAAATTTCTATAATTTTTATGAGTTTTTGAATGTCATTAGCTTGCGGGGCAATTTTGAGTACTTAAACGATGTTTTTAGGAAATCAAAACCCACAAGAATGAACTATAGAAAGGTACACTCTATCTCTTCATCTCAAATAAAATAACTCAGAGAGATCTATCCAATGAGCTACTCCAGGTGCAAAAAAGAGTTCATATGAGAAAGTTACAACTAAAACAATTAAGGTTAAATTTCTATGCCAGATTACTTCCAAAGGGAATAACTCGTTACTCAGAAGTCTATTTGGGGAATAGGAGAAGTATTTGGAAATATTAGAAGCCATAGAAGACAACCATGGAGACATGTATGGAATATGGGTATGTAAAAATGTGTTGGGAGACAAAGAAGACACTTGTAGCATACAAGGATAAAATGGGAAAAACAATCAAAACTTCTCTAAACCATAACTTTAAGCTCGGATCTCATATTTGACCAAAGGAATAGTCATTGGAAATGTATTGAGGAAGAGAATACATATATCCACCCATAATTTTTAATTGGACACTAAAATTTCTCATAAAGTAATAAATCATTTATGTAGCATTAAATGAGTGGAAAATTACAGCATGTGGATGTTGTAACTTTTCTCTCAGAACTCAGAATGATGCATGAGAACATCCATTGGATAGTTGTTTCATAGAGGAATGCATATAAGGAATCATATTTTGAATTGGTGCAATGTGTTCTTCATAAATTGATATGGATAATAACATGTATTCTAATTAATAAAATGTTTTATGTTATGCATGTTCTAACAATAATTGTTGCATGCACTTTTCTTGCAGAATTAGAGGTTCATGAAAGCAACATTGGCTCTTATATGAGGACTAGAGTTATGGAATATTCCCAAGGATCTTACATCCATGAGGAGGAAATCATAGGTCTACATGTCACAATGGGGAATGTTGAGACATAGTCTAATGGGAGAAGATATAGGCAGGAGCCTGTAACTATGAGAAATATGCATAAAGAAGTGTAGAGATATAGGGAAGATAATGAAAGGATTATGAAGGCTTAGGAAGAGATACTTTATAGATTGAATATGTTTCATAAGCAAGTTAACAAGGACTCTGGCACCAAGCAAGAATTCAGTGCTAGATAAGTGGCAGCATCCAAATCCCATAGCAGAAAGGATAATCATGGAAATGATAGGAAGTCAAGAAGCATGAGCAGGCACCATCATTCTCTAAGGGAATACACCAAAATAACTCATGCAAGTTCAAGTCCAGGGAGAAGCCCAAGTCTATCTCTTGTTTAGAGGAAAAGGAGAAGGCATGAGGAAAACATATTGCAAGGTGAACTAAGAAAAATCAAGCCACAAACTTTCAATGGTGAGCACAAGAAAGGAGAAGAGGAAGGGGATTGACTATTGGAAATGAATAAATGTTCTCAGCTACATGATTACCCCCCAAGGGTAGAAGCTAGAATTGCAACCTACCAATTGTAAAGAAAGTCATCCATATGGTGGGATCAACTTAAGAAATCCAATCACCTTGATGAGAAAAGGATCTCATGGAGGTAGTTTAAAGGATATTTCCAAGAGAAATATTTGTCCGAGCATTATCATGAAAGAAAGATGAAAGAGTTCTTTGAACTTAAGTTGGGAAGTATGACAATGGATGAATATGAGAAAAGGTTCATTGAATTGATGAAGTACGTTGACTTCATAAAGGATGAGAAGGTAAAAATACAAAGGTTTATAAGTGGGTTACCCTCTTTCTACAATTACAAGATACAATATGATAACCCCAAAACCTTGGAGGAATCCATAAGGAGAGAAAAGCATCTTTATGAGCAAAGCAGAGGAAGGATAGTTTTCCAAAAATCTTGGAATGACAAGATGAAAGGAATGAAATAGAAAAGACAGAAAGGTAATTTTAATCTCCCATTTTTTAAGAACAACTCCCAAGCAAATTAGTAAGGTTATTCAACCCAAAATGAGCACAAGATTGTATATTCATTTGGGAAAAGGCCAAGGCAACAACCTGTACAATGTTGGAGATGTGAGGGAAATCACTTATATATGGATTTCCATCACAAAGGAGAAAGAATAAGGATTGTCCATAATATTCAAGAGGTTGAGATAGTGGAAGACATGGGAGGAAACATGCCAAGAATTTATGCATCCTTGGAAAACAAGCAAACAGAATATCAATCCCCCATGATTGAAGTGGAAGGTAAGATTGATAACTAACACATAGAAATTTTAATTGATTATGGAGCTAGACATAGTTACATAAACTCTAACATTGTTGAAATATTTCATTTACAAAGGAGTAAGCATAAGAAATCTTGGTTAGTTCAGTTAGCCACAAGGGCTAAGAGGAAAATCAATGAGATAGTTAAAGATTGCCTGATAGACATGAATGGACTCAGCACAAAGGTATATGTGAACATCATACCATTGGGTTCATATGATTGTCGAAATGGAATGGATTGGTTGGAAAAACACCTTGTTGTCCTAGACTATTACAAAAAAACAATCACATGTCTTGATGAAGAAGGGAAACAAAGCAAGGTTTAAGGATTTTCAAGAGTTGTAGATGCTAGAGGGATTTCAGGAAGGGACGTCAAATTTTTGCAACCCATATGGAAGAGGTATCCATAGATAAAGTGGAAAGAATTGAAGACCATCCATTCTTGAGGGATTTTGAAGATGTTTTTAGAGAAATCCCAGGATTTCCACCAAAGCGAGACATTGATTTTTCTATTGATTTGGTGTGAGGAGTTGCTCCAATGTCCAACACACCACACAGAATGGGCACACCAGAATTGAAATATTTGCATATGCAGCTTGAAGAATTGTTAAGGAAGGGGTATATACACCCAAGTGTGTCACATTGGGGAGGCCCAATTCTTTTTTGTGAAGAAGAAATATGGAACCTTAAGGTTGTGTATTAATTTCGGATAGTTTAATAAGGTCACCATAAATAACAGATATCATTTTCCAAGGATTGGTGACGTATTTGATCAGTTGAAAGGTGAAATAATATTTTCGAAGATTGACTTGAGATCAGTTTATCATCAAGTGAGGATAAAGGAAGAATACATCAACAAGACAACATTCAGAACTAGATATGGCCATTATGAATTCATGGTAGTGCCATTTGGACAATCAAATTCCCCAATTGTTTTTATGTGTCTGATGAATGGAGTGTTTAGGAAATACTTGGACAAGTTTTTGATTGTGTTCCTAGATGATATACTCATCTACTCTAATTCAAAAGAGGAACATGAGAAACATTTAAGAATGGTGCTAAAAGTTTTAAGGGAGCATAAATTGTATGCTAAGCTAAGTAAGTGTATATTTTATCAAAAGAAAACTCACTTCTTAGGACATACTATTTCAACAGATGGGATAGCAGTGGATCCTGAGAAGATAGAGACCATTAGAGGATGGTCAACGCCAAAGAATGTGACAGAGTTTATATCATTCATGGGACTTTCCAGTTATTATAGAAGATTCATAAAAATATTCTCAAAGACTACAAGCCCAATCACTTCTTTGCAAAAGAAGGGAGTGAAATTTGAATCGACTTCCAAGTGTGAAGAAAGATTTCAGTAGATAAAAGATATATTGAAAAGTGCGTCAATATTGAGGATTGTAGATCTAGATGAATATTGTGTTGTGTGCAATGATGCATGCAAGGGCTTAGTGGAGTTCTCACACAAAAATATCATGTGATATGTTATGAGTCCAGAAAATTAAAAGAGCATGAGAGGAATTATGTTACACATGACATAGAATTAGCAACAATTGTACATACACTAAAAATGTGGAGACATTACCTCATGGGGAGGAAATTTGACCTAAGTACAGGCCACTGTGGTTTGAAACATTTTTTTGGACAGCCAACATTAAATGTTAGACAAACTAGATGCTTGGAATTCCTTAGTGAATATGATTTTGAAATTAAGTACATAAAAGGAAAAGAAAATAAAGTGGTTGATGCACTTAGCAAGAGAGAACATGAGAAGCATATTGTAGCCATTAGCATGTATAGGACTGATCTGAAAGAAAAATTATTGCAGTATCAAATTCAGATCAACATTATATAAAAATAAAAGAAACATTATGACAAGGAAAGTTTTAGCAAAAATTTAGTTTTTATGAGCTAAAAGAAGATGGAATTGTCATGTACAAAGGTAAGGCTTATGTGTCAAATTCCAATGAGCTTAAAAATGTAGTGATAAATAAAATGCACAATGTTCCATATGTTGGGCACCCAAGAGAACAAAAGACAATTGCAGTTGTAAAAAGCCAATATTTTTGGCTTGGTGAAGAAAGAAGTGGCTAATTACATAGTCATATGTTTAGAGTGCCAAAAAGTGAAGACATAGCATATACATCTAATTGGGTTATTACAAACATTTCCCAGTCCATAATGGAAGTGGGAAGTTGTTATGGTTTTTATTACTAAATTTCCCAGAACAGTGAAGCAGCATGATTCCATCATGGTGGTGGTGGATAAATTAGCTAAGGAAGTGCATTTTATTCCAATGAAGACAACACACAAGGTGGCAAATATTGCAGAGATCTACATGAAACAATTTGTTAGTCTACATGGAGTGCCTATGGAAATAGTTTGAAACAAATATCTAAAGTTCACATCCAATTTTTGGAAAGGTTTGTTCAAGGGATTTGGTACAAATACAAATCTCAATACAATGTATCACCCAAAGTCAAATGGGAAAACAAAGAGGACTAACAGAAAAATTGAGGACATGCTCAGAATGTATGTGATAGATCATCCATCAAAGTGGGAAGATTATATCCTTTTAGTTGAATTTTCTTACAACCATGGGTATTAGGCCTCATTAAAAATGAGTCCATTTGAAGCATTGTAGGGTAGAAAGTGTAACACACCAGTAAGTTGGGATAATCCAGTAGACAATGTGGTTGTTGGGCCATATTTGTTAAAGGAAATGGAAGAATAGATGACAAAGATCAAGCAAAATTTAAAGGTTTTCGAGAACAGGAAGAAAAATTATGCAGACAAGAGTAGCATGTTTAGAGATTTTAAAGGGGGAGAGAATGTGTTATTAAAAGTGAAGGCAAAAAGAAGTTTGCTAAAATTAGGAAGTTGCCCAAAGTTGGCAGCAAGATATTGTGGACCTTTTGAAAATATTAGAAAAGAAAAGGCCAGTTGCATAAATGCTAGCATTGTCTGCATCCATGAGAGTGCATAATGTATTTCATGTATCGTTATTAAATAAATATGTGTCTGACCCTAACCACATAATTGATTGGATTGTGACCAGGTGGAGGACGAAGGAGATTTTCGGGTGGAACCAATACACATCTTGGACTAGAAATTCAAAGTGCTCATAAACGAATCCATAGGGTTTGTAAGGGTTCAATGGACCTGGTACAGTCCTGAAGATGCTACATGGGAGCACGAAGAAAAACATGCGGGAAGAATACCCGAAAATGTTAATCAATTTTGAAGAAAATGAAATACATGACTCCATTTTGAGCAGCTAGAGTTATGGAACCACATCTCAGAGACTTACCCAACTTGTACTAGGGGCCCTGATAAAATAATGGCACATTTCTTGGGTTAGCTATGATATACAAATGGTGTATTCATTAGGTTATCTCTGATAAATGAATGGTACATTCCTTGGTTCATCGAGTTGGGAGGAATAGGAGATTTTGGTTGGAACTATTGTTGCAGTTGTCAAATTGTAGAATTTTATTTCTTTAAACATGGTGATGTACATTTGTATATATATGTATACTGACATAATGTGCACCAATGATAGCACACAATTGTATGGGAGGGGGAATGTAACATACCCACTATAATCCCTAGTTTAATTAATAATTAATGTAGATATAATGTGTGGCCACAACTAAGCGATGTATATGTGAATTATATTTCTAACTTTTAATAATAGAATGTGATGTGAGTTTCTAAGGGGAAATGGATAGATATGGGTGATGAATTCATCCACGAGAGAGGGGAGTTTCTAGAAGAATGTATAAGAGACGGTTCCAAGGGAATTACTATTAATTCCACCCACATTCCTGAATTTTATTATGACTATGTATTAAACTCTGGTTTTTTATTGAGTGTTCCCAAATCCAATCATTGAATGCATGTAAGAGGGTGGATGTGATAAGTCACATCCCATAGTTATTGGGAGCATGGGGTTTGAGTAAAATCATCTTGGGGAAGTGTGTGAGTCAAGCAAGTAATCCAAAGAGAGGAAATTTGTACGAGAAGCTATAGTTGTTTTAGACAACCGGGAATGTTTTTGCATGAACAACAAGTAGAGAGAAGAAAAGAGAGCTTGGAGTTGGAGAAACCATGGAGGATGAATTCTAGATCATTTTGGAGTTGAAGACTGAAAAGCCATATTTTCAGGCCTGAAAAGTGAAATCTTGTGTGAGTTGCACTGTAACAACAAGTGTTTGTTGTTGATTTTCCTGGTAGTTTTCCTAGTAGTGAGTTCCCTTGAGTTCTTAGTAGAGAGATTCATGATTATGTGCTAGAGAGACCCTGATAAAAAAAATGGGATGCCCAAGGGACTGAGATAAGTGAAGGGGTGCATTCCTTGGGTTGGGAGAGACGAGAGGAAGAGAGTAGGTGGAAAATCGGGATAGTTGTAGGAGAATACCTGTGGGTTGTGGGTTTTCTGAGATGTAAGTGGATAGTGAGAGAACACCCTCTTTTTTGGATGACTAGCCTCATCTCGAGGGTGAATTGTTGTTGATATTTGTAACAAAAATTTTATGGTTGGGTGGAACGCACATCCCAAGGAGCTGGTTTCACAACTATTTTGAAAGATAAGTGGTTCATCTTATTGGTGTGTTATTTTATGAGTTAAATTGATGTGAAATTGCTATGTGTATGAGACTAATTTATATGTTGTTGTAATAAGTTATTAGTTTCATTCATGATTGCTTAAAATGATGTAGAAACACTTACTAAATGGTAACAGACAATAGTTCAATATGGTTGTAATTCGTGGTTGGAAGCTACAAGAATTTAATTAGATAGTAGAAATGTTAATTTATGAGTTTTTCCATACGTAATGGACCTAAACTGGGTTGGGGGACATTACAGATACTCGGTATGATGGCCATATTTATGAACTCAGTGGTGTAGTCCTATTATAGTCTACCCCTACATCTTCATGAAGTAGTGTCAACAGATCCATTAGTCCTATACATACCCAATATGGTAGAATTGGGACTTGATGAAGGCTTTGGACTCCTCCCACCTAGTTTTTGGTGGATCACCCTCCAACCTAAGTGTTTTTCTAAGTATTTCCCACCAGGTAAAAGCATGGGCCTTGACGGAATTTTCAATTAATTCTTAATTAGTTAGTAAGAAACTCAACATTTGTGCATTTAATTATCAATATGGGGTTGTATCTTACTTACGAACTGTCGCGCATCGTATATACAAGTGTAGTTTTGTAATGGCTAAGAAGTTATAATACTTCTAATGTCACAATTCAAGATTTCAAGATACTTAATTAAGTCGCCAAGATATCCTACTTCTCAAATTGCGGGAAAATAAATGTTATGCTTACAGGAAAGGAAAATCACACTTGTGGAAAGTAAATCACACTTGAAAAACATATATCGCACTTGCTAAAAGTAGATCACATTTGCGGAAATTAAATCACACTTGTGGAAAGTAGATCACACTTGAGGAAATTAAATCACGCTTGCGAAAAGTGAATCACACTTGCAAAAAGTAAAGTTATGCTATTATCTAATGGTGACTTGCTCGAGTATAATGATTATCTTGACTTGTTATAACAATTTTATGCTCGTACATTCAATGACAATTTATGAAACCAAAAATATCAATCCCAAGTTGTTTAGGAATAAAGTTGTCACGAATCTAAAAGAAAACAGAATGAATTAAATATGCAAGTGGAGTTGCAACAACGTGATTTGTATCAACGGAGTTGCAGCACAAAATTTACATCAGCACGAGTTGGAGCAACGAAGCTACAACACAAAATCTACAGCAATGCAAGTTGCAACAACAGGAGTTGCAACAATGAAGCTACAACACCAAGGTTGGAACAATGTGAATGGAAGCAATAAGAGTTGTGGTAGTATCTATAATTACAAACTTACAGGAATTGAATCAACACCAATATACAGCTTAAGATTTCCAAACTCGCGTTATAATAAAACTAAACATTAACCACACTTGAAATGCAATTAATTGTTCTACGAATATGGAATTGCAACAAATTACGAAAAAAAAAAAAAACTACAGAAAAAAATGAATTGAATTGAAATGGTAAATCCTAATCCTAATGTTACAAGTAGTACCTGACTAATGAGGGGGGGCTACCCCCTTAGACAAGGCATTGGGCTACAAAATATAGCATGAGTACTCAACACACCATCACATGAATAGGAGAGGAAAAGGAAAAACATGGTTCCTAGGAAAAACCTTTGGAATAGGTTGGAAGAGATAAAAGTGCTTCTAAAGTTGAGGGATGCTACAATAAGGATGTATGAGAACATTATTGTTAAGTTTAAAAACACTGAGGGTTGGTCAAAAGAGATTAACTGCAATATCGGAGTCAAACAAGGTTGTCCCTTGTCCCCTACCCTTTTTGGCATATACATTGATAAGTTAGAAGAATGCTTGGAAAAAGAAGGTTGTGTCGGCCCTACTCTCACTGGTATAGTCATCAATATTATTATTCTTTATGCCGATGATATCCTTCTTATGGAAAGTATTCCCCATGATCTTGAAAACCAACTAAGAATCCTCAAGGATTTTTTCTCCAATATGGGTATGACTGTTAATACTGATAAGACTAAGGTCATGATTATTAAATCCAATAAGATCCCTTATGATACCTTTGTATATGACAACAACAACTTTGAGGAAGTGACTTCATACAAATATCTTGGAATTGATATTCACCACAAGCTCAATTGGAATTATAGTATTGAGAAAAGGATTATTGGGGGATGGAAAGCTTATTATGGGCTTGAAAAAAATTGTAAATCAACTGATCTTTGGAGTTGGGATAAGAATAAAATTCGCTTTGAGAATCTTGTTACACTTGTTATATTTATGGATGTGAAGTCTGGGGCTGTAGTATCTCTCGTGAATCCTGGAGAAAGATAGAGCAAATACAAAAGAATTTTATAACCTATAATATCAAAATTAAAGGAAATACGCCCTGTCCCATCCTCCTCTTAGAAACAAGTCTATCCCACATTGAGAGCATGGTTATGACTAGATACCTAATGTATAAGAACAAGTTAAACAACATGGAAGATAAGAGGCTACCTAAAATTCCTTCAAAATCAAGTCATAACCACTATCGACTCAAGCAAGGATGGCATAAAGACACACGGTCTTGGCTAAACTATTGGGGAATCATGGAAGAAACCATTTTTCATAATAAAGATACTATTAAAAAAAATGTCCAATCAAAATTTAAGGAAAAAATGTGGTGTGATAAAGAGTTAGAGAAAAAGAGAAAATTAAGGTATTATAAAGATGTAATCAACCCTAATCTAGAAGATCAAAATTATCTATATGTTTTGCCAAGTGTAAAGAAAAAAATAAGAATTACTAAGATAAGAACAAATTCTCACGAGCTCCATAGTAAAACTGGGCATTGGTCAATTCCTAAAACGTCATGGGATGAAAGAGTGTGTCACCTTTGTGACACTAAGAAGGTTGACGATGAAAATCACTTTCTCTTAGATTGTCTAGCCTATACCCATATTAGATCTCATTTTCAAAATATTTATCACACTACCAACCTTCCTAACCTCTTAACTCAACAAAAGTATGGTGATCTTGGAAATCTTCTCTTAATGATTTTCGAGCACGGAAACAAAATTCTAAAGAATCACAAGTAATCACTTACCCTCTTAAGGTCTGGTATACCAATTCGGTCTTAGTGGATGTTAATCATCATCATCATCAATATTGCAGAAGTATTGAAATTCACAATAACAGTAGAACGTTATCGCCAGAATAATTCCCCCTTAGCTCTAAGGGATCTAGGGTTCTTATACAATACAATTGATGTCTAAAATAACACAAAGGGGAGGATGAAAATCCATGAGAATCATTTTGTTCATTTGTTTACATTTATATTTCCAAACTTTAGTAAATATCGAGCATGTGCCAACTTGGATCGACTCAGTGATAGTTGGTAAGAAAACTAATTTATATTTATTTGTGCACTTGCATCATGTCACCTTCGCATGTGAGGAACGTTCCTTGACTTCCGATTGTAATGTTGACTATTGTGTTGGAATAATTTGTGCTTAGAGTTGCAACAATAGTATCATAATCGTAGTTGTAGCAATGGTATTGTACTCAGAGTTGCAGCACCGAAGATTTCTATTAGAGTTGCAGCAGTTGTATTATGCTCGGAGTTGCAACAACATAGAGGAATTGCAGCCATGGTAAAGAGTTGCAGCTACTGTAATGAGTTACAAATGTTGTAAGGAAGCCACTATAATTGCTCCTGTACAGCAGTGTTAGTGCATGAAAGTAATAAGTTCCTTAAGAAATATGTAAGAATAGCACAAAAATGGCATGTGGGGAAAGATTCGTACCTTGATGAAAAGTGAGGCAAAACTTGATAAGGTATCAAAAGGAAATTATCAGTGGAAAATGGAAAGGAAAAAGGTACTAGATAGGTGTTGAAAGTATTCCAATTTAGGCACATGTCATCTCCCCAGCCCAAAATTGTTGCATGTCCCTATGAAACCAACAATCACTCAGGTTTAGAGAAATCGGGATATCCATGGAGGTCACTGACACTACAGTCTACCTCCCCTACTTCCTCCTTATTTTCACTGGTGTCATGCCTTGCTACAACTCCTTTGTCCTTTGTTGGTTCTTTCTCTTTTTGGTTTGAGTGGCCTCATCAATTAGCATAAAGTGTGTGGCATGGACAACTACTTCTTGTGTTTCCTTAATTTGAGTTGTTTCTTGTAATCTGATGAAGGGTTCCCATGAAGCAAGAGGACTTTCTACAGGGTAACCTGATTTCTCAGGTTCCCTTTGTTCATCAAGCTCATCCTTTAGCATTTTTAAGTTTATTTGTAGCTTTCAATTCTTTATTCTCAACATTCTATTGTATTTTACCAAAGATGCATAAATAGGTAAGGAGTGTGGAATTCTTACCTAGGATGTAGCAGTAGATTTCCTCTCAGTCTTAGGAGTCTCTATTTTTTGTTCTTGTTCTCCTGGTTCATGTGCATTAGAAGAGTTTTCTTCAAAAGTGTTCCTTGTTGTGTCAGCAAGAGTCTGTGGACTAGAAAAGTACTTTGGTTCCTATGTTTGTGATTCTTGATTCTTGGAAGAGTGTTCCTAAGTAGTGCTCTTTATTGGTTCTTGTGGAATAGTAGGATCCTTTGACTTATGTTCCTCCTTCTTTTGTGTTGGATCCTTTGCCTCTTGTGCAGCCTGTTCTCCGGAAGGGTTTCCCACTGGTTCTTGTGGTACATTAGGAGCTTTTGCTTCTAGTTCTTCTTCAAATGAGTATGCCTCAAGGAGGGTGATAATCCCTTCTCCAAGAGCACATTTTGTTGGTTCTTGTGTGTCATAAAATGCCTCATTAACTTCCAGTTTGGTGCCTTCTACTGGTTCTTGTGTGTCAACAGAGGGTTTTATCTCCATTACTTCATCTACTTCTCGGTCGTCCTTTTTTGCTTGTTCTTTCAGCTCAACAATTTTTTTTCCTTTTGTGATGAGTTGTAGTTGTGTGGATGGTTATTCTTTTCTTTGGAGTTTGGGTTTGTCTCTTTTTGAACCCTCTGACTCTCTTTGTAGGGGGTTTTCTTTCAATCACCTCAACATCATTTTCATGGCCTTCCTTTTTCAGAGTTGCAGCATGATGGCCGCTTACCCTAGTTGTCTTTCAAGGTTTCTTTGGTCTAGGAGTTCCAACATTTGGGCTTACTGTATCCACGACATTGTTACTTGGCGATGGATTTGAAGTCATAACTTATTCCAGTGTCAGAAGTGCAGCCATTTCTTGTTGGAATGCTTGAATTGTAGACACTACGTCCTTGGAAAGTATAGTGGGTGGTCGAACAATACTATTCCAAGTGTGGTCTTCCCTGTGTAGGGTGCATTCCACCAATAGTTTGATGAGGTCATGGTGTGAGACAACATCCCTAGGGTTATTTTCCTTTTTTGCAAGTGTTTCCATTATCTACAGTGTCCTGAAAAGGAAGTATGGCATATTAATGGGTTAGTTATGTCGTAGATGATCCAAAAGTCAGATATGTTGCAGATAGATGGACCTGTATCATCCTTCATAGGTAAAATATTGTTACGTGAATATAACCATGTTTTCTACGGGTATGGAAAAGAGTGTCTCTTAAATCTTGTGCCTTTCTTCACTAAGGCCTCTCCAGGCTCAAGGAATTTCCTCAAACATTCAGGCTAGGAGGCATAAATAAACTATGGCTTCCAGTGGAGTTGTGAAAATGAAGCTGCAGCAACAGAAATAAGAGGGGAGAGACTTGAAAAATGAAGCATAGTTTCAAGTGGAATTACAGTAGCGAGAATTGTAGCAAAGGAATTGTCGAAAAGGGAGTTGCAATGATAAGAATTGTAGGAAAGGAATTGCGACAAAGGTAGTTGCAGCAATGGGGATTGCAACAAAGGAGTTGTGGAAAAATGAGTTGCAACAAAAGGAGTTGTAGCAATACAAATTGCAACAAAGGAGTTGTGGAAAATGGATTTGTGGCAAAGATAATTGCAACAATGGGAGTTGAAGCAACATTGTTCTCCCCTACATATCATGAAAAAAATATTGTTAGAAAAAACTAGGCTTTATTAGAGTTTATTGAGAAGGATCCTGACATAACCATCACGAAACTGTGAAGTTCCCTTCTTGTTTATTTTGGATTTTTTTTTTATGTGCCATCTAGGTTGGTTTTCACATTTGTTTTTGAGAAGAAAATTAAACTATCCAATATGGATTCATTCTTTCTGAACTAGTTCTAGATCACTGTCAGCCCATCCATTTGCAATCTTCCTTAAAAATTCTTCCTTTGATAAGGATCGATTATATAGGTGAAGTCTATGTCCATTAGTCATTAGAGGAATTATATATTCATCTATGGTACGTAGTTTGATGGCCCCGTTGTTATACAATATATCAATCTCATGCAGACATAGCCATCTGGTGCAAAATTTTCCTTTGAAGTCCTTGAACCTAGAATCAAATAGTAATGCCAAGTCTCTAGCTTTGAATTTCTTTTTCTTGATAAAATCATTGTGCTATCTGGCCCTTTGATGTTGTATCACTATGGCTCGATGTAGGGCATCCTGTCATAGTTCATCAAACTCATTAAATTGAAGTAGTCTTTGTTTATGGGCTTCTAATATGTCCAACCCGAGTTGTATCGTTGTCATGGGTGTCTAAAGTTTTGTCTCAATGGGCAATGGTACTCTTTTCCCATATACTAACTCAAAAGGTGTGCATCATGTACTAGTTCTCTAAGTGGTTTTGTAGGCCCATAAATCTTTTGGGGAGTCTATCATCCCAATCCTTGAGATGCAGTCTGATAGTTTTAGTGATGATGGCCTCAAGGATTTTATTAGTCCCTTCTACTTGCCCATTTTTTTTGTGGGTGATATGGTGTTGTTAGTTACAAGCCATGATGTGAATTGATTTCCTTCGTCGGTCACTATCTCTCTTGGAATATTGAATCTTACAAATATATCTTCATGGAGAAATTCAATTATTTCTTGTTCAGTTACTGTTGGAAGATATTTTTCCTCCATCCATTTTGTAACATAGTCTGTACATATGAGGATGTAGAAGTGTCGACGGGAAGGGGGATTTATTGGTCCCACAAAATCAATGGCCCATTTTTCAAAAGGTTCTAAAACCATATGCGGTTGTGGTGGCATTCCATCTACTTGTATGGGTCTACCCATGCATTGACAATTGTCACACATCTTCACATATTCTTTGGCATCTTTGAAGATAGTGGGCCAATAATACCCCTGATGGGGTGCCTTGTACCTAGTCATTTTATCAGAAAATGGCCCCCACATGACCCATCGTGATAGGATTTTAGTATCTCATGGACTCTGTCCTCTCATACACATCTTCTGATGATAAATTCAGGCCCAATGTAGAAGAGGCAACCACCAATCCATGAAAATATTTCTCATTTTATGACGATGTGATGCAGGCGTGAGCAAACCTCTGCACCCTCTCTTAGGATCGTTCAATCAGCTCCCTAAGCTGAAGCGGCTCTTTCGATTCCCACTGTGGAATCTCTGATGACAACCCGATCCACAGGTCCTGCTCTTTCCCTATCATGGCCTCTGCACGCGCCTATGAATTTTCCCCGATTCTTAATTTTGGGTTTCAGGGTTTTCTGATCCCCGATGTCAAGAGTTCCCTGTGCTCGTGGACTCCCGATATCCGATTTTCCGATGCACCCCTTTACACCTTATCCCCTCCTGGCTATGCCCTGGTCCATGTGACCGCTTATTATATGACCACAGCCATACTCCTTATCGGGATTCGGGGTTTCGCGATCCTCGATGTCACGAACCTCTATCCCCACAATCTCCCGATCTCCGATGGGTGAATTCACCGATACACGCCTTTTTGTGTTATCCCTCTGGCTAGACTTTTGGTCCACGCAACCTTCCCCTATATGACCGTAGTCATACCTCGTATCAGGGTTTCGGACTTTTCAATGTCGAGATGCAATTGCCCTCGGGACTACCGATATCTCGAATCCCGATTCTCTGCTATGCTGATAGCTGGCCCCATGATGGAGCTTTCCTCCTTATCAGGATTTTGGACTTCACGATTCCGAATTGCAAGGACTTCTTTTCCATGGGATTTCTGATTTCTTGATTCACGATTTCCCAATTGACGATTCTCCTATCGGGACCTTCTCCAATAATCCATATCTCCACCACGTGTCCCCAACAGATGTGTTGACACTCAGAACTGAAATGGGTTGCAGCAAATCAATCCCGAGGCAACCTCGAACCACTTTGGATTGGAAGTTTCCCTCCTCCAACCCAAGAGGGATCTCTCGAAAAATGTCACAATATGATTTTGAATAAGCGTGAAAAAGGTGGGCAGATTTATGGGTAAATGATGGTCTTGGATTTTTAGAGTTTGGGGGTTAAACTAGGGAAATGGTCCATTGGGCATGGAGTCAAATGAAAACCGAAGAAAGGAGACAATAGCAGAAAACATTTAACTTGCGGAAAGTGAGGAAAAGTAAGTCTATCTTTCAGCGCTTTGATTGTCATGATGCGGTAGCAGAAAGAAAAAGGAAAGGCCGATGTAGCAGAGGATATATACAGAATTCTAGAAATGCAAATTGGTCTTACACCCGCTGATAGCTGGTGCAAAGGAAAGACAATAAACAAATACAGAAAACCATAAACCATTCGTTATAGTAGTGGTCGTACTAAAGTATAACGAAGCACATCAGTGAGAAGAAAATGAAATGAAACGCAGTTGTGGCGAAATAAGGAAGAAATAACATTATGCAAATGATAACACATCAACTGTGAGTAAGGAGCATATCAAATGAATTCCAAACTAATTTAACACAGCTGAAAAAGAGAAAAACATGTTGAAGGAATCGACCGTGATGAATCTCACAGTCTGAAGCAAAAAAAAAATCATCTTTATTATCTCATTCTGGTTTACAAAATAACTCATCCATACAATGGAACCCCTCTTCACAGAGGTTTTCCTTCAGCACTGCACTCATGCGCCCCCCTTTTTTGTTACATACATCAGTCTTTTAAAAAGAAAAATAAAACTCTTTGTGTTCCAAAATGGTTTTCCTTCTTCGGACTGTGTGACTACCGGATGGCTGCCAGCTTCATTAAACCATTGTTAAGCCTTGACAAGTGGACAAAATGCTCCCCTTGTTTACTGGTTACAAACAAATTATCAACAGCAGCTTGATAGCTGGTTGGTAGCGTTACCGAGAAAATATCAAAAGCGCGTTAAAGCACTCATTGCATGGGCCATAAAAGTTCTGACATTCCCGAATCCCCACTGCTGCCTTCCTAGTGCCCTGGCTACCACGAACGTTTCATCATTTCCAAGCGGGATTGTCGATGACACCTCAGGGTGTTTGTGGTCATGGAACTGCTCCAGCTACTACCACTGGCAAGGAATATCATGCAATAGAAAAACTGGGCATGTTATGGGGCTTCTGTTGCCGGGGCTGCTATCGGGGGAAGACTTCATATCGGATACCCAGATGAAGGGCACATTGTCGGAGTCCCTGGAAGATCTCCAGTTTCTCAAAATTTTGGAAATGGGGGCCTTGAAACAAAGCACCGGCTCTATTCCCTTGTCGCTTGGGAAGCTCAGGAGGCAAGCTCCATCTCAACACCAATAATCTCGGTGGTTTGGTCCCTTCGTTTTTGGCATATATCCACAGTCTTCAGGAATTGGATCTGTCTGAGAATGGGCTTAGAGGAAGCATACCGGATAGTTTTGGAGGCCTAAGGAAGCTATGCGTTTTGAATCTCTACCCCAATAGGTTGCAATGTTCTGTTCCTGCCTCAATAGGTCATCTCTCCAAGCTCACAATTCTCGATCTCCATGGCAACATTCTCGGAGGCCCCATTCCTCGGTCTATAGGAGAATTGAACTCTCTGCAGTCGTTGGATATGTCTGATAATCGGTTTATGGGTACCATACAGGATTCTATGGGTATGTTGTCTTGTATCTCACTAATAACAAATTTAGTGGCAACATCCCGCCCTCCGTAGGGAAGATCACGACTCTTCGTCTTCAAGAGAATGAATTGAGCGGGCTTATTCCATCTTCTATCGGAGGTCTTAGTCAATTTGCAATGATTTTCAATGGCCAATAACATGATCAGTGGCTCCACATATTAGACTTTGTATCCAACATATCTTTCACTACTTCCTGCCTCAAATGTGGCTCAGCACGAGATAATCGCAATCCAACGATCTTCATTGTCGTGTTTCTTAACATGTCCTGGTGACTTAGGCCCAAGGGATGCAATCGAGGTAGTTATTTTCACTGGATCATGCCATAATTTCTCTGTGCAGTGAGACCTAGAAGAACCAGCATCCATTTCATTATGCTCTTCTGACCTGCAAAAATGATTACACAGAGCAAACTCTTTCTGGTCTTCTTCAGTACAAGGATATTCAAACTGTGTTTGCCTCCAATAAGTCTCATGAGTAACTTCATCATTAGACATATCATCATCAGGACCATATTGTTGCAATGTTGGAGGAGCGACTGCCTGAACCTGGTGTTGCAAAAAATGAAGTCTCTTGAGTCTCCATCTCCACTAATCTTTGATTCAAAAATTCCTTCAGCTCAAATAAATCATCAAGAAGCTTATTTCTATACTCCGTATCCAAAAATGGGTTAAGAGAGTGTTTTTTCATTTTCAGTTGCTTCAGGGAAATTGCTCAAATAATTTGTTGATAACTCATGTTCCAGAGGTTCTTCGGTCACATCTACTGAAACATCTTCGATGCTAATGTCCTAGCATATTTCTGATTGAATGGGTTCAGAAACTCCAGTATCTTCTACATTCCAGTCAATTCCATCATCCTTAGTACCTAATGACTGGAATCCACCTTTTACAGCATCATCCTGCAAAAACAAACTCCATTTTTTCATTGGTTGGCTACAAAGTCTGTTCCACTTTGTCATTTCCACAAGTCTTAGATTGCTCAACAGTACCAATTTCCCAGTCAATCTCAGCATTCTCATCAGCTGTTGTGTCAATGTTCTAATCAATATCATTTGAGGAAACTTCCACCTCAAATGTTTTGTCCTGTTATTTATTGGTCAAGAGAACTGAGGTAGCTGCAACCTCGGAACTTGAAAAAACATCAAGAGCAGGAGGGTTTTCACGAAGATCTTTTAAACTTGGAAGCACAATCCCTGAAAATTTCCCTTTTTTTTGTATGCGCGTGATCGGAAAATGTTTGGTATAATCCCAATGCTTTTTGAACAGAATCACCACATAAAACCTCCATAATCTCAGCAAGTTCTAACCTGACATTCTCCCCTTGTAACCCCAGCTTCTAGCAAGCCTCCTAGTATTTCATTGTTGAAGTATTTGCACTCTTTTTAAGCTCAGCTTCTTTCCATTCCAGGTCTGCCAGTTCTTGCTGAATTTTCTGAATCAGCCTTTTTTTTTATATATATATGGAATTTCATAATGATATTTTGAACTATGATTTGTGCAGTTTTACCAAGGTACATATAATCTTTTTTCAAAAACTCAGACAATAGCTTCCCATCCTCCTGCAGCTCCCAAAATCCGACCAAATACATTGCGAACTTCAGGAGTCGATTCTGATAAGATAACACATATTCTCTTTGCATAGCTTAACCAGAACACGAGCACCGCAGACATAGTGAGGGTTTCCTTTAGCTAGTATCACTTTTACAGTCTCAGGGAAAACATATGTTACAAATCCAAACATACGCTTTTGTTGGTAATGAATTATCACCATTAATAGAAAATTCATCATCTTGCACATGCTCTACTGAATGGAGATTTGAAAGAGTCATGGCCAAAGCCTCTAACACAATAAATGATTCCCTTGCGACATCTAGGACTTCATTAACTATGTCTCTACCAATAATTTTCTCAAAATAAGGGGGGCTTAGCCAAAAGCAACGTGCTGGATAGAAATCTTAATAAGATGTACAGCTTTCGTTTGAATGGGTTCAACCTTCAAGTCATTTTTCTCCATTATGTAGCGCTAAGTTACTGTATCCAATAGTCGTGGACATTTCAGAATAGCATCAATAGCAGTAGGGGAATGCTTTGCCAGAGAAATAATCATAGATATACAAGGCTCTTCTGCTGCAGCTAGCTGGTCAACCACGAAAATACTATATTCAGTTTGGTATATTAATCAAGCTCCCAACACCGAAAGCTTGTTCTGAATTTCCTCAGTTCATATTGTCGGCTGGATTTAAGTCTTTTGTACTTTTTATGCAGCAAGGATGGGGGTCTTTGAATCGCGCGACCAGCAACATCAAGATTTGAAATACTGATATCCATCATGCATACCAATCTGCAGAAGGATCCCGCTCATAATGTAGGGATTTAGCTTGGAGACGATTTGGGCAAAAAGTGCCTGAGCTAAATCAGAAATTTGTTACAACAGGATGGATGGCTCAGATCATTTCCAGGACTTTCGCTACCAATTTCCCAATGTCACGTCCTCGTGACTCCCGATTCCACGAACACCGATATCCCGATGCCTGTCAGGATTTTTGCCTGGCATGAGAAGGTTTAAACCTCGTGCACCTTCCGTCCGATCCAACGGCTGACGGGATTTTCCGAATGAGATCCAATGGCTCACGATCTCCCCCTTCTGTAGGCTTCTCCTATTCTCTCGTGGACGTGAAATCTTCGACGGTTCAGATTTCTTCGGCCGATCCAACGGTTGTTGTGCTCCCTCCTGAGCTTGCACACTTTCTTTTGATGCTTGGAATAATTTCCAAGTTTCCCAAAGGCCTCAACCTTTGTCTTCCTTCTCCTCTGTGAACTCCTTTACTTTGAGTTCTCGTCATGTGTTCTCCTCGACGTTGTTCCTCCTGAGCTTTGCTCCTTTCGAATCCTCGAAGGATTCTTCAACTCCTACCCACTGCAGAGTCTTCACATGCACACACAGTGTTGTCTCTCCTGAGCTTTCCTGTATCTTCACCCTCCGAGGAAACTCAGCTCTTTTCCCCTTTCTCCCTCCAATGGAGAAATATGGATGCCCTCCTGGCTATCCTCTGCCTCAAGAAACTTCTTGCTGAGTCTGCAGGGTGTTCAGCAACCCTGTGAATATCCCTCAGTGGATTCTTCCTTCAAATTCCAGAACTAAAAGAGTTCTCTTCTCTTATCTTTGCCTGTCTGCAAAACATCTCAATGCCCACCTGGCAGAGTATCTTTTCACAAAACTTCCAACAATCCTGTCTCATGTGCACTCCTTGCACCTTCTCAATGCTCACTTGGCAGAGCTCTTTAGAATCCTTAGTGATTCTAGTTCTCTTTAAGAACTCACAGCAGAGTTCTTCTACAGCACCCTATGCCTGTGCTCAATGCCCACCTGGCAAAGTATCTTTTCACAAAACGTCCAACAGTCCTGTCTCTTGTGCACTCCTTGCACCTGCTCAATGCCCACTTGGCAAAGCTCTTCAAAATCCTTAGTGATTATGGTTCTCCTTAAGAACTCACAGCAGAGTTCTTCTTCAGCACCCTGTGCATGTGCTCAATGCCCACCTGGCAGAGTGTCTAGAATCCTCATTGATTCTGACTTCCTTTTGAACTCACAACATAGTTCTTCTCAATGCACCACTATGCATATGCTCAATGCCCATTTGGCAGAGCTCTACAGAACTCCTCAGAGATTTTGTCTGCAACTGTGTCTCTCATACACAGCCTTGCCTCCAAGGTGTTCAACAACCTTGAGGTCTTCACTGAGTCGTTGATTCCAGTTCTTGTGTCGCAGCACGTCTTTGTCTGAACCCGCAGAATTCATAAGTGCAACCTTTGTGCACGGCTATCAGAACCCGCAAAATTCTGTCACACCCTCCTCGTATGAAGCCTCAAAGACCTCTCAAGCCTGAAATCAAGAACTCCTGCAAATGTCTAACATACATCTACAGCATAATAGAACACTCACAGACATTCATTTAACACACAGTAATGCAGGAAAAACTGCTCTCTGTATTAAATATGACAAATGCATGTATTTACAAGGTGTTCCTGAGCACGGCCTGTAACAAGGTCTCAGCTCTTCTCTTCTACTCTCTACTCACAAATTCTCTCTTCTCTACTACAACTACAACTCTCTCACCACTACTACCAAAATGAGATACGAAATCTCTTTTACCTGAGGGGGCTCTTCGAGCTCTTCCCTCCAACCTACCTACCCTATTCAATTACATTGAATGGGTTGTCTAGTCCAGCATCTAGATCTAGATCTCATCCATACAAAAAATTAAAGGCCTATCTTATCTACAGCCTATGCAAAGGCATGGCTTCACAGCTCAACGGATTAAACATTTAATTACATTCAATTCAAATCAAAATGAGGACTGCACCTCTCTTCAGCTTTGAATGCGTGCACTTGACGTGGCTGGCTGGTTGGCTGGCTGACGTGGAGAGATTCTCCTGCATCATACTCCTCAGCTGCAAAATTCATGAGCTCTTTCTCATGAGCTTCCCATCTCTGATGTTGAAATCCTCTTGGATCCCAAATCATCCTCTGGAGCTATTCATCTGCTCCATCCTGCTGCTTCTGCACTGTTGTTGTTGTTGCTTCTTCCTTTCTGCTCAGTTGTTCCTCACTGGAAGTCTCTACTGACCTCAACATCATCCTTTTGATCTCCTCAATTGCTTCATCCAGCTGTTCCAGTGGCTGGCTCTGTTCATGCAATCTCCTCAGCTGCAAAAATTTTCTGCACATGGGCAAATCACTGAAATCTCCCATGCCTTCTTGATCAGTTTCCAACTTCACCTGTTGGATGTGCATGCTCTTCACTTTCACCCTCTCTTCCAGGGCTTCAATTTGTTCTCACAGATCAACAAAGCAAATGTTGTCTACTTCTTCTTCTTCTTCTTCTGCAAACTCCCATGTTGCAGTATTTTCAATCTCCTGGCTGAAAATATTGAGCCATTCCTCAGAATGCTCATCATCCTCTTCTACTTTCTTTGCTGTCAGCTTCAATGCTACAGCTTCCTGGCTGAATATGTTGAGCCATTCCTCAGAATGCTCATTCGATTTTTCTTCTTCTTGGGCAGCTTCAGATATCTGCTCCAATTTGTTCCCCCTGACAGTCTCAACTAGTTGTCCTTCTGTTGTTGCTGCACCTGCAACACAGATTTCTGCCTCCTCCTGGGAAAGTGGTAGGAATATATGTACTCCCCCAATCATCATAATATTATCCTGATATTCCTCCTCAATCAATTGCACCTGTTGATCCAAATCCATCTCTAAATTATGAGACCCTCTGATAGTCTCATATGCTCTGTCATCTCGTCGGGCTGATCAAAACTCACCTACTCATCCCTGCCCACCTGGCAATATGGGATGTCTCTACTGCCCTCCTGACAGTCCATGGAATCAACTAATTCCATCTTTGTTTCCTTGCCCACCTGGAAAACTGGAAACCTTTCGCTACCCTTCTAGCAGTCTGTGAGATCCCACAGTGACCTCATTTCATTGCCCAGCTGGCAATGTGAAATTCCTTGGCTGTCCTCCTGACAGTCTTTGAGATCCCACAGTGATCTCAACTCGTTTCCCACTTGGAAATTGGGAATTTCCTCTCTGCCTTCCTGGCCGTTCTTGAGATCCTCGGCTGATCCCATTTCATTCTCTTCATCATTGAGACCTCTCCCAGTCTCTGGCTCACACACCTGAACCATCTCCTCAGGTCCGTCAAGGTTTTCAGCATACCTCAACCATCCTTTTAACAGCCTTCTCTGTCTTCTGACCATCAACTCCTTAAATGGACATTTTACCTTCGGCTTCTTCATGGGCCATTCATACACCCATCTTGGCTTGGCTTTCTATTGCATCCACAATGCAAGCTTTTCTATGTCTGCCCTTATTTCAGTGAGCTCTTTATCCATTTTTGCAAGCTTTTCTTCCTTGCTCTTCCTCCCAGCATGCCTATGGCCTTCAGTAGTCATGGAGCTATCCCTGTCTGCTCTCCTAGCAAACCTATTGTTGTCACTCTGCACCAAGAGTGTTTCCAGCTTCATCCTACAGTATTTCTGACTGTCTTCTTGATCATTGCCTACCTACAAACAATCACCACAGAGTCTCCAGCGCTCTGTCTTCCTTTACCTTCTCGCTTCACCTGAAATATACAAGTGAAGTCCCTGCTCTAATACCACTTGTTGTGTATCAGAGTGCTCTTTACCTCTTATGCCTCCCTTGTCTAAAATATAAAGACAAGAATTAGGCTCTGATACCACTTGATGCAGGCGCGAGCAAACCTCTGCACCCGCTCTCAGGATCGTTCAATCAGCTCCCTGATCCGAAGCGGCTCTTTCGATTCCCACTGTGGAATCTCTGATGACAACCCGATCCACAAGTCATTCTCTTTCCCTGTCATGGCCTCTGCACGCGCCTATGACTTTTCCCCGATTCTTAATTTCGAGTTTTGGGGTTTTCTGATCCCCGATGTCGAGAGTTCCCTGTCCTCGTGGACTCCCGATCTCCGATTTGTTGATGCGCCCCTTTACGCCTTAGCCCCTCCTGGCTATGCCCTGGTCCATGTGACCACTTCTTATATGACCGTAGCCATACTCCTTATCTGGATTCGGGGTTTCTCGATCCTCGATGTCACGAACCTCTATCCCCGTGATTTCCCGATCTCTGATGGGTGAATTCACCGATACGTGCCTTTTTGTGTTAGCCCTCCGGATAGACTTTTGGTCCACGCGAACTTCCCCTATATGACCGCAGTCATACCTCGTATCGGGGTTTCGAACCTTTCAATGTCGATATGCAATTACCCTCGGGACTGTCGATCTCTCGAATCCCGATTCTCCATTATGCTGACAGTTGGCCCCACGATGGAGCTTTCCTCCTTGTCGGGATTTCGGACTTCGCGATTCCGAATTGCAAGGACTTCTTGTCCACGGGATTCCCAATTTCCCGATTGACGATTCTCCTATCAGGACCTTCTCCAATAATCCATATCTCCACCACATGTCCCCAACGGATGGACGGCTCAAATCATTTCCAGGACTTTCGCTACCAATTTCCCAATGTCACATCCTCGTGACTCCCGATTCCACGAACGCCGATATCCAGATGCATGTCAGGACTTTTCCTGGCGTGAGAAGGTTTAAACCTCGTGCACCTTTCGTCTAATCCAACGGCTAATGGGATTTTTCGAATGAGATCCAACAGCTCACGATCTCCCCCTTCTGTAGGCTTCTCCTATTCTCTCCTGGACGTGAAATCTTCAATGGTCCAGATTTCTTCGGTCGATCCAACGGCTGTTGTGCTCCCTCCTGAGATTGCACACTTTCTTCCAATGCTTGGAAGAATTTCCAAGTTTCCCAAAGGCCTCAACCTTTGTCTTCATTCTCCTCTGTGAACTCCTTTACTTTTAGTTCTTGTCGTGCGTTCTCCTCAACGATGTTCCTCCTGAGCTTTGCTCCTTTCAAATCCTCGAAGGATTCTTCAACTCCTTCCCACTGCAGAGTCTTCACATGCACACACAGTGTTGTCTCTCCTGAGATTTCCTGTAGCTTCTCCCTCCAAGGAAACTCATTTCTTTTCCCCTTTCTCCCTCCGATGGAGAAATATGGATGCCCTCCTGGCTATCCTCTGCCTCAAGCAACTTCTTGTTGAGTCTGCAGGGTGTTCAGCAACCCTGTGAAGATCCCTCAGTGGATTCTTCCTTCAAATTCTAGAACTCAAAGAGTTATCTTCTCTTCTTTGTGCCTGTCTACACAACGTCTCAATGCCCACCTAGCAGAGTATCTTTTCACAGAATGTCCAACAGTCATGTCTCCTATGCACTCCTTGCACCTGCTCAATGCCCACTTGGCAGAGCTCTTCAGAATCCTTAGTGATTCTGGTTCTCCTTAAGAACTCACAGCAGAGTTCTTCTTCAGCACCCTGTGCCTGTGCTCAATGCCCACCTGGCAGAGTGTCTATAATCCTCAGTGATTCTGACTTCCTTTTGAACTCACAACAGAGTTATTCTCAATGCACCATTGTGCATATGCTCAATGCCCATTTGGTAGAGCTCTACAAAACTCCTTAGAGATTATGTCTGCAACTGTGTCTCTCATACACAGCCTTGCCTCCAAGTTGTTCAACAACCTTGAGGTCTTCATTGAGTCATTGATTCCAGTTCTTGTGCCGCAGCACGTCTTTGTCTGAACCCGCAGAATTCCGAAGTGCAACCTCTGTGCACGGCTATCAGAACCCGCAGCATTCTGTCACACCCTCCTAGTATGAAGCCTCAAAGACCTCTCAAGCCTGAAATCAAGAACTCCTGCAAATGTCTAACATACATCTACAGCATAATAGAACACTCACAGACATTCATTTAACACACAGTAATGTAGGAAAAACTGCTCTTTGTATTAAATATGGCAAATGCCTGTATTTACAAGGTGTTCCTGAGCACGGCCTGTAACAAGGTCTCGGTTCTTCTCTTTTGTTCTCTACTCGCAGATTCTCTCTTCTCTACTACAACTACAACTCTCTCACCACTACTACCAAAATGAGATACGCAATCTCTTTTACCTGAGGGGGCTCTTCGAGCTCTTCCCTCCAACCTACCTACCCTATTCAATTACATTGAATGGGTTGTCTAGTCCAGCATCTGGATCTAGATCTCAGCCATACAAAACATTAAAGGCCTATCTTATCTACAGCCTGCGTAAAGGCACGGCTCCACAGCTCAACAGCTTAAACATTTAATTACATTCAATTCAAATTAAAATGAGGATTGTGCCTCTCTTCAGCTTTGAATGTGTGCGCTTGACGTGGTTAGTTGGCTGGCTGACGTGGAGAGATGCTCCTGCATCACAATGATTTGAAGATATTTGGGAGTAATATGATGCAAGAGCTTGCCTACAACCAAAAATTTATCAATATCTACAAACCAAGGTGATTTAGTAGATACTACAAAGAGGTGCTCATCTGAAAAGGAATCTTTTACTGGACTTTTGTTTTCATTAGATTTTATTCTAGAAATAAATTCAACAACTAAATTATCTTGTCATGGCTTATATAGGATAGTAATATTGAATTCTTGTAATAAATGCAACCATATAGT
Source organism: Picea engelmannii (assembly GCA_009831015.1). Taxonomy (NCBI): domain Eukaryota; kingdom Viridiplantae; phylum Streptophyta; class Pinopsida; order Pinales; family Pinaceae; genus Picea; species Picea engelmannii. Next base: position 84,476 of record ML776619.1, read on the forward strand.
TACCCTTCCATTGGTTATTTGTTTGTTCATTAAATATTTAATAGCAACATGATCAGTATGCAAGACTACCATATATCATGTAATGTAGTGCCTAAACGTGTTTATTGCATGAAAAACAACAAGAAACTCTTTCTCGATTACTGTATAGTTCAATTATGCAGGCGAGAGATTCTTACTGATGTAGTAAATTGCATATGGGTATTTTCCTTATAATTGTCCTAGAACGGCTCTAACATCAGTGTCTGATGCGTTTGTGGAGATGTGGAACGGGAGGGACCAATCGTGTCCTTGTAAAACAAGACCTTTGGACACTTTGATTTTTAGCTCATTCAGAGCATGATGGCATGTCTCTGTCCATACAAACCTAGTATATTTGTTAAATAAAGAAAATAATGGACGAGAAATAAGTGAAAATGTTTTGATAAATCAGTGGTAATAACCAACATATCCCAAGAAAATTCATACCTACTTTTGCAAAGTTGGAGTTGGAAAATTCAATATTACCTTTAATTTTTCTAGATCCACTTGAATACCTTTGGTTGAGATGAGATGTCCTAATATGATTCCATCAGTTAACATCATCGAACATTTTTCATTATTGATGGAAACATTTGACTCTTTACACCTTCTCAGTGTTTTCTCTAGATTTGCTAATGCCTCGTCAAATTCGTCCCCATAAGTTGTGAAATTGTCCATATATATTTCCACACATTCATGAATTAAATCATAGAATATACCAATAACATCTCATTGAAAGGTGGTAGGGGCGTTGCATAACCCAAATGGTAGAACACGATAGGAAAATTCCCCCCAAGGGAAGGTGAACATTATTTTCTCTTGATCCCTGGGTGTTATTTGGATTTGATTATACCCATTGAATCCATCGAGGGAATAGTATGTATTCCCTGCTAATGGGTCCAGGACATGTTCAATAAATGGTAGAGGAAAGTGGTATTTATGTGTTTCTTTATTTAGTTCTTTATAGTTGACATAGTTTCTCCATTTACCACTTTTCTTTGGTATCATGACAAGAGGGGAGACCCATTGGCTATCAGAAATTGGATAGATAAAGTTAGTTGTGAGCAATTTTTGTAGCTCTTTTTTAATGATGTCCTTCAATGTTGGTTTCATCTGAAATTGGGGTTAGCAGATGGGTCTGGATCCTTCCTTAATATATATGTGATGTTTGCATAGGTCAGGATGGATTCCCTTCATGTCATAGTAATCATTGTGATTTTGTAGCACTTTAACCAATCATTTTTTTGTTGTTCGGTCAGTCCTTGATCAATTTTCAAAGTTTTCCCAGGGATGATTTGTATGGTTTCTATAATGGAACCTTGGTATTTTTCTGTGGGGGGTCATTTTGGATGGGTGAGATGCTCATTGAGGCTAGAGAAGCCTGTGTTTTCGATTGCATGACATGCTCAAGAATATGTGTGTTTCATGAGGAAGAAGAAGAGGCTATAAAATTGTCGATTTCATTGTCCTCTATTTTATCTCTTATGGATAAGTATTAATCTATGGAGAGGACTTCCCGTGGCCTATTAGGATACTACAAAACATTAACTCCCTCTATTATGATCTTTGATTTCCCACTCCCAGTCTTTTTGCTCTATTGTGGAACAAAATAAAATAACATAGAATGGAATCCCTTCTCATCCTAGCAGCCTGATATTTAACATAGCTCGATAGTCATCTAGGGTTAGGGTTTTGACTTCCTCAAACCTTAATTGTGATAAGGTTTAGAGCCTTATAGAATATTCTTGAAATTACATACATGGCTATCCCCATATGCATGAGTAACATGGGATGATGTGGCATCCTCTCATACCATGGTGGTTAACACAGTAGATCAACTTGCGAGAGGCATAATTGTTGCACATGAGTTCTAATTGATGTTATTTTATCACCATTGGAAAGGTCTCGATGTATAAAATAGAGTCACAAGTTCTAAGCTATGCTGGGAAAGGTTTAACCCCCAAAAATTTTGTTTGATGCCTCAAAATGGCTCTAGAAGGTTTCAAACCCTAATTTTCCTAACTGGGACCTACCATTAAAATGGCCCTGCAAGTTGATTCTTCCAATTGTTTCCACTCTAAAAGCATCAAGATAGATGAAAAATAATATAATGATCCATTCTCGATTAGTGAGATATATTTGTATTCTCAAGGAAAGCATGGAATTCTTGTTAGATGGCATCATTGAGGTCATCAAGGTATGTAGGAGAATACATACCATAAGGGGATCTTAACTATGTATGGTGTATAGTGGTTGGGAAAAGGGTGTTGGTGCAACAAATTATATATTGGAATACATATGAATGAACAAAATGGGTGTTGCAGTTATGGTTTGGTGTTTTAGGTTTGCAACTACATGTGTTTCGATGATTTGAGGGTTGCAACTAGGGTTTTCTTATTTTTATTTTGTGATTTTGGAAAGAACCTTTTTTTTATGCTTCCCAAATCTTGTTGAGGAACCTCAAAAAGTGAGAGAAAGGAACAAATACAAATTGTTTCTAAGAAAAATATAAAGTATTTAATCAAGGCGTTAAATTGCTCGGATACCACTTACAATGATATTTTATTCACAGTTGATCAATTAACATATGAAAATAGAGGGTTTCCCTGAGGAAAATGTCCATGGAAAAAATGTAAACATAACCCCTTAATACACATGATGTATTATTTAAAAAAAAAAATTAAAAATGTAATATATGTGGAACAAATAATGTTTCCCTTACATATCATGGTAAAATGAGAAGAAGGTAAAAATAAAGGTATATAAGTAGAGGAAGAGATTAATTATGTTGATAGGTACATAATAAAACAAGCATAAAATACTCAAAAGAAATAAATCTAAAACACTATAAACAAACACAAAATTTTATACACAATATAAATTTCAAAAGAAATTCTTACTAGTATCACCCACGATAATGTATTTGAAAAAATAGGTGTATGTCATGTTTGAAATTTATCACTTTGTGACACCATAAATCACTCAAAACCATATAAGACAAAAACCATAAAATGTGTGATTTCTTTCCATTTTCAGACATTTGCAGTTAACAACCTTTTTTGGGGATTTTTTGAAGTTATCATATCCAATTTTAAATCCAAGTTGTTTGTCATCTATTTCAATACTTTTTGGTTCGAAAAATTGGAGGAATTAACTTGCAGGACCATTTGGGTAGTTGGTCAAATTTGGAAATTTGGGTCCAAAACAATCATCTGAAATATTTTGGAGCTATTTTGAGGCATCAAACAACATTTTTTTGGTCCAAACCTTATTATGGAGGAAGATTCTATATTTTTCACATCAATACCTTTCCAATAGTGCAATAATCACCTCAATTGGAGTTGATATGCAAAAGTTATGCCTCTCGCAAGTTGACCTATCGTATTGATCACCATGGTGCGAGTGGATGACATGTCATCCTTCACTACTTAGACATGTGGGGCTAGCCATGTAGTGTATTTTTTAAGAAAATTCTAGAAGTTCCAAAACCTTATCACAATTGAGGGTTAATGAAGTTAAAAACCTACCCCTAGATGGTTATCGAGCTATGTTAAATATCGGGCCGCTAGGAGGAGAAGGGGTTTCATTTTATGTTAGTGTATTTTGTTCCATAGTAGAGAAAACCAACTAGGAGTGGGACATTAGAAAGCATAAAAGAGGGAGTATAATGTTCTATACCATCCTCACAGGCCATAGGTTTGAGGTAACTCCATAGAGAGTTCATTCTCCTTTGTACTTGCATTATTTCCATACTAGAGAAAAGAGAGCAGAGAATCCTCACCTTCTAGCTGGGTTCTCTCCTATAAGGGTTTCCCAAAGAAAATATTTGTGTTTTTTTTGTGGATGGTATGTGATTGTATTTTACTATTCTCTATTTACCGCATTTTACTATTCCATGCATAATCAAAAAATTAGTAACTAAATATTCTAGAATCTAAAGGAATTTAACCTTCATAGTGTAGATTTTAGTTTCATTTATCAAATCTGTTGCGATGAACTATTCTAGTCGAATATCCATGATAGTTTGAAAATCATATTGATATTAGAGCAATTTGTATTTTAGGTATTTGTGGAAGTTGCAAGATCCAAGAATCATCTTAAAGAGAAGTCACATAAACCCTAGCCATGGCGGACGAGTATATTCACAACAACCCTCAAGATCCAATAGAAGTGATATTTGAGAAGTTGGAAACACAAGTTGTTGACATCTATCGCAATAGGAACCTCCTCATGGTGGTTCTATCAAGCAAGATCAAACCAATGGGAGATTATGGAGTCTCTAACTTAGATATTAGATCAGAGGTGAAATTGGGAGATTGGGGATACCAAGGAAATGAGTCACAGAAAGAATATGAGAAAGAGCAGTCAATTTCGAGTGTCATTAACCCTTCCTAGTCCCTATTCAAGATGGAAATTAAAGTAGACATAAAGCCATACCAAGGTGAGATCGATTCATTAAAATTGAGTCATTGTTTGTAGCAACTAGAAGTTGATTTTAGTGTCTACATGAAAAGTAGAATTTCATTTGCTAGATTGAAGTTAGAGTGTTAAGAACCAAACATCAATATAGCATAGAAAAAATTCAGGAAAGGTAATCAACGCCTTGAAA
>ML776619.1:101606-113390 GCA_009831015.1 Picea engelmannii
GGAATACATTGTGCAAGAATATTAGATATGAAGTCTACCTAATAAAATATCATCCCATGCTTGAGCACCCTATGCATAATCAAAATCCATCTTAACCATATGTATCTAGTGCATCGTCTACCATACAAGAGGTTCAAGAGAATCGCTAAGGCTTGAAGTTCTCATAAGAATGGAGGGAGGCCATGAAGCCTAAGAAAATGGTTGGACGATATGGAATTCATTATAGTTTACAAATACTGAAATATTTCTAACCTACAAGGTTACATATAAAATAAATAATGCAATATAGAAGATGAAATACTCAAAGAAAATGTGTCTAAACTGAAATATGTGCTCGGGTGGTACAACAACTATTTGATAATACTTATTCCAATAGGTCAGTGACAATGTATGGCTTTGATGTAAGAGTTTCACATGGTGTATTTTACAAATACAAAACACAATCCTAAGACTCTAACACAACTCAATTGACCTTCACTCAAATAGTTAAATAGTAATTAGGCCTTCAAAGTGATTCAATGTATGGTGATGCAACCCACCATAGAAAACACATGAAGGCATGAGAGGCACTATGATTCCACTATAGGGGAAGATGAAAGGGGGCCTATGGGAAAATAAATCCTGTATCTCCAAGGTCATTCTCAAAACTCATATTGTTCTACAATGTGACTTAAATGGAGAAAGTTCAGAGTAAGGCATGTGAAAAAAAGAGCTAATGGAGGAACATTTTTCTTGAAATTGTGCCATGTGGCATTATAAAGTATCTCTATGGTAAAACAAGGTCCACTAGAGGCATAACACATGCTTCATTGACATTGTGGCTACAAAAGAAGGAAATGAATGACCTTAATGGATGACTAATTAATCAACAAGAAGGTCAAATTCACTTGGAAGGACAAATTTTGATGTTATATTTGATGATGATGAGGTCATCCCTAGTAGGAGGGGATCCAAATGAAAGAAAATGTAATTAATAGAAACAACTTTAAGTTATTTTTAGGTTGGTACTAACCTAAAGTCACAATTAAACGTTGTTTTAAGTTTGTACAGGTTCACCCTAACCCAATGAAAAAAAGAGTACAAGTGCCACATCAAAGAAGAATTAGAACATTTTATGTTGAACACTCAAAAGGTTTGATGACCATGGCACTGCTTGGGAGATTTTATAGGCAATATTGTTAAAGTTGTCTCTTTGAAACTGTGGTTGGGTGAGCATTAGAAGCCTATGTCGAGTACTTGTCATCCTTTCATCTTCTTGTATGTGGTTGGGTATGTTTTCTTGTGCAATCTAAAGCATATGCAACCCTTTTATTGGAAAATGACTAGTTATGGGGCCCATCAAGTTTATGTCTCAAGAGGTGGATGTTGGGCTTTGACTCACAAAGGGAACCTACATTCATTAAAAATATATGGGTATTGTTGCATGGTTTACCCATTGAGCTTTGGAATAGCAAGATATTGGAGGGCATAGGAAATACCATTGGTTGATTTGTTTCTTTGGAGGATCGATGTATGGAGAAGGAAGATCGCATGGTTGGGCATAGTTTGGTCGAATTAGACCTTATAGAAGGTCTATTATAAAATTGGATATGGATACAAAATGGAGAAATTGGAAATTCCAACAAAAATTAGAGTGTTGGAGACTCTTTTTTTGTTGTGTGTTTTTTCATGAATTTGGGTGTCTGAAGAATGATCCTCATCAAGTCATATGAGGTCATCCCTAGTACGAGGGGATCCAAATGAAAGAAAATTTAATTAATAGAAAAAAAATTAAGTTATTTTTAGGTTGATACTAACCTAAAGTCACAATTAAACATTGTTTTAAGTTTGTACAGGTTCACCCTAACCCAATGAAAAAAAGAGTATTTGTGCCACATCAAAGAAGAATTAGAACATTTTATGTTGAGCAATCAAAAGGTTTGATGACCATGGCACTGGTTGGGAGATTTTATAGGCAATATTGTTAAAGGTGTCTCTTTGAAACTGTAGTTGGGTGAGCATTAGAAGCCTATGTTGGGGTACTTGTCATCCTTTCATCTTCTTGTATGTGGTTGGGTATGTTTTCTCGTGCAATCTAAAGCATATGCAACCCTTTTGTTGGAAAATGACTAGTTATGGGGCCCATTAGGTTTATGTCTCAAGAGGTGGATGTTGGGCTTTGACCCACAAAGGGAACCTACATTCATTCAAAAGATATGAGTATTTTTGCCTGGTTTACCCATTGAGATTTGGAATAGAAAGATATTGGAGGGCATAGGAAATACCATTGGTTGATTTGTTTCTTTGGAGGATTGATGTATGGAGAAGGAAGATCGCATGGTTGGGCATATTTTGGTCGAATTAGACCTTATAGAAGGTCTATTATAAAAAATGGATATGGATACAGAATGGAGAAATTGGAAATTCCAACAAAAATTAGAGTGTTGGAGACTCTTTTTTTGTTATGTGTTTTGTCATGAAGTTGGGTGTTTGAAGAATGATCCTCATTAGCTGGCATATAGAAAGGATTCTACACAACTTGACACATCAACTCCAACAACATCTCCAGATAAAAGAGGTATGTATATCTCATACAAGTTCTTGCACCTTCATAATGTTCCTAGTGGCTTCTCGATTCCAATTGGTTGTGAGGATACTACTAAACATATGGACTTAACAAGTGATGGTCCTCATTCGATGTTTAAGTCCCGAATTGGATCAAAAAGGGTCAAGGGAACGTCTGGCTCAAAAGAGTTATTATAGGAGCTGGGCGAGATCATTTAGAATAAGATTGTTCTGGGGGAATGTAGTGTACCCTCTGTATATACGAGATTTGCTTCTAATGATACTAAGTTGGTCCATGTCCAAACAAATAATGTTTTGTTCAAAGAGACTAAGTCACAATCCCTTCTACCCACAAATGACCCTAAGAAGAAGTCTAAAAACATTTCACTAAAGTGCTTATGTTTGTTAAGATCATTAAAATAATTCGATATGGAGCCAAGGGGGTTGGTGGGGGGACTAGCCATGGACAATAAAATGCCTTCTACTATTGAAATTAAATCAGATATATCATTTTCTAAGTGTCAATAAAGGAAAGAAGTAAGAGAGGTTAAACAACTCACCATCAATGGGGTCTTTAGAGTAGGGAAGACCTAAAAATTGGTTACAAAATTATCATTATTTCATTAAATTCCAGAGGGTTTGGGGGTGTCCACAAACATTTATCCCTCAAATGAATGTTCTCAATTTACCAACCTAATTTTATGATGCTACAAGAAATCTACCAACCTAATGAAGAGCTTTGTGTGCATTTAAAGATGTAAAATTCCCACTCAATTATTTTTGGTCTTTTTCTTGGTTTTACTGTGTTGGCCTTTCGTCAAAAAATTTTCCACTAAAATGTTTATAGAGGTTGTTATGAATTTACTCATTGTTGTAGCAATTTTATATGAATTCCTAAGTGTGTACTTTTGACAAACACTTGGACTGTAGGATATTTCACACTATTTGACTGCCCAATTTGAAGTTATGGTATTTTAGATGGATTCTTGAAGTGTTTTGGATGGTTGGCATAGATTTAAATTCGAATATTCCCTAACTCAAATCTGCAGAATATCTAATTCAAACATGGTGCCCTAGATCGAATATATAGAATATATCATTCAAATGATGATGTTGTGCCCTAGACTTTTCAAACTAAAAATTTTGAAAAGGACAGAGTGAGGAAAATTTACCGGAATGGAAGCCATTGTTGGTCTAGTTCTCTTATTTGTCGCTATGTGTCTCTGTGGCTCCTTGTTGAGGTCATTGTGTCCCTTGTTGGGGTCTATGTCTACCTTTTTGGATCGGGATGAATGCGAATGGGCCGAATGGAGTCGGTCGAGTTCAAGGATCAATGCTTGGAATGGGGTCGGTCGAGTTTGAACGAGACGAGTTAGGGTGAATGGGGTTAGGGCTTCTGGTTCTACTTGAATGTGGACTGTGCAGTGAGAATGGGGTTAGGTCGGTCGCAGGGTTCTATTCACTGTGCAATGTGAATGGTGTTATGGCGCCAGTCAGATTCTGTTTTCACTGTGTGCAATATTGCGAATGGTTTTAGGGCACGGTTGGGTTATGTTTGTAACATATATAACATATATATGTTATATATTTGTAACATATATATGTTATATATGTAACATATATATAACAATATTTTAATTTTATAGTGAAGTGGGGAAATTTTCCATGTGAACATCACTTGGACATGGTTGGTTAGTCGATCCTAAGAGATGGGGAATCCTTGTATCAAGGGTGAACTCTGCATGAACATAGAAAGAGAATTGGGTTAATATTCTCGAACCTAGACATGGTGGTGGAAGATAATGTTACGAAATTTGGAGATGTTATCAGGGGCCTGGGAAGAGTTATATTTTCTTTTTAATGACTTTCCCACCCTGAAATCGGTTCAACCAGAGATAGGGTCCAACATTTGAAAGAGCACCACACGTCTTGCATTGTTTGGTGCCCCCTCAGCGTCCATTGTAAATATGGTGAACCGAGTACCATCCATGCCCGATCGTACTCATATCTTCCTCCTTGGATTTTTCAATGTCCACTAGGTTAGCGATCTTGATGAGATAATATCTACCTTGGGCTACTTGTTTTCTCTTGGCTCTGGACCAATTTTTTAGTGTTCTAAGAAGAAAAAAGTTGTTATTCTCTTCTCCACAAACGACAACTATGATAGTGAAGTTCATGTCGGGAAGCATCTTCCATGGATACAGATGATGCTTGATCAACTTGGTCTTCCTCCAAAAACTCATTCCACCTTTGTGACAATCAAAGTACCATTGAGCTTATTCATAATCCAATGAATCATCAAAAGAAAAAAAACATGGATATTTGGATGCACTAAATTTGGAAACCTCATGCTCAAGGACAACTTGTGTGAATCTTTGTTTCTTTAGTAGATCAACAAGTAGATATCTTCACCAAATCTCTTCTAGATCCCGCCTAACCCCTGTGACTATAATTTTTAATAATATTACGTACAACCACTATTACCGAGTAACCATCTAACCCCTAAGAACCTATGGCCTTTAACCCTTATAATCACTATAATTTATTTCCCCAAACGCATTTGACTCATAACCACTACAATTTTTAGAATCCCAAACCCCTAAACCCTTGAAAATTTAACCCTAATATTTAACCCTTATAACCCCAAACATGTACATTAACTATTACATCTATCCATTATTAGTATTATTATATCACCTAGTTAACCCTAATCACTTATAACTTCTATAATTTCTAACTTATAAACCCCAAATAGCTAAAGCCTAACTTATTAACCCTAATCACCTAATACCTATATCTCACAAACATTAATCCTTATAATACTCAAACCATATAACCACTTTACTCCATAGCACTATAACCCTTATCATCCCCAACACCTAACCCTTAATTATCACCATACCTAATCCCTATAAAGCACAATTCTAAACTAATGTAACCTTTATCTGACTTGTAACTCCTAATGAGCTTAACGACCATAACCCCTAATACAACATTTCAACATGAAGATCAAAAACATCAAATCATACTATAACATGGCCCTACAATCTCGAGAATACAAAGGTCATGGCTATGTCAATTGACATAGGTGAAAAGGAAGATGTGTCTAGTGACACCAAAATAACAAGAGAATAATTAGTAGAGAATTGTAAATTCATTATATTAAGAAAACAATTAAGTAGAATGTGTTTGTTGACACAAAGACAAAAGAATCTATGTCAACCAACACACACTAGATAAATGAGGAACCAAATGCAAAGAATGTTCAAACTAGCACAAGAGAGAGAGAATTTGTGTTGATTTCCATAGAACATGGAATGCATGATACAAATAAGAAAACTCTATAATTCATGTTGACCTACACACTATTGAACAATGAGTTGATAGATGCTAAAAGCTATAACTAGGGATTCAACAAGGTGATCAATGAGAAACTTGGGAAGGATTAATTCTACATATTCAAAGGGCTATCATGACAATCAATTAGACTATTAATGACATCAATACCAAAAATTTATTGATATGATGAAACAAGGAGTATAGGTTACAAACATTATGATCTTAGACAAGGATGGAGCACAAAAATACATATGGAAATACGAGATCTCTCTCTAACCAATATGTTATTGGATGATGGTTCCATAGTAAACAATATGATGAAGGATACATGGGGAAATTTAGAGAAATCAAAATTGAGGCCACTAGAGTTGTTGATTGACAATAAAATCCATCAATAGCTTCGACAAGGTGATCAATGAACATTTCATATTGAATTCATTCAATAGATTCCAAGGATCACTGCAACATTATCAATTGGACTATTAATGATTTCAATTTCATATGGAAATAGAAGATCTCACTCTACCAAATTTAATAATATTAGATGGTGATTATAGAATAATCATTATGATGGAGACAAAAATAATTAGAGAAACCAAAATTGTGACCACCAATAAGGAGAAATAGTCATTGATGATTAGTAATCCAACACAATTGCATTCAAAAATAGGAGAATATTGAATAATTATTGATTTAATAAGTTGCAATAATGAATGAGGAGTTGGTTGTTTCTAGTGAATCCTCTAGAAGCAGGCAAGATGAACTATATGAATGCAAAGGGAAAGGGTAGTATAACTAGAGGATTTCTTAGAGGTAATAAATAATTTGATAGTGGATCATTGTAGCATTGGAATATGGATAATATAAGTTTTTGGTTGCTATAATATATAATCAAAAATAATAACTAAACCCAAAGGGAAGAATCCACTCAAGTGAATGAAGAGAAGGAAAATTACCCATCACACGGCTTGACAAATGTTACCACTGGTAAATGTAAAATTCAATGAAGGTATCCCATGACCATAGTAACTAAGTTGTTCTTAAATACAGGGAACATATACCCACCTAAAAAATTAATGTAGAAATGAAGAATGAACCTCAACACATCATAATGGGAATTGAGTGGAGGATAGAATTGCTAGCCAAGCATTTAACATATTTAAGAATAGAAAGAATTATTTGCATGGTCCTATAAATATGGAATCTAACCCATTGTTCAATAGGGAAGTGGGGTAAGTTATCCACCACAAAATATGGAAGCTAAGTCCAAGGCCCCGAGGGGACAAAGGTTGAATTCTAATTTGGTGGGAATATTAAATTAGAAAAATCGTTTCCTTTCTTAGATGTGATGGTAGATAGTTGACGACATTTACAAGAATAAAATACAAGGAAATATTGGAAGAGCTTGAGGAAATTTCAAGAATGCCTCAGCTTATCCCCTTGGTGAATAAAAAATTACCAAACAATGACAAATACTAAAGGTTGATGAGACATATAAAAGACCGACGAAAGCCTAAAACTTGTGTCAACCAAATTGGGTACTCTGAAAGAAAATTAGGGTTTATGGTTTACATGATGAAGTGATAATGGAATAAAGTGGGTGTGTCACTCAAATTTGAGTCCAAAAACCCTCCCATATTGTTAAGGCATGCCAATAGTCCATCCATGACAAATTTCAATGCATACAGAAACTGTTTGAAAAATTTTCAGTGTTGGCCCCATTCGCAGGTCCCTATTGTTGGACGTGTCTAGTCCTCGTGAAATTTTTGTTCCTCATTCATCGTTACTCGTTCCTCATTCCTTGACCATGGTTTAGTCCCCAAGATCCATTATTTTTGTACAAAATTACATACTAATGGCATAAAATTATCGATGAAATTTTTCCGTCGATAGTATATCAAATTCGTCGCAAGATTATTTACATTCGTCTCTCTTGCAACGATATCAAATGATGCAGCTTGGATTCATTTCATATTTGGTTTATCAAATTGAAATCTCAATTTGATACTTTGCAATCTAGTTGGACCTTCATTCAAATACAAATATGAAACTTGGAATCATTAACATATCTACTAGAACATATGAAAAATAGTTGGGTTTATGGTTTACATCATGAATTGATGATGGAAAAAAGTGGGTGTGTCAGTCAAATTTGAGTCCAAAAACCCTCCCATATCGTTAAGGCATGTGAATAGTATATCCAGGCCAAATTTCAATGCATACAGATACAGTTTGAAAACATTTTGACGTTGGCCCCATTCACATGTCATTGTCGCCTGCCTCTAGTATCTTGATGGTGTTGATTAAGCAATCAACGAAATAGAGGGATTTTTCATCACAACTATGACGCAAATACATTGTATATACATTAATGTAGAACCTGAAATCAAAATGGAGAAAGACCAACGAAAGCCTAAAACTTGTGTTAACCAAATTGGGTACTATGAAAGAAAATTAGGGTTTATGGTTTACATGATGAATTGATGATGGAATAAATTGGGTGTTAGTCAAATTTGAGTCCAGAAACCCTCCCATATCATTAAGGAATGTGAATAGTCTATCCAGGTCAAATTTCAATGCATACAGATACAGTTTGAAAACATTTCGACGTTGGCCCCATTCACATGTCATTGTTGCTCGCCTCTAGTATCTTGATGGTGTTGATTAAGAAATCAACGAAATAGAGGGATTTTTCATCAAAAATATGATGCAGATACATTGTATATACATTAATGTAGAACCTGAAAGTAAAATGAAGAAAGACCGACGAGAGCCTAAAACTTGCGTCAACCAAATTGGGTACTCTGAAAAAAAATTAGGGTTTATGGTTTACATGATGAAGTGATGATGGAAGAAAGTGGTTGTGTCACTCAAATTTGAGTCTATAAACCCTCCCATATCGTTAAGGCATTCCAATAGTCTATCCATGGCAAATTTCAGTGCATACAGAAACTGTTTGAAAATATTTCAATGTTGGCCCCATTCATAAGTCCCTGTTGTCGGTGTCTAGTCCTGGTGCAATTTTCGTTCCTCGTTCACCATTCCTCATTCCTCATTCCTTGAACATGGTGTAGTCCCCAAGATCCATTATTTTTGTACAAAATCACATACTAATGGCATAAAATTATCAACAAACTTGTTTTGACGATACTATAGCAAATTCGTCGCAAGATTATTTACATTTGTCTCTCTTGCAACAATATCAAATGATGCTTGGATTCATTTCATATTTTGTTTATCAACTTGAAATATCAATTTGATACTTTGCAAGCTAGTTGGACCTTCCATCAAACACAAATATGAAACTTGGAATCATTAACATATCTACTAGAACATATGAAAAATAGTTAGTTTTATGGTTTACATGATTAATTGATTATGGAAGAAAGTGGATGTGTCAGTCAAATTTCAGTCCATAAACCATCCCATATCATTAAGTCGTGTGAATAGTCTATACAGGTCAAATTTCAATGCATACAGATACAGTTTGAAAACATTTCGACGTTGGCCCCATTCACATGTCATTGTTGCCCGCCTCTAGTATCTTTATGGTGTTGATTAAGAAATCAATGAAATAGAGGGATTTATCATCAAAAATATGGCACAGATACATTGTATATACATTAATGTAGAACCTGAAATAAAAATGAAGAAAGACCGACGAAATCCTAAAACTTGTGTCAACCAAATTGGGTACTCTGAAAGAAAATTAGGGTTTATGGTTTACATGATGAAGTGATGATGGAATAAAGTGGGTGTGTCACTCAAATTTCAGTCCATAAACCCTCCCATATAGTTAAGGCATGCCAATAGTCTATTCATGACAAATTTCAATGCATACAGAAATTGTTTGAAAAAAATTCAACGTTGGCCCCATTCGCAGGTCCCTGTTGTCGGTGTCTAGTCCACGTGCAATTTTCATTCATTGTTCATTGTTCCTCATTCCTCGTTACTTGACCATGGTGTAGTCCCCAAGATCCATTATTTTTGTACAAAATTACATACTAATTCCATAAAATTATTAACGAACTTTTTCCGACAATAGTATAGCAAATTCGTCGCAAGATTATTTACATTTGTCTCTCTTGCGACGATATCAAATGATGCTTGGATTCATTTCATATTTGGTTTATCAACTTGAAATCTCAATTTGATACTTTTCAAGATATTTGGACCTTCAGTCAAATACAAATATGAAACTTGGAATCATTAACATATCTACTGGAACATATGAAAAATAGTTGGGTTTATGGTTTACATGATGAATTGATGATGGAAGAAAGTGGGTGTGTCAGTCAAATTTGAGTCCAGAAACCCTCCCATATCGTTAAGGCATGTGAATAGTCTATCCAAGTCAAATTTCAATGCATACAGATACAGTTTGAAAACATTTCGACGTTGGCCCCATTCACATGTCATTGTTGCCCGCCTCTAGTATCTTGATGGTGTTGATTAAGCAATCAATTAAATAGAGAAATTTATCATCACAATTATGAAACAGATACATTGTATATACATTAATGTAGAACCTGAAAGAAAAATGAAGAAAGATCGACGAAAGCCTAAAACTTGTGTCAACCAAATTGGGTACTCTGAAAGAAAATTAGGGTTTATGGTTTACATGATGAAGTGATGATGGAATAAAGTGGGTGTTTCACTCAAATTTGAGTCCATAAACCCTCCCATATTATTACAGCATGTGAATATTCTATCCATGAAAAATTTCAGTGCATACAAAAAATCTTTGAAAAAATTTCAACGTTGGCCCCATTCGCAGGTCCCTATTGACAGTGTCTAGTATCTTGATGGTGTTGATTAAGAAATCAATGAAATAGAGGGATTTATCATTAAAAATATGATGCAGATACATTGTATATACATTAATGTAGAACCTGAAATAAAAATGAAGAAAGACCGACGAAATCCTAAAACTTGTGTCAACCAAATTGGGTACTCTGAAAGAAAATTAGGGTTTATGGTTTACATGATGAAGTGATGATGGAAGAAAGTGGGTGTGTCACTCAAATTTGAGTCCAAAAACCATCCCATATTGTTAAGTAATGCTAATAGTCTCTCCATGAAAAATTTCAGTGCATACAGAAACTGTTTGACAAAATTTCAACGTTGGCCCCATTCGCAGGTCCCTGGTGTCGGTGTCTAGTCCTCGTTCCTCGTTCCTTGTTCCTCATTAATTGACCATGGTTTAGTTGCCAAGAACAATTATTTTGTACAAAATTACATACTAATGGCATAAAATTATCGACAAACATTTTTCGTCGATAGTAAAGCAAATTCGTCGCAAGATTATTTACATTCGTCTCTCTTGGGACGATAACAAATGATGCTTGAATTCATTTCATATTTTGTTTATCAACTTTAAATCTCAATTTGATACTTTTCAAGCTAGTTGGACCTTCATTCAAAGACAAATATGAAACTTGGAATCATTAACATATCTACTAGAACATATGAAAAATAGTTGGGTTTATGGTAATTTCCATGATGAATTGATGATGGAAGAAAGTGGGTGTGTCAGTGAAATTTGAGTCCAGAAACCCTCCCATATCGTTAAGGCATGAGAATAGTCCTTGACCATGATGTAGTCCCCAAGATCCATTATTTTTGTACAAAAGTACATACTAATGGCATAAAATTATCAACGAACTTTTTTCAACGATAGTATAGCAAATTCATCGCAAGATTATTTACATTAGTCTGTTAAGAACCAAATATCAATATAGCATAGAAAAACCTCATAAAAAGTACTCAACGCCTTGAAAAAGAGATAATTTCAGATAACAAGCCTCTTCGAGGGGGCAACCTCCTTTTACCCCACTTAAATATTCAAGTACAAGATGATTCAAAATGAAAATGTCTCCTTGGTATATATAGGAGACTAGG
>ML776619.1:116831-130610 GCA_009831015.1 Picea engelmannii
TTTGTTACTATATTCTTTTGTAAATCATTTATGTCCCTACACATTTCTTCACCTTCATCAAGAGTCCAAGTAGGATTGTTTGGAGGCTTATTTGGTGTAGAAGTTCCCTTTTTGGGTGGCATGTTGGCCAAGTATCACTTTTGCACCTTGATTTTGAGGTGGTTCTGCTAGACAATCTTTCTTCTATTGTATCTCCCAAGTTTCGGACCTTATGGGTATGAAAATTTCTTTTATGTAGTTCTATGATATTTCTTCTCTGCAATGCTACAGGTCTGATCAAAATTGGATGTGCCAAGTGGAATTTATGGTAACTTCCCCACAACTTGCCAATTTTTTGCCTTTCCAGTAGATCTCACTTGTATAGCGTGCCCCGCACAAAATAATTGATATAAATTATGAAAATCATAGGAGAAATACTACAGACTATCCACGATCCAATGAAATTGGTCCAACTCAATTTGGATACTCTAGGAAGAAGTTATGATTGTTTTACCTAGAACACCTTCTTGAGACTAGTCAATAGGACTAGTCAAATACCCTATCTTACACAGGGTGTATCTACAAATTTAAGATGACCCATAAGCTGAAATTTTTACCACATATACCTTATTAATTTTTGTGAATAGCCTCCAGATTTTAGGGTCTAAAAAATTACAGAAAATTTTTTATAACGAAAATTCCGCAATGACTCAGTTCAGGATGATTCCAAAACCCTATCTTGTTCAGGTTGTATCTCCAAAATTAAAAGGCCTCAGGAGATGAAATTTTAACCCAACGTACATGTTAGCGTTGGAAGTCACTCTTGGATTGCTTGCAGGAGCAGAGCCCGACACCCATCAGTTTAATGTCACGATTTGTTTATAAAGGGGTGATGAAATGGAAGTAAACTCAGAACAATATTGTTTCAACATCGAAACTAGACCAGGCATGCATGGACGAGTGAGGTCTTAGATAAACTTCAAACAGTGAGTTGTAATAAGGGTGAGTAGGGGGAAGACTTGTATAAGAAGAGTGCGGGGGACTGTTATAAACAACAGGTTTCTAACAGACTGTAGGAGAAAGCATCAAGAGGAAAGATCTTCTTACACCCAAATGCAAGAAACCAGAGAAAATAGTAATGCAACAACAAATCATTTATCATAACATAATTGTGCTAATTCACGCGAAGCATTCGTTCATGAACCCTCTGGTGTAAGACGAAAACATAGATGGAGCGGGAAAACTGTTTGTCA
The DNA here is from genome assembly GCA_009831015.1 of Picea engelmannii. NCBI lineage: Eukaryota > Viridiplantae > Streptophyta > Pinopsida > Pinales > Pinaceae > Picea > Picea engelmannii. The sequence goes on from ML776619.1 coordinate 118,064, forward strand.
TAAAACAGAAAATCTCAAACACAGATGTATAACCTAGAAAACTCGAATGGTTGTTAAAACTTTACAGCCGGGAGCTTCGCTCTACCATCGATAGATACCAAAATGGAAAAAATGCCTACATATACTCAAAACAATAACAGCATCAAAACCGAGACGTCGCATTAAACACATTGCGTCCGCATGGCTTCTGACAATCTGCAGTTGCAATCTTTGAATGATCGTGCAACTTCGGCGGACGCAATCGGACTCTCTGACAATTCTGTGGGTGAATCGACGTGCCTTTAATTCATTGCCAGACTTTCCCATTATGGCGGAGCTGATGTCTAACCACCACCAACTACCTCAATAACTTCTTTATGGGGATTGAGGATGACCCGGCCAACTCAACACTTTTGGGACGTGGAAGGCCTCATGCGCTGCCACCTGGATTAGTTGAACGGCCTGATGAATAGGCGTGGAGGACCGCGCGGAGGATGAGGCGCACAATGGGAGTGGTGGCGATGAGACTATGAGGGTGGAAATGAGAGGTGATGAGGTGTGAGAGATGTGACAGGGAAGAACACACGGCGGAAGATGACAGGCTGAGGGGGGAGGAGATGGGATATAACGGACACCTTATTTATTGGCGATTGTCGTGGAAGGGGACGGGACACGTGGCAAGTAATGAGTGGGCGATGACATGTGGGATGGACCACATGGACGGAAAGAGGGGAGATGGACAGATGCTGGAGAATGGGGAGGGGCTAAAGGGGACGATCCTCATTGCACGGTCGGGTGGAGGAAAGATGGAAAGATGACACGACAAGGGAGGGGGCCCCATGTTGATTTAAAACCATGCAGCTGAGAAGGATGGGATCGCCTGAGCGTCGTTGATCCATGCACTATAATCTTAGCCGTCAGAGAGATGCGCCCCCGATTTTGGACCCCCCCCCCTCTGCTTAAAGGTAGAAAGGCGGGGGGTCCAAAATCGCCTCACGCGACGTTGATCCGGGTGCTTTGATATTGACCGCTGAAGAGGTGCGCCCCGGATTCCGGACCCCCCCCCCCCCTCCGCTTAAAGGTAGAAAGGTGGGGGGGCTCCGGAATCCGATGCACACCGTTGATCTGGGTGCATGAAATCTTGTCGTCCATATTTGCTTGTCATTTACCACAGGTGCATTTTCATTTAGAACTTAGGACAAGTGGGTTTTTACCCATTTCTTATCATTTTACCCCCATACCAGAATTATCGCTAACATTTGGCTCCATGGGGGATAGAGTCATCCCTGTGATGCTCTAAGAACACTTTTGTAGATTCAGTGCCTTGTTGTTGGGCTATGGAGTCATTTATTAAACTGAAAACAAAAACAAAAACAATATTTACAAGGCAAAAGAGCCGACTGCGGCTCACAAAAAACATTTTTTCAAGAAATGTCCATTTACTAGGCCACTAAAAACTTCTTGGCCTTCCAGATCCTGCAACCTGTAAGTGTTATTTGAAAATACTTCAAGGATCTTGAAAGGACCAAACCAGAGGGCATCAAACTTGTTGTGCTTTCCCTTATCTTGTCTAGGTGCATCCCATTTGAGCACCAGATCACCCTGCTCGAATTCTTTCTTTCTGCCCTTCCTGTCAAAAGCCTGCTTGATCTTCTGTTGATGATTCTAGGCCCTGTCCATGACCTATTATCTGATCTACTGCACTTCCACCATTTGATGAATCCTTCTGACCATGTGGTCAGGTTCCGCTTCAAGGTCCTAGAGGAATTTATCCACAGATACGGCGAGCTGAGTAGGGAAAACAGCCTCTGCTCCATAAACAAGTTGGAAAGGTGAGATGCCCAGGGATTTCTTGGTTGTCACCCGATCGGCCCATAGAGAAAATTTGAGCTTTGAATCCCAGGCCCTTTTATTATCTTCCAATAATTTCTTAATAAGCTTGATCAGACTTTTATTGGAAGATTTCGCCAGTCCATTTCCTTGAGGATAATAGGGAGTAGAGTGAATCAGTGAAATCTCAAACTGTTCACGAAACTTGACCAGAGGCTCAGACCTGAAGGGGGCGGCGTTATCAATGACAATTCTGCTAGGGCATCCAAATCTGGCTATGATGTCTTCCAGGAAGTTGATAATTACTTTGTGAGAAGTGCTCCTGGTGGGGACAGCCTCTATCCATTTGGTGAAATAATCTGTCGCAGTCAGGATCCATCTGTGTTGGCCACTTGAGGGAGGGTGAATTTCTCCAATGAAGTCCAATCCCCACTGTTGAAATGGCATTGAAACCACTACGGGCTTTAATGGCAGAGATTTGAGTTGTTGCTTTCCTGAGAACTTTTGGCATTTGATGCAAGCTCTGACCTCTCTGCAGACATCAGGGAATAAAGTGAGCCAGTAATACCCAGCTCGGAGGATCTTATGGGCTGTGGTTTTCCAGAAATGATGACCCCCACAAAGGCCATTGTGAAAATCAAATATAATCTGTTGGGCTTCTTGTGGGCCCAGGCACCTTAAAAATACCCCTAGAGGGTCTTTCCAGTACAAGGCTTGGTCAATGAGGCAATATCTGACCACCTTGAGCTTTAGATCTCTCGCCTTGCTCTTTTTCATTCCATCGGGAGGCCTCAATTCTTGCAGAAAGTATAAGATATCCTTGTACCAGGCGCATGCTTCTAGTGATAAGGCATTCTGGAAATGCGCGTTGGATGACTCAGCTTGCTCGTTGATGGAATTGATTCCCAAGGCTCTACAATTGGATTCGGCCAGCAAATTGGCTAAACCCTGTCCCTTTATCAACTTGGTGGGCTTGATCTCCAGATAGAACTCTAGGATCTTGGAAATCCACTTACCTCTCCTTCTGTCTATGTCGGGCTGTATAAGAATGTCCTTCACGGAAGCTGAAGGGACATATGCAGTGATTTTTGAATGCAAGACATAGACTCTGAAAGCTTTGAGGGATTTCACCAAGGCATAAGCCTGCTTCTCCATGATCTCGTACTGGAGTTCTACATCTCTCAATTCCTTGCAAAATAAGGCAATAGGTTGCTCTCGCCCCTGATCATTTTTCTACAATAAGACTGTTGCTACTGTATCACAAGAAGCAAAAGAAAAAATCAGGAAATCTTTAGAATAATCAGGACTAATTAGCACAGGTGCCTCAATCAACGCCTCCTTTATTTGGACAAAAGATTCCCTGGGTTCAGCAGTCCATTTTACTTCATTCCCCTTCCTGAGCATGGCTGTGATGTGTTTCACCAACTCAGCAAAATTTGAGACAAATCGCCTCAGAAAATTTATCTTCCCCAGAAAGGCCTGAACTTCCTTCTTAGATCTGGGAAGCGATAGGGTCTGAAGTGCTTCTACCCTGCTAGGGTCAATCCTTACTCCCTCTACTGACACTATATGGCCTAATAGCTTCCCCTCCTTCATAGAAAACAAATATTTCTTAGGGTTTAAGGAGAAGCCAAACCTCCGACACTTTAGGAAAACCTTCTTTAAGTGGTAGCAGTGCTCCTTATCTGTCCTGGAGAAGACTATGATGTCATCTAAATAGATCACCACAAATTGGTCCTTTTCCCCGATGAAGGTTATGTCCATGGCTCATTGAAATGTTTCTCCTGCATTCATCAGTCCGAAAGGCATTTTAGCATACATGAACGTGCCCCAAGGAGTGGTGAAGGCCGTTTTTCCCTGTCTTCAGGCATGACTGATATCTGGTTGTAACCAGAAAAGCCATCAATCGTGGATATTCTAGATGCGCCAGTGACCTTTTGCAATATGTGTTCCATGTTGGGCAGGGGGTAATTGGCCTTCCTTGAGCTCCTGTTCAGGTTTCTAAAATCAACACAGAGTCTGATTTCCCCACTTTTCTTTTTTACTGGGACCAAATTGGCCACCCAATCGGAATATCTCAAGGGGACAATGATTTGGGCATCTAGCAGCTTCTTCACTTCTTTCTCCATGACAGGCAGCAACATGGGATTTATCTACCTCAGCTTCTTCTTAAATGGCTTAGCCTCTTCCTTCGGTGGGATCTTGTGCTCAATGACTGATGTGTCATATGTCTTGAGGTCTTCGTAGGTCCATGCAAACACATCAGCAAACTCTCTCAGTAGCTCAGTATATTCAGCCCTCTGCTCCTTGGTCAAACTCTTTGACAGCTTGACAAACTTAGGCTCCTCTGGTGTGCCAATGTTGCACTCAGTCGTGTCAGCATCATCACCTGACACTCTCCCCTTTACTTCCACATCATTCCCATCGAACAATATTTTTAGCAGGATTAGTCCTTTTGGAATGTAATTCCTCGGTAGTTGGATAATCTGGTGGTCAACAATTTTATTTAAAAATTCTCTAGGGTGATGGTCACCTTCCATGTCAGGATCTTCATCTATGTGTAGCGCAGAAAAGTCATCAACGGGTTGGAGAAATTTCTCGATTTCGAGGTCATCTTCAAATACCTTCCAATGTTTGACATTGTCCAGTACAGAGGGTCTATACCTTATTTCAACATTTGATTTGACCATAGGTGGCAGGGGAAATTCGAGCAGACTAGCTGAGACAGCTAAAGAATCAGCTGAAGTATTTTCTTCCCTCGGAATGTAAGAAATATTAAAATCCAGGAAGAAATTATCAACTAGGTCCCATACCTCATTTCTGTAATTCTTGAGCCGGGGATTTTTAGCACGATAGGCATTTCTGACCTGCTGGATAATCAACTCAGCATCCCCAAATATTGTTATCTCTTTAATTCCCATTTCCTTTACAGCCCTCATACCCAGAACAAGAGCTTCATACTCTGCCACGTTGTTGGTGGTGTCAAATTCCATCTTATATGACAGGGATATGGTCTTCTGAGCAGGTGACATGAAAACCACCCCAGCTCTAGCGCTTTCTCGGGAATAGGCTCCATCAAAAAACATTTTCCAGATTGGGTTGATGAAGGGAGGAACTTCAGGGGAAACAGTGGGCTGCTTTTTGAGTTTGAGAGGAGGCTCGGGGGTATAGGTGACTTGTAGTAAACTGGAGCCTAAATCAATGTCCAAGTAAAATATGGGTTGATTGGTAGGGTTGGCTTCATCATTGATTATGTAGGCCAGTTGGGCTTCCCTATACAGTCTTCTATGCTCTCCTCCAAACACTGGGATAGTAGCATACATGAGATCCATCTGTAAAGTTCCCCCTAGTCTCTTTATCCAAGATCTCGACAATAGCATACCGAACTTGGGGGGGACATCAGCCACTATGATATCCATGACCACATTTTTCATGGGCAATTGGAACAAGGTCACAACCAGGTCTTTAATAACTCCAAGACATTGAACCCTCCTGGAGTCAAAGGAATAGAGGTCATGGTAGGCTTGGGTGACTTCTAGTCCTAACTCTTCCATGACATTTTTGGGCATGAGGTTGTGAGAAGCCCCTGAATCCATCAAGCAATTGTGCATCACTTTATTATGTATGTTCAAGGATGTGTAGAAAGGAGGGGATGAATTGTCTCTGTCTTCTACCATAGGGCCTAGAATAACTACAGGCTTTTCTTCTTGGAGATTTATGGAGTCTGTAGGAAGGCATGAGGCTTCAGATTGTAAAAGCTCAGAGAAGCATTTTTTAAATTCCTCATGCTTAATTAGCTCAGTGAGGGGCACAGGGATTCTGATCTTTTGAATTTCATGCTCGAAATTAAAAGAAGATGTAAGCTTTGGGATTTCTCTTATTTCAGGAACATGATTGTGGACAATGGGAGAGAGGGGTTGAGCCTTCTTACCTCTGTGAGTGTCTACTACTTCATTAGCAGGTTTCTCTATTTTAGTGGACCGCTCAAGAATATCAGGTGTTGTTTTCCTCTTGTTGGACCTCAGATTGTACCTGCCTCGGCCACCACTAGCCTTGTCTCCCTTGCTCAATTCATTTAGTTGGTTGTTCATGAGAGACTCCCCGTATGTTGATTGAGTCAGATGAGGAAAAGGGGGAGTGTCTTCTAAGTAGTGGATTTCAGGATCAAGCTCCTTTGTTTCCCTTTCTTCCTCATCGGCAACCAAATTGTTCTGAAAAGGGGCCTGAACTCTCTGATCTTCCCTGTCTCTTCCTCTCTCTGTGTGCATAGTCGGGGGAACAATATTATTTGGCCTTCTGAATCCTCCTTTGTTTTCTGTGCCCTGCGGACCTTTATACATTTGCTTCCTTTCCACCTTCAATCTCTCCATTTCTTCATATAGAAACTTCATCATCTTGGTCATTTCATCCACTTGAGTGTGGGGCAACGATGGGCTAGAAGTTGGGGCTTCAGATTTTCCCTTTCCTCGGTCTGCGTCAGCTTTGTTTCTTAGTCTGTCAGCTACTAATATAATGGATTCCACTTCTACGGCCGCATCTTGCATTTGAGATGAGGAGGTGGCTCTTCTTTCTCTCAATAGCAGGCAGAAATCAGGGTCAAATGCACCAGCATAGGAAATTTGGGCAGAGGCTTCTGAGGGCTTTATCTCTGCAGGAATCTTATTATACATTTTATTGAATCTTTTGGAGAATTCAGAGATAGACTCTCCTTTGATTTTCTTCAGAGACCCAAACTCTATCATGTAATACATGAAATCCTTCCTATCCCCCCACTGCCTCAGAAAAACACTGTCCAGGGCTTCAATTCCAGCAATAGATCTGGGGGTCAATCCTCTAAACCATTTCCTCACCTTGCCATCTAGGCTCTGTACAAAGACTCTCATCCAAACATCTTCATTTTCAATATTCAGGTTATCTGTGTAACTGTAGAAAGCAGCCAGGTGCTCTTCTGCAGTTACATCCCCTTCCCTGGTGAACTTGGGCATGTATTTCAAGTAGTCTCCAACAGGGAGAGGATTCATAGGATGGGGTAGGATTAAGGGAGCGTACCTAGCAGGGAATATGGAATCCATTCTATTCATAGGGGGATTAGCACCAGCCATAGGAGTATTAGGTGGAGGAGAACTAGGAGGAGAAGGAGTTCATGAAGGGGCTACTGGGAAAGAATCTCGAAGTGGAGTGGGGAACAAGAGAAGATTCAAGGAGAAGGCTAATGAACTCAAGCCAGCAGGTGTTTCTCTTTGTGAAGGAGTGGGGAAATCTTCTATAGTCCCAGGTCTACGCTACAGAATAGCTTCAGAGGAGAAGGGAGTGACAAGGATTTCTCCCTCCAATCCCAGACCAGGAGGGGAAAACTCAGCAGGAACACTCCCAAAATTCAAGAAACGAGAAACCTCTGAAGGAGGTCTAATAAGAAACTGAGGAGGAGAAAAAGGAGTTCTCTCAGAAGGGGATGGTGTATTACTTGTTTCGACGATGGAAGCTTCTTTTGCAGAGCTCTTTCCTCTTCTACGCACCGCTTCTGAGTCAGCTTCAGGTGTAGCTAGAGGCAGCTGTGGATGAGACCACGTGTGTCTGCCTCTGAAAGCCACAATTAACAGAGCAGGTTTTTCCCAGCGGAGTCGTCACAATGGAGTCGCCAAGTGCACAATAGCAATCTTCAAGTTTTGATATCTGATGCACCTTCAGAATCAGTTGATCATTGTCGTTCAATCCCAGGGAAAATATTCAACTTCATCCCCGACAACAGCGCCAAAAATGTTAGCGTCGGAATTCACTCCTGGATTGCTTGCAGGAGCAGAGCCCGACACCCATCAGTTTAATGTCACGATTTGTTTATAAAGGGGTGATCAAATGGAAGTAAACTCAGAACAATATCGTTTCAACACCGAAACTAGACCAAGCATGCATGGGCGAGTGAGGTCTTAGATAAACTTCAAACAATGAGTTGTAATAAGGGTGAGTAGGGGGAAGACTTGTATAAGAAGAGTGCGGGGGACTGTTATAAACAACAGGTTTCTAACATACTGTAGGAGAAAGCATCAAGAGGCAAGATCTTCTTACACCCAAATGCAGGAAACCAGAGAAAACAGTAATGCAACAACAAATCATTTATCATAACATAATTGTGCTAATTCACGCGAAGCATTCGTTCATGAACCCTCTGGTGTAAGATGAAAACATAGATGGAGCGGGAAAATTGTTTGTCATAAAACAAGAAATCTCAAACACAGATGTATAACCCAGAAAACTAGAATGGTTGTTAAAACTTTACAGTTGGGATCTTTGCTCTACCATCGATAGATACCAAAATGGCGAAAACGCCTACATATACTCAAAACAATAACAGCAGCAAAACCGATACGTCGCATTAAACACATTGCATCTGCATGGCTTCTGACAATCTACAACTGCAATCTTTGAATGATCGTGCAACTTCGGCGGACGCAATTGGACTCTCTGACAATTCCGTGGGTGAATCGACGTGCCTTTAATTCGTCGCCAGACTTTCCCATTATGGAAGAGCTTATTTATAACCACCACCAACTACCTCAATAACTGCTTTATGGGGATTGAGGACGACCCGGCCAACTCAGCACTTTTGGGACGTGGAAGGCCTCCTGCACTTCCACCTGGATTAGCTGAACGGCCTGATGAATAGGTGTGGAGGCCCGCGTGGAGGATTAGGCGCACAATGGTTGTGGTGGCACTGATACTATGAGGGTGGAAATGAGAGGTGATGAGGTGTGAGAGATGTGACAGGGAAGGACACACGGTGGAAGATGATAGGCCGAGGGGGGAGGAGATGGGATATAATGGACACCTTATTTATTGGAGGTTTTCGTGGAAGGGGACGGGGCACGTGGCAGGTAATGAGTGGGCGATGACATGTGGGATGGATCACATGGATGGAAAGAGGGGAGATGGACAGATGCTGGAGAACGGGGAGGGGCTAAAGGGGACGAGCCTGATCGCACGATCGGGTGGAGGACAGATGGAAAGATGACACGACAAGGGAGGGGGCCCCATGTTGATTTAATATCGCACAGCTGAGAAGGATGGGATCGCCTGAGCGTCGTTGATCCAGGCGCTATAATCTTAGCCATCGGAGAGATGCGCCCCCGATTCTGGACCCCCCCCCCTCCGCTTAAAGGTAGAAAGGCGGGGGGGGTTCGGAATCGCCTCGCGCGTCGTTGATCCGAGAACTTTGATCTTGACCGCTGAAGAGGTGCGCCCCGGATTCTGGACCCCCCCCCCCCTCCACTTAAAGTTAAAAAGGCGAGGGGGCTCCGGAATCCGATGCGCGTCGTTGATCCGGGCGCGCGAAATCATGTCGTCCATATTTGCTTGTCATTTACCACATGCGCATTTGCATTTAGAACTTAGGGAAAGTGGGTTTTTACCCATTTCTTAGCATTTTACCCACATACCAGAATTATCGCTAACAGTACTTTGATTCATCTACTAAATATCCTCCAATCCATTCCTTCTGAAACAATGTAGAAAAAAAGTTATAGCGAAAATTCCAAGTTGTCTCAGATGTAGCAGCGAAACCCCAAGACCTTGAGCCCTGATACCATATGTTAAGAACCAAATATCAATATAGCATAGAAAAACCTCAGAAAAAGTACTCAACGCCTAGAAAAAGAGATAATTTCAGATAACAAGCCTCTTCGAGGGGGCAACCTCCTTTTACCCCACTTAAATGTTCAAGTACAATATGATTCAAAATGAAATTGTCTCCTTGGTATATATAGGAGACTAAGAGGTATAATTGCAACTAATGGCCTAAAGATGACATAAATAAAATAACATTACTAATATAATATGCCCCAATTAAGGGGTAGTGAGCCAATATTAGGGCTTAACATAGTCTCTCTTGCGACGATATCAAATGATGCTTGGATTCATTTCATATTTGGTTTATCAACTTGAGATCTCAATTTGATACTTTGCAAGCTAGTTGGACCTTCAGTCAAATACAATTATGAAACTTGGAATCATTAACATATCTACTAGAACATATGAAAAATAGGGTTTATGGTAATTTTAAGAAGATTCAAATAGGTAACAATATTGATGAAATCTTATATGATCATGATGGTATAAAAATGAAAGAGCTTCTCTTGTTTTCAAGAATAATTTATCCTCTACTTAACAAGGCCAACCACGTGAAGGTGGAAGCTCACATGGCGCCTCCCCTCCCCTCCCCCTCACATCACTCTCAATTGATCCCCAAAACCCAATCTATAAAATACAAAATAATCGAAAGCAATGTCCTATAAGATTCATGCATAGAAACTACAAAAACAAAAATTAATGAAGGTACATGAAATTATGTGTTTCTAGATGATAATTTTAGTCTACCACGTACTTTACTATATTGACAACTATTTTCAGGTTTCAAATAATAATTAAACAACATGTAACCTAGGATATAAAAACGTCGCATAAAACTTAAAAACATGTAATTAACCCATGACATTAAAAGTAAATTATTTTAATAGAATAATTCATACAAATTAAAATATTATATAGTCCCGTACCTAATCCAACCTCAACATCTGTGTAATCATCCTTATTCTCTATCTTGATCTTATTCATCGAACTCGACATATGTATCATCATCTTGTTCTGAAATGATGTTGAAAGGATTGATGATATCATCATCATCATCAATGTTATTTTCGAGCATATTTTCATTGACATCATCATCGGGAATTGCAATATTGTCTCCTTCGCATAGATCATGATCTTCTTCGTCTTCTTCATCAGTCGACCCTCCATGCTCTTCCGGCTCTATCTGATATTCTATCGAATCATCTTCTTCATCTTCAATATCATATTCTTCCTGTAAATGAGTATACTTAATTGGCCTTCCTCTTGGATCATATCTAACAACAAATGACCAATCCCTTTTACCTGGAACATTTAAGTAAAATACATGTTCACATTATCTTGGAAAAACATAGCGATCATGTCCTCTTTCAAACATCGTTGTTGTAATCATTGGAAATCCGTCAGCTTGTTGAATAATAGTTCTTTCCTCATCATGCTCATGCATTCGTAACCTATACCATTTGACATCGAACAATACTAATTTGAAAGAATTAAAGTCACACTCAAGTATATCATTTAAATACCCATAGTGTCTATTTTCAGATTCTCGGGGATGTCTGTCACTCCTAGAGGAAACATTAGTAACCTAGAATACTACAGTTATCCCACTATCAGAAGTTTTCCTTGTTTCATCCAATTGTTTCATGCAAAATTTATGACCATTACACCACATAGCCGTGTGGTGTTTCAACTGCAATATGTCAGATATGTAAAACATGCATTGTAAATTAATAAATTAACATATATTTATATAACTTCGAAAGTATCTGAAAAATACAATACACATGTAGTCACATTAGTATAATATAAAATAACTGAATAAAATGAGTGAAATTTCTTACCTGTCCATCTTTCAAACCATATACTAGATCAATTTCCCTTTGTGTAACATTGGCATCTCCGTTACGACGAGCTTCTCTAACCAATTCAAACAGTCATTGCCATGATAACCTACCTCCATTATGTTGTTTACATCTTTCAATCCATACATTCATTCAGTCAATATTGTTTGCAATGTATAAATGCATCGCATCCCACTCTAGAGCAACTGAATCAAAAAAACATAATTCGCCAATATTAAATATTAGTTATAACGTACAATATGTAGGTAATTATAAATATTTATAATTTATTAAATAAATTATATTAATATATTAATGAGTATGATCATACATACACAAAAAAAGAAACTTTATATGTATTAATAATATAAATTTTCACAATTATTAATATATTACCTCTCATTTTTTTCATTCTACCTTTCCCCAATAGATGCTCCTGATCTTCAAATTTTTTGATGGAGTTCACATCCCAAATGCGATCCATTGCATGCATAGTTGGCGCTACTAATTTAGGAAGATACTGACTAATATACACCATGGATTTATATACCATATATCCCTCCACCATAGAACCCTCAGGACGTGTTCTTTGTCTAACCAACGCCTTCAATGATTTCAAGTGCCTCTCCACCTTCCACATTGACCTTGTGTGAACAGGTCCACAAATTTCAATCTCCTCAACTTGGTGTATGAGGTAGTGTTCTTGTGCATTGAAAAATGTAGGAGGTATATACTTTTGCATTTCACACATTAGATGAGTAATTTCTCTCTTCCAATACTTTATATAATCTTCATGGATTTCTTTCAATGACAACCATCTACATGAGATCGTGACACAAGAAAATAACATGTTTCAACATAAGTACATAATATAATATATTACATTACATTACAAGTAAAGCACCTGTCATTAAGTACAACAATAATTTGAAAGAACATTTTTCACATAAATCACAACTACGTCTTACCTCATGTATTTTCCAAGATCATATATAACTTGTTTGACGTTGTTGTCAAAGTTGTTTGGGAGAGATAGCGATAGAACATACTGTAACAAAAAAATGAATAATTATTTGTTTTGACCAAAGTAGACAAGCAAAAATAAAATAAAAATATATATCTATAAGGCCAATATATATAAATATGTATACCAGAATTATTACCTTAATGAAGGTATGCCAATCATGTGTTTTTACCCCACCAAATTCACCTTTCTTCGTTAAGATATTTTTTATGTTTGAAGCAAAACCCGTGGGAAATTTAATTCTTTGAATGAC
>ML776619.1:132547-155507 GCA_009831015.1 Picea engelmannii
GTATACTATAACAAACATTCAAACAGTATATATACATATATATATAATTTTATATAAAATTGACAAAATAAAAAAATATAATGAATATATAGCTAATTACCATGGGATGATATTCATTCGATCCACCATCAATATGACCATATCTTGGATCATTTGATTTGTCCCATCATCGTCTTCCATGGGATCATTAACTTGATTTGTCCCATCATCTTCTTCCATGAGATCCTCATTTGCTTGGTCATGATGATGTTCCTCAGCTTGTACAACATCATTTCTATTAATACTTGCTGCAATATTCTGCGGAAAGTTAGAGGGCAACTCTAACTTTATAATTATAAACAATCATGCAAAATTAGTGTATACTATAACAAACATTCAAACAGTATATATACATATATATATAATTTTATATAAAATTGACAAAATAAAAAAATATAATGAATATATAGCTAATTACCATGGGATGATATTCATTCGATCCACCATCAATATGACCATATTTCCTACAATTTTTTGTAGTTGTTGCTATTAAAATTCTTACGGGGCGTCTGAAGCAACATTTTTTACAAGGGAAATAACATCTACCATCACCCTTTTCACTCGCTTTACTTTTTTCCCCACCTCTAATAACATTCTGCGACTTTTTTCGCACAAAAATACCCTTTCGGAACCGTCGTTGTTATAGCAAGATTGTCGCAAAATCTTTAAATCGTCAAATATTTATAAGCCAATTTTATGTCACTATCATCGCACTTGCGACAATAGTGACCTAAAAATATTTCCACCTATTTATTTTAGGTAATTTTCAACGGTCCATTTTAAGGTCAATTAATATGGTCAAAGTTCGTCGCAATTGAGACGATAGTGACCTAAAAATATTTAGGTCATTTTCAACGGTCCATTTTAAAGTCAATTAGTATGGTGAAAGTTCGTCGCAAGAGCGACGGACAAACTACAGTTGTCTCTCTTGTGATGAACTTTGACCATAATAATTTAGTCAAACTGGAGGTGTCGAGATAGCGACGACTACGAGGTGGATTTAGAAAAAATGAACTTTTTCTCTTGCATGTTACAATGAAAGAGTGCTTTCATCACAAGTGGCCGTCGCAAATTTTTCAATATGTAGTAGTGTTCCCACATCCAACCCATGGATCCTCCCCTACTTTTACCTTTGTCTCATTACCAACTTTCCATACTAACCAGTTTTCCACTAGAGGAAAGGTTACTACCACTTTTTTCGATATGATAGAGACATTCTCAATGTTTTTCCTAGGATTTATTATCGAAACATCCATAACATCAAGATCATAGTACTTCTCCTTCACTACTTGATAGCATAGTCCCTTACCTTGTATAAGTCTCCATGCATTTTTAACAACCAAGGCTCTTGATGAATAGCCACCCCCCATGTCTTTTAAGTTAGTTATATTTTTCCAATATATAAGTGGAATCCCCTTCCTATCACTACATCAAAACCAAATAAATCTGAATTGATTTATCTTATTACCTGTAGAGTACCTTTAGGAACTCATGATAAATTCATCCAGTATACATGTATGACTTCTAAAAATTATTTTGCTAGCATCCACAATCTCCTTTAATTTTCCATCATCCCTCCTAGTTCCACCACGAAAGATCAAAATCATCAACAAATAATAACTAAGATAAGGAAATAGATCTACCAATTTGTATTCCTTTAAAACCACTCATTTTTTTCCTCTTGTAATTCCCTACTTAATGCTCCTACAACAATCGGGAAAAGTAGGGGAGCTAGGGGGCATCCATTATTTAACCCCATTTTAGGCCCAAAGAACTCAGAAGATGACCCATTTGTCAACACAACAAAAGAAACAAAAGTGACACGGTTCATAACCCAAGCAACAAAGGGGACACAGAAGCCCATATGCATAAGCATCAAACTCAAGTACAATCGACTAACATGTACATAGGATTTTGAGAGATAAACCTTAATTTCAAAAAAAAAATAACTTTTATTGTGTGGAGACCTTTGTAGGCTACCCCAATAGCCTCATGTATTTTCTTACCGTCCAAGAAACCAAACCATTCATTGGATAGAGAATTGGACACAATTATTTTAACTGGTCTTTTGGCTATGATCTTTGCTATAACTTTATAGATATAGTTGCAAAGTTAAATCATCCTAAACTTATCGAAAAGTAGATGGGTTATCAAACTTTGGAATTAAATCTAAAACTGTTACATTGAAGGTTGCTAGAATATTTCTAGATTTCCTTGATTCATTAATGATTCTTCTTAGGTCCTCTTCAATAATATTAAAGAAACATAAATAAATTCCACAGGCATACTATCGGTATTGAGACTTTTATATTTCTAAAAGTTGTGTAGGACTAACGATAATTCATTTATGTCAACCACCTCCATAAGACTTTGGTTTTCTTGTAAATTAACAAATATGGGAAAGAAGGAGGTCAACTAGACTACTTCTGCAATTCTATCCCTTCCTTTGGATTTGTAAATATTCCCAAAAAAATATGCCCCCTCCTTTGCAATATCTTTAAAACTAGTATCCATCAAACCATCTACCTTCTCCATCTTCTAGATTGAATTGATGCATTTCCTATGATTGGTATGATATTGAAAATATTTTTTTTCTCGTATTCAGACTGGAGTTAGAAATATCTTCTATTTAGTCTCCACACTATTTTTGTACCAAATAAATTTTTCCTCTTTTTTTCCTCCAGAGCTACAACCTTCTGCTTGTGATTATATTGAAATAAATCTGAAACCATCACTATCATACAAATCCTCTAGTTTTGACTCAACTTTAGTTAAAACACTATCATCCTTTACTTGTTTTTCCACCAACTATTCAATGGATTCCTATTTTTCCCTTTTAAATTTTTTTTCAAACTATATATCATTTGATTCTTTGACTAATCCATCAAATGGTACCCATGCTTATTTGACATTCTTGACAAAGTATTCATATTGTAACAACCAGGGTCAAATTTGAATGGGATTGGAGGTTTTTTCTATGTAGGCACGAGTTCCATTAGCACTGGGAGGTGATCTGAGTTTCCTCCACAACTAATCCATTTCCTAAACCTTATTAATTCCTCCATCTCAAGCTCAGATATAAAAAATGTGTCCAACCATTTATTTATTCTCTCTATCCTTAATCATCCATTCCTAAATTAGTTTGGAGACAATTGTGTTGGTTCAATCTCAAACATTTCAAAGTCCTCTAATTTTCTAATAAAATAACCTAATAGAGAGTTTACTTGAGCCATGGGACCCTAGATCTCCAAATCCCCTAGAGAGAAATTTAAATCAACCCCTATGATTTTCAATTCTCTATTCATCCACCCCTATATGAATACCTTGTCCTAGTATAAAACTCTATCATTGTAAGGCCCATATACATTTAGAACTATGAACTCCTTCCCCAAGTGAGACTACATGACCATTCCTAAACCAGAAGAAAAGGACCAAAAATTAGAGCAAGTTAGTTCTTTTTTCCAACTAGTGGTGAGACACCCATATATTCCCATAGAGTATTTAAACATAAAATCCCATCCCCCCTAAATATTTTTCCAAATTAGAGACTATATTCCCACCCTCAAACATGATTTATTGAAGAAGGACTACATCAGGGTTTTGAGCACCATCCATAACTCTTTTTGGAGCCAATTTGTTTTGGGGGGTGGCCAAACCCCTCAAACTTAATGATAGAAGAATCATTTGATACCCTTCACAAGGGCATCAGTTTCTCTAAGAACCCCTTCTAGCAAACGTTGTTTTCCAAGAATGGTTTCTTTGTTTTCTTTATATTGAGCCAAAGATATATAATATTTCCTACCTCTTCCATTTCCTTTTGACCCTCTACCTTCAACTTGTCCAAGACCACCTTCAACAACTCTTTCAAAAATGCTTACCCATTCTTTTCTAGAATGTATATTATATATGATATTATCATCCTTCCCATCCTTATATAAACCTCCATAACATTATTTATCATCGCTTAGATATATTGAGAAACCAATGGAGGATGGAGTTTGGTATCTCTTAGCTAGTATTTCAAGAAAATTAATTAAAGGATCTTGGAGGGAATATTTAATCCTAGATAAACCCTTAAAATATCCACCTTATCCCCCTCACAATTCACACCTACATTATTGTTTACCGAAGACCCAAAAACAATATCTCAATTTGGAGAGAGAAATTAAATTTAGAGAGGCCAAATCCTTAATATGTTACATGTAAGGTCTTCGAATAGAGGGGTGAAGAAACACTCACCCAAGTCTTCAAGGAGAAATAATTTGGGGTTTCTCTGGCACCCAAGAGTCACAATAGTTGGGAAAGTGGGTACCTTGGGCATGCAAACACACCAAGGGGATTTCCCAAGCATGAGGCGAAGCATGGGGTGGAAGAAACCAAGAGAAGGGGCACACCAAATAGGTTGGGGCGCGTCAACATGAGGACTGCACCAAGGTTGGGGGGAATCGTTCCTAAGGGACATGAAGGTTAATGAGCACAAAGGTTCATTTGGGTGCACCAAGTCTGTGAAGGGGCATGTTGGTTTGTCTGGGCACATTGGTCACAAAGGGGAACGACACAACCAAAGAGCACAAGAATTCATGAAGGTGGTGTTTGGAGTCCATATAAGAGCACAAGGCACACAACTAAGAAGTAATATATCAAGGAAAGTGGACAATATAATATATGAGGTTATGAGGTAGATTTAGACAAGGAGGGGAAATCTCCCTCAAGGATTCAAGTTGCTCCACATGGGAGGACTTTTTTTGCCTCGAGGTAACTCTGTGGATAGAGTTGGGGTGACCTTCTTTAGGTTGATTCTAGCACCAGGAAAGGAAAAATTGGAGTTGGAGAATTCTTGTTGCAGGTCTAGGTGAGGCATATTATGAGATGTAACAGCAGGTCTAGGTGAAGTCTTTTAGCAGAGAAGAGACAGAGAATCTGAGGTGGCTGCACATTTGGGGTGTATCACAAGAGTTACGAAAGTAGTTGTGACGAGTGATTATTGGTGTCACAAATCTATGTACGAGTGCCTTGGTGAGGTAAGGGGAGTCATGCGACTCCACCCAAGTTGTAAACCAAGACAGTAGTGCTCATATTGTAATTTTTTTGCAATAATAAGACTCATATAGGTGTTAGGCACATATCATGTCTCTTGTTTGTTTTGCAAGTGTTCTCTTGGTTTCACATGTTCATGTATGTATGATTAAATAACTAAGTTTTAATATTGTTAACAAATTGTCTAAGTATATAAGAGATTTTCACTAGAGTAGGAGTGTGACTCACCCGTATCCTATAATAGAGTATGGTTATGCTCGATGAAGAGGCGTAGTATATACAAAGTATCATTGATGTTGCCAAGAAGCCAAGTGAGAATAGTCATGGTATTTCATGCCCTTAAGTGGTGCATGATCGCAAGAGAAACCTTCAAAGCAAATTGAATCTGGAAACTCTAAAAAAATAGGTTGAAGCACACTACAAGCTTGGAATGGTTGACACATGAACATAGATAATATAAAAAAGAAACTATCCAAGAATGTGATTCATGGTGTCTTGATCTATTACACCATCATTGTTATGAAATACATTTAATTTTCCCATGGCTTGATATCTTGAAAAACAATGTTACAAGTCTACGAGATAAATGGATCAACCAATAGTGAATAGAGTTTCCCAGGCACAAAATAAAATTCCCATGGTGATGTGAATTCGTTCAGGCGCGAAGTAAAATTCCTAGATAGATGTGAACTTTCCCAGGAATGAAGTAAAATTCCCAGGGGGATGTAAAGTCTCCCATGCAGAAAGAAAAACACCCAGTGAGATATAAACTCACCCAAGCACGGAATTAAACACCCAGAGGGAAAGGGATTCACTCCAACAATGAAATTACACTCCGGTGAGGAAGAAATTTTCCTTTGCAAATAGGAAATCGACCAAGCAAGTGTTATTTCGACCCGTGTAAGCTAAGTTGGACTTAGGGAATGAAAACACAATTTGGAAGAGATAAAATCTCCCAACATCCATAAAAAATGAAATTAGTAACTTCCTACATGTTTGCAACAGTTATGGGTTAATAGCCATTGATCTCACATCTTTAAAATGGATGTATGGAAGCAATTAAAGAGTTATTGGGTTGGTTCAATGGATTATGGGGATTGTATCCATGGAAAATTACCTCAAACAAAACTACAAAAGAATTACCCCTTGTTGAACAATGCACGGGAAACCATTAAACTACAGAACAACTCCATTTCATCACAAAGACAGAGAAAATCACATAACAATTAATATATTCACACATAACAACTTACAATTTACCCTGGAAACCCAAATGGGAAAACTAACTTTGAATGGGGCTCAGTCTATTTCATTTCAGTGATTTCTAGTATCATGCAACTCTTGGCTCTATTTTCATCCTCCTCTCTTTTCCAACAAAATCCCATTGAGAATGAAGGTGAAGGAAAAAATAGGGAGAGATGTGGGATAGGGAGGAATCCAACATCCATGACCATTTATTTCTCCTTCCTCGGACTTCTCTCCTATTTTTTATATCCTTTAATTAATCCATTTTTCCTTCTCCCTTTCATTTGTCTTATTCAACATTTACATTGCATTGATTTATATAGTTTGATAACCTTTATTATTTTCTGAATAAACTTTTAGGTACTAAGTCTTACACCCATTCGTTAGTTCGAATCCATTTTTGGATCAATAAATGTCATGAAGAAACCATGTTTCTAATGCAAAGCTAGCCTCTTCTTCAATCCATGGTTCCCAAATTTAAACCTGCTTCAATGTCCATTTTCTCAACTCCAATTTGGGTTAGATTGCTACATCTCCCCCTCCACTTGTGGTAAAAGGAAATCTTAAAAAGAATTGGAAACTCTATGGATAAATGTATTAAGATATAACCAAGCTATGAGAAGATAATCATTTTCTCCTATGCTAAGATCTGCATAGAACTTGACTTAAGTAAAGGCCCCCCTTTATAAGATCATAGTGTTAATATTCTGAATTGACCCAACATTCAACAATAGGCTTTGTACAAAGCCAAGCCATATAAAGTAAGTATGTTCAAAGTTCAAGGATAATCATGTGAAAAAAAGGAAGAATAGCAAGCCGAACAACTAGAAGGATCAAATGGTGAATTCCCAAAGGGTGGCACTAAAAAAGGATGCAAGATCTCAAACCATATAACTTCAATAAATGTCATTTTCCTACCCTTTTATAGTATCAAACCCTATAACTCCAGTAAATTTCATTGTCCTACCCTTTGATGGGTGCCATATCAATACAAATACAATAATGACAAAGGAGCCATGCCTACACTACTTATTTACCCCCATAACTACATTCAACAATAGGATTTGTACAAATCCAAGCCATATAAAGTAACTATGTCCAAAGTTCAAGGATAATCATGTGAAAAAAGGAAGAATAACAAGCCCAACAACTAGAAGGATCCAATGGTGAATTCACAAAGGGTGGCATTGAAAAAGGATGCAAGATATCAAACCCTATAACTCCAATAAATGTCATTGTCCTACCTTTTGATGGGTTCCATATCAATATAAATACAATCATGAAAAAGGATTCATCCCTACACTGCTCATTTACCCCCATAACTACCTCTTGAGGGGTGAATAGGAGGCATGAATTGAATAATTCAAACCAAAAAAGGAAATCAATTGTGTTTGACTGAATCAAATGATGCAATGCAAATAGAATTATTGAAGACTCCATTAACCTCAAATTAATCAACTAAATGGCTATAAATAAGGGAAAAAGTTGGGTGTAGAAGGCGATCTATTTGTTTATAAGACCCTCCACTAAAATATTTTGTAACATTCCCCGTCCCAAGTTGGGTCACGTCAATACTAAAACTATCCAATAAAATTTCTAATACCAATTCTAAATGTGGAAATAACACACAACATGACATCCAAACTCATGCAATTGTTTATGCTAATTAAAAATGTAAATGAAATTGCTTAACTATGCATAGCAACAATTAAATAACATACAGCAACATTCAACCACATGAATAGATATTTGAATGCATCATTCTGCTCACGGAAAGCAACAATAACCAAGATAACTCAAAGTAAAATGGAAAACAACTTTATCAGTATTTAACATAAATAAACACAGCAAATAAGAACACTTATCTTATGAAATATGCAACCTATTGTAGAGGACGAACATTCCTCCCAATCTTAGACTTGTTGTTCAGGATCTCAATAGCAAGTCACCCCGAGCTGGTGATATAAATCCACAAGAGACGGTGGTCCCTAAGGCTAGCTAAAGTCCCCCTCTCTATAGTCAATTCCCCACAACTAATTCCAGTCCACCATCTCTCTTCCCACAACCTGGAAAACCCAAGGAATGGAATCCCCCTTCATTGCTCATAGTCCCTCAAGCATTTCCACTCCCGTCTAGGAATTCCAACATAGTTTGGACAGGAAATGTCTCTATTGGGACCTCAGTAATTATACTGTTGCAAAAAGAATCCACCTAGCAACAAAATGCTTTCTTCTCTTGACAAATTTCAAATAGCATATTTCTCACAGGCCCACAGCCTCTCTTCCCATGAAATTACATCTCCAAATATCTACCAAATGTTCCCACAATAGCGACCTTCAAGCTTCAGCACTCAAAATTCTCTTGTTGTCTAAAAATCTCCATGTAAAAACTACTCTCCATGCAAAAATTTGAATGACTAATTCTTCTCCCCTATCCATATGAATGTTTCCTCTCTTTCTCTTTCTCGCTCGACTTACACTCTTCCCCAAGTTGATTGTACTTAGCCTTCGTGCTCTCAATAACTATGGCATGTGACTTATCACACCCACCCTCTTACATGAATTCAATGATTGGGTTGTACAACACTCAATAGATAATAGAAGGTTCAAAGTAAGAATAATTTATAAACAAATGGGTTTGGGTTTAATAGACATGGGTAAACTCTCCCACTTGGACCCCTTCCCTCTCTTATGTAAACTAAGCCCCCAAATCTATGTATGTGTCCATCTATATTTGGAAATACATTTTATTCATTATATTGAATTTACATCATTTACATATTGCATCTCTTGACCCTCGGCCATACATTACATTTACAATATGTGTCACTAGTTTTGGGTTTAAAAATGGGGATATTACATTCCCCTCCCCTACAAACTACATTTTCCTCAGTGCACACAACCATACAATTTACACATTGACATATATAAAATATTACATCAAATTACTTGATAATTCCACAACTTAATGACTTGCACAACAATTCCAACCAGCAACTCTCTTTTACCCTCAACCCACACATTGGTTGGACAGGAAATCTCACAGCTATGGCTCCAAGAACTTCAGCTGAAAAAATGGAGTCTTTGTTCGCTTATGTACAAATGTACATTCAGTTTTCTTCAAAATTTGCAAAAATTTGTGGGTATGATTCCCGCATCGCTTCCTTATGCTCCCATGCAGCGTCTGCAGGACTGTAGAAGGTCCATTGAACCTTTACCAAGCCAATGGATTTGTTCCTTATAACTTTTAATTTTCGGTTCAAGATGCACACTAGTTCCACCCGGAAGACCCCTTTGTGTACTACCTGGACCATAGTCCAATCAATTACATGATTAGGATCAGGTACATATTTTTTTAATAAAGACACATGGAACACATTATCAATTCTCATAGATGCAAGTAATGCTAGAATATATGCAATTGTCCCTTTATTTTCTAAGATCTCAAAAGTCGCACAATATCTCGTTGCCAACTTTGGACAACTTCCCAATTTCAGTGAGCTTATCTTGGATTTAACTTTTAAAAACACATGCTCTCCCACTTTAAATTATCTATGTGTTCTTCTTTTATCGGCATAACTCTTTTGCATGTCTTGTGAAACTTTCAAATTATGTCTGATCTTCACCATCTATTCTTCCATTTCCTTTAACAATTATGGCCCAATCATGGCTCTGTCTGCTAGGTTATCCCAACTTACTAGTGTATTGCATTTTTTCCCTATAATGATTCAAATGATATCATATTCAATTATTCATGATACCCATTATTATAAACAAACTCAACTAAATGGATATAGTCCTCCCACCTAGAAGGCTTGTCCATTACATACATTCTCAACGTATCTTTAATTATCCAATTAATCCTTTATGTCTACCCATCTAATTTTGGGTGATATGTTGTAATGAAATTTAAATTGGTCCCAAATCCTTTAAACAACCCCGTCCAAAAATTGGAAGTGATCTTGGGATCTCGGTCCAACACTATTTCCTTAGACACACCATGTAGCCTAGAAATTTCTTTCATATAAATTTCTGCAATATTGGTTGCCTTATGAGTTACTTTTACATGAATGAAATGTGAAACCTTTGTAATCTTGTCCACCACTAAAATGATGGAATCATGTTATCTTGTTATCCTAGTAAATTTGGTAATAAAATCAATAGTAACAGCTTCCCATTTTCTTTAAGGAATGGGCAATGGATACGAAAATCTCGTTGGATGTCTATCCTCAGACTTTACCTGCTGACATTCCATGCATCTAGCCAAATAATGAATGACATCTCTCTTTATCCGAGGCCAAAAATATTGGCCTCTTACATCTGTAATAGTTTTTTGGTATACTATATGTCTAGCATATGGTACATTGTGCATCTCCTTTAAAACTGAATTTCTTAATTCCTGAAAATTGGGAACATAAACATTGTTCTAGAATAAGAGGATTACATCCTCTTCTAGTGATCCAAGTGGATATTGGTGGCCACCCACCTTTTCCAACTGGCTCCTCTTGACAATTTTTAGTTAAGAATGTTCTTATGTACTTCTTTGTAATTGTGGGTTATAAACTTTTGGGGTTTTTTGAAGCCCTACACATCTTCCAGGTGGAGACTGGTGGCCGCCTACCTAATCCAACTGGCTTATTTTGGATGTTTTCATGTCAACACATCTTTTTGTACTTCCGAGGTCGTTTTCGGACGCTAAACAGTGTTTTTTTGGTGTGCCATAGTCAAATTGTATAAATATTTAGATTTTTATGGCATACTGTGTAGCTCTCGAAAATACCTTTCCAACGGGCTATCACATGCCTAAAACGGAGGTTGTATGCAAAATTTACGACCCCGAGAAGTTGAGCTACCAACTTACCCATTGGGGCCCACATAAATTTTGGTGTTTCATCTCCTAGGGTTAGGTTTTTGGATGTTTTGGGTTTGGGAATTAATGAGTAATGTTAAAAAAGGACTCTGGAGCCTCATTGCAATCATTCTTCTCAGACGGATGCACATAGCAAGCCACATCTCTTCTCAAAGATAGATACCACCATTCGAACAAGTTATTTCCAGTTCTGCAATTTTACAGTTTCAGCCTATTTTATTTATTCAATAGAAGTTATTGTTCACTGGATATATGTTGTTGTTCTTTGTATCTCTGTGTTATTAGATTCATTCTTTTATTCCTTTAGTTCCGCTCATAAATCTGGATCAGTGGTATCAGAGCGGTCTGCTTTTCTTCTTTTTTTCTGTGCATGTCCCCGACAAGATCTAGGTACAATAAGTTGGGACTCGAACCAGTCGAGCCTTTAGAAGATTGTCCATGCCAAGACCGAAAAAAACCCATGGGGGATGATAAGAAATATGATGGAGCAAGAGATCCTTTTAAAATGTTGCTCGAGGAAGCCCTTGTGCGACAAAGGAATGAAATGATGGAGAACTTTGCGCAAATCCTTCAGCGGCTGCCCATAGGAGACGCATCTTCATGAAACAGTCATGTAACCCCCTTCAAGGTACAAGTAAATTTTGATATTCCATTATTTTAAAGACTGATAGATGTGGATGTTGTAGATAAATGGTTGAATTTACTTGGAGGGTATTTTTCAGTCCACAATTTTTTCGATAGGGAAAAGATTACTTTTGCACTCCTCAAGGTCGCCCCACATGTTAAGGACTGGTGGGATACTTACTCTGAGAAAAGGGACATAGAGGAATTTGCAATATTTGTAATCGCCCCCACATGGGATTCCTTCAAATATGCCATTAAAGAATAGTACTACCATGTTGGAAGCTACAAGGACCAATACACAAGATGGACCACATTGCGTCAGGAAGGGACCAGACAGTACCAGATTTCACCAATATTTGCCATACCCTACACACCAAATTGGGTATCAAAGGCTATGAACAACATCTAGTGCTCAAATATCGCAGTTGTCTACATAGATATATTTAAACAGAAATGGATTTTATGGACATCACATCATTAGGTGCATCTTATAGATATGTTGTCAAGATTGAGCAGAAATTTAAGCAGAAGAGGCAAGAGTTTGGATCTGCAAACTCCTCACAGCCAAAGCAGGGCAAAGGCGGACCCAACCCATAAAACAAGGGTCGGAGCAAAGATTTTGTAGTACCTAGGGAGGTAATATGGGGTACCTAGGGAGGTACCCAATGGGAATTGTGTTATGTATTATTAGTGGAAGTGATTTAATATATTAGAATGTTGTCATTCAATGTAAGGTGGGCAAGGTCCACTATATTAATAAAGGCCCACTGTGGTAGTTAGATGTAATAAATGTGACAAGGCTCTATAGAAGGTTCCTAGGAGATAGAGAGATATATAAAGAAGTGTAAGCAATGTAATGAGCATAGTGAAGAATATTGTAAATGTATCAAGAATTTCTTGAGGAGTGTTGTCCTTAAGGATTAATATATGGTGTTACACTACCTCAAGGGTTTTTTCTATATTCTTGTGTTCATGTTATGGTGAATGGTTTATTCTTGGTCTTCTTGAAGTATATTTGTAGATCTATCCAGGTTCTTAACAGATGTCCACCTTCAGGACAACCAGTCCAAGCCGCAACCCAACAATGGTAATGGGAAGTCAAAGAAGGACATGGGAAAATAGTGTGAATACCATAAATTCCCTTGGCACAACACCAAAAAATTTTGCTTCAAGCAGTCACTAGTGGTCGAGTTGAAGGATTATGAATCAGAGGAATATTCTGACTCTGATTCAAATCCAGAAAGTGGGAAGTGGATCATCGATGTAGAACCCAGTGCCACTCTCACTGACACCAAATTTCAACCAAGAGAACTAGAAGAACCAGAGGAAGGGAAACGCCTCTTTCACTCGAAGATGTGGGTAAAGGGAACTTCGTTGCATTTCATTTTCGATAGTGGCAGTCGAAAGAACCTGATTTCAGCAGAGGTTGTCAAGCGGTTGGACTTGCCGATAACACCGCACCCGCAGCCCTACACCATCGATTGGCTTCACCAAGGGCAAGATATTTACATCAGACTACAATTCCATCTACCCTACAACATCAATCCCTTCAAAGATGAGCTATTGTGTTATATTTCTCCCCTTGAAGTTTTTGATGTTCTTTTAGGCCAACCATATTTTTGGAAGCGACGTGTTGTATATGAATCTAGACCCCACAGTGTTATTATTACTTTGGGTAGTCAAATGTACAGGATACTAGAGGCAATGTCACCTACCTCTATTTCTTTAATCTCTGCTAAGCAATGCAGTAAGGTCATTTTACAGACCGGGAAGTTTATCTTCTTTGTGATATGTGCTCGCAGTAAGCAGAAGGTCGCCACCACATCCATGATCTGTACACAGAGCCTCTCTTTGAAGCAAAAGCAAGTGGATAGGATCATGGAAGAGTGCAGAGACATATTCTCCTCACCCACCAGGGTACCAATGCACTGCCAAGTCAAGCATCCAATTGATCTAACCCTCGGTTCCATGCTTCCTAATGGACCAGCCTATCATTGCTTGTTAATGGAAAATGATGAAATCAAGAACCAAGTCCAAGAGTTTCTTCAAAAGGGGCACATTCGACCCAACTCCTCCCCTTGTGGAAGCCCGATTGTGTTGGTGCAGAAGAAAGACGGGACCTGGCAGCTCTACATTGAACAAAATCACAGTCAGGAATTGGTACCCAATCCCCTGAAATGATGACCTTCTTGATCAACACAAGGGGGGGAATTTCTTCAGCAATATTGACCTAAAGTCTGGCTTCCACCAGGTTCCCATCGAGCCAACTGATGTATGGAAGACAACTTTCCAATCTAAAGAAGGTATCTTCGAATGATTGGTCATGCCCTTTGGCTTAACAAATGAACCAACAACTTTCATGAGATTGATGGATGATGTATTGACACCCTTCACCAACTCTTTTGTGGTGGTATATCTGGATGACATCCTCATCTTCAGCAGAACTTGGGAGGAGCACATGCATCATATTCAACATGTTTTGGGCACTTTGCGGCACCACAAGATATATGCCAACTTGGAAAAATGCTCATTTGGAATTAACAGGGTCCAATACTTGGGCTACATTGTTGATGAGCATGGGGTACATGTGGATCCATCTAAGATCCAATTCATTCATGATTGGCCAACACTGACCACACTAACCATGCTTCGGAGCTTCTTGGGACTTTCCAACTTCTACCGAAGGTTCATATTGGGATTCTCCCATATTGCATGGGCCCTCAACCAAGTAACCAAGGTTGGTGGCAAGGAAATGATTGCATGGGGGCAGGCACAACAACAAGCATTTGATGATCTAAAGCATTTCTTGTGCTCAGCTCCAGTACTCTCCTTACCTGATATGCAACAATCATTCGAGATTGATACCAATGCCTCTAACTATGTTGTCGGCACAGTTCTCACTCAAAATGGTCATCCAGTAGCATACCATAGTGAGACACACTTAGATATTGTCCGGAAATACCCCACCTGTGACAAAGAGATGTATTCCATTGTGAAAGGATGTTGTCAATATAAATAGTACACTCTAGGAAAGGAGACAATCATCCACACTAATCACAAGCCTCTGCAATTCATACAGACACAAAGGAAGTTGCAGAACGGCCACCATCAAAAGTGGTCCACATACCTACAGCAGTTCTATCTCAACATCAAGTATAAAATAGGGAGCACAGATCGTGTTGTTGACTGCCTGAGTCTTCGTCCTGTAGATGCACTCACCACAGTTCTCCATTCGTGTGGTCATGAGGCATCTGAGTGGCCCCAACTTTATCAGCATGACCCTGACTTCATCACTACCTATCAGCTCTTAGGTAGAGGAGAGAATGTCACCGATTTTCACATCCAAGATGGACTATTATGCCATCTAGGCCACCTCTATGTTCCGACAAGTGAGCTTGCAAATATGATTTGGTAGACTCACTATAGTCGGATGGCTGGACATTTTGGCGTGGAGAAAATTGTGGTCATTCTACAGAAACATTTTTATTGGCCAAAACTTCGACGAGACGTCAGCAAGTATATTAGATATTACATTGTTTGTGCCATTTCAAAGTCATTCATCAAGAAGCAAGTCTTATACACCCCTCTTCCTACTCCTGAGAGGCCTTGGGAATCCATATCGATGGATTACATATCTGGCCTTTTGTCCACCAAGCACATCAATGATTGTGTATTTGTGGTAGTTGATCAGTTTTCAAAGATGGACATTATCACAGCCTACAAAAAGAGTATCATAGTGGCAGATATTGCCAAGCTCTTCTTTGAACGAGTGTGGGTCCATTATGGATACCACAGACCATCACCTTAGATCGGGACAGTAGGTTCCTCAGCACATTTTGGTCGAGTCTCTCGTCACTGTTGGACACCAAGATCACTAAATCAATTGATTTCCACCCCTAAACCGATGGCCAGACAGAGGTCGTCAATCAGATGATTGTGCACATTTTGCGCATGTACAAATCTAAGAATTTGCATACATGGGAATAAATTATTCCCTATTTTCAGCACAACTACAACAGGTATATCCATAGCTACACTGGCCATAGCCCATTTCAGGTAGGGTTGGGATTCCAACCCTTGGGTCCCATTGATGTTGCACTACCTCTTGCAACCACATAGGCAGAATATTCCCATGTTCATTCTGAGGCTGAAAAAGCCACTAGATTCATTGAGTGGATTTATCACATCCACTAACAGGTCCATGAGATTTTGCAGAAATTCAATGCTAAGTACAAGCAGCGCCATGATCAACACCGGGTACCGCACCAGTTTCAGGTGGGAGACAAGGTCTAGTTACATTTGTAGAAAGATCCCCTTACAGGGCCCCATCGGAAGCTCCACCCACTTCATTATGGACCTTACACTATCACCAAGGTTGTGGGTAACAATGCTTTTGAGATCAACACTCCACCCTTCCTTGGCTTACACCCAGTGTTCAATGTGGACCTCCTTCGGCCATATTTTCCACCATTATTGGACACCTCTGAGATCGCAAAATAGTTGAAACCAACATATCTCAAGTCTAACTGCATGGAACAGGCATCCACTGATAAGATAATGGACACATGGGTCAAGGGAACTCACCAGCAAAGGATCCATCTTTATCGGGTTGTCAAAGCAGGGCAACTCCTACACCAAGGAAAGTGGCTCACCCGAGGCCAAATTTAGTAGAAGTTTCCTCACCTGATGGGGGAACTCAACGCAATGGATACCATTACTTCCTAAGGTGGGAGGATTGATCCAAGTGGATATTGGTAGCCACACACCTTTTCCAACTGGCTCCTCTTAACATTTTTTAGTTCAACACGTTATTTTGTACTTCTTTGTAATTATGGGTTCTACACTTTCGGGGTTGTGTGAAGCCCTACACACCTTCTAGGTGGATAGTGGTGGCCTCCCACCTAATCCAACTGGCTTATTTTGGATGTTTTCATGTCAACACATCTTTATGTACTTATAGGTCCGTTTTGGGGCCCTAAACAATGGTTTTTTGGCATGCCACAGTCAAATTGTAGACAATGTCAGAGTTTGACTGCATCATGTGTAGTTATTGAAAATACCTTTCCAATGGGCTATCACACGCCTAAAACGGAGGTCTTATGCAAAAGTTTCAACCCTAAGAAGTTGAGGTACTAACTTACCCATCGGGGCCCACATAACTTTTGGCATTTCATTTCCTAGGGTTATGTTTTTGGATGTCTAGGGTTTTGGAATTCATGAGCAATGTTAAAAAATGCCTTTGGAGCCTCATTGTAATCATTATGCTCAAATGAATGCATGTAGAAAGCCACATCTCTTCTCAAAGATAGCTACCACCATTCGAGCAAGTTGTTTCCAGTTCTATAGTTTTACAGTTTTATCCTATTTTATTTATTCAATAGAAGTTATTGTTCATTGGATATTTGTTGTTTTTCTTTGTATCTCTGTGTTATTGTATTCAGTCTGTTATTCCTTTCATTCCACTAATAAATCCAGATCATCTAGCTTGTAATCCTTATATGTTTTCTATACAGTATTCTATTGTAGGATTTCTTTGACTTGCACATAATGTTGATCTGTTGTTAGAACCTCTAGAATTCTATCTTTTAAATCTTTCATGTACATACTAATGGTTGTAGAATGTATTTTATGCACTCTTTTGTTGAGTGCATCATCCACCTTGTTCTCTTTTCTCTTTATGTACTTGACGTGAAAGTCGTGTTCGTTGAGAAATTTCAGGCATCTAGTTTGACTAGTGTTTAGTTTTGGTTGTTCAAATAAGTATTTCAGACCACTATGATCTATCCTCAATTCAAATTTTCTACCCATAAGGTAATTCCTCCACATCCTTAAATCATGTACTATGGCTGCCAACTCTAAGTCATGTGTGGCATAATTTATTTCATGCTCTTCCAATTTTGTGGACTCATAACAAATTACATGTCCATTTTGTGTAAGGACTCCATCAAGTCCTTCCTTGCATGCATCTATGCACACAACAAAATCATCATCTAGATCTGCAACGTTTAAAATAGGTGCACTAGTTAGTAAATCCTTTAAATGCTGGAAATTTTCTTCACACTTGGCACTACATTCAAACTATACTCCTTTCTTTTTCAAAGATGTTATTGGGTATGCACTATTGGAGAATCTCACAATGAATCTCTTGTAGTAACCAACTAGACCCATAAATGATCTAACCTCTGAAATGTTTGTCGACATTGGCCAACTTCTTATTGCTTCAATCTTTTATAGATCCACTATTATGCCATCTTCTAAAATGATGTGACTAAAATAATGGATCTACTTTTGATAAATAAAAGTGCATTTACTCAACTTGGCATACAATTGGTCATCTCTCAAAACTTATAGCACCATTCTCAAATGTTGTTCATGCTCCTCCTTTGTCTTGGAATAGATAAGAATATCATCCAAGAATGAAATGACAAACTTGTCCAAGAAATGTCTAAACACCCCATTCATCAGACACATAAATGTAGTGGGCACATTTGTCAACCCAAAAGGCACCACTACAAATTCATAGTGTCCATACCTTGTCTGAAAAGTCGTTTTTCTATTATCTTCTTCTCTAAATCTAACTTTAAGATAACCGGATCTCAAGTCAATATTCGAAAATATCTTTTCTCCTTTCAGCTAATCAAAAATATCATCATGACTTGGCAAAGGATATTTGTTCTTGATTGTAACCTTGTTTAGTTGTCTAAATTCAATACATAACCTTAGAGTTCCATATTTTTTCTTGACAAAAAGTACTAGGGCTCCCCAAGGTGAAACACTTGGGCATATGTACCCCTTCTTCAACAACTCATGTAGCTGCATTTGCAAATCCTTTAGTTCCAATGTGCTCATTCTGTAGGGATTTTTGGACATTGGGGAAGCTCCAGGAATTAAATCAATAGAGAAATCTATATCCCTCTTTGGTGGAAATCCTAGAAATTACCCAAATACATCTTCATACTCTTCTGGGACTGGATAATATTCAAGGTTTGACTCCTTATCCTTCATTGGCTCTTCCATATGGATTGCACATATCTGGCACCCTTTTCTACAACCTCTTTTTAGTTGCAATGCTAAAATCTCTCATACGGATATAGGCCTTGGAACACCTTGCATTGTCCTTGAATTCCCTTCCTCATCAATAAATGTTAAATTCTTGTTATTAAAATCTAAGACAGCTTGATTCTTTTCTATCAAATCGATACCAATCAAACAGTCATAAAACCAAGCAGTATGATGTTCAAATTTTCCTTAGTTTTGAATCCATTCATGTTTACTGAGAAATCATTAAAAATCTCATTTATTCCCCTCTTGGTTATAGTAGCTAGTTGAACTAACCGATACTTTTCATCCTCATGTTTCTTTAATTTAAATCTTTCAACTAGATTTGGATCTATATAGCTATGACTAGCTCTAGAATCAATAAAAATAGCTATGGGATGATTATCAATCTTACCTTCCACTTTAATCATGTGGGATTGATAGTTTGCTTGTCTATTTTCCAAGGCTGCATAGATCCTTGGAATGCTTCTTCCCACATCCTATGCATAGTCTTCATTTTATCTCCCCAGTGAGGAAAATATTTATACATGTGATCTCCTTCACATCCCCAACACTTTATGGGTTGTTAACTTGGCCTCTTTCCCAAGGAGAATATGTCATTTTTTGTTCACCTTGAGGTGGATTCCCTTGTTGATATGCTTGGGATTTATTCTTTATGAAAGGTGGCTTGAATCCTCTCTTTATTTGATCCATCTTTTCTTTCTTCTTTTCATCCCAAGACTTTTTAAAATTTGGCCTTCCTCTGTTCTGTTCATACAAATACTTATCCGTCCTTATGAATTCTTCTAAATTCTTGGGCTCATCAAACCAAATTTTATCTTTGAAGAAAGATGGCAGTCTACTCAGGAACCTTTGAATTTTGACCTTCTCATCCCTAATGAAGCCCGTATCCCAGATAAGGTGCAAGAATATCCTCTCATATGCATCCATGGTCATGTTCCCAATTTTGGGTTCAAAAAACTCTTGCATATTCTTGTCATAATATTGCTATGACATGTACTACTGCTGGAAATATTTCTTGAATTGCTTCCAAGAAATTATCTTCTCATCAAGGTGCTTAACTTGTTTAAGTCGATACCACCACATATATGTTTTTCCTTGGAGATGGTAGGCTACAATTATAGCTTATACATTTGATGATTAGTCATGGAAATGGAAATATTTCCTCATTCACAACAACTATGCTTATGCATATTATCCTTTCCTATTGTCTCCATCAAATAATGGTGGCTTGATCTTCCTCAACTCCCTTCTAAGCTATATAATCCATGTATCCTCCTTTGATGTCTAACAGGAGACATACTTGGGATAATATCTGACCTTGAACTTCCATATGCTCTTTTGGTTGAGTTACCTGGGGAATGATTATGTTGATGCCTTCTAGCTCCTTTATCGTCTAAATACTCCATGATTATGCCTCCTATCATGAGATCTAGATACTTCTACTTGAATTTCACTAGATTATGGTCTTGTGCCCAAATCTTTGTTGAATTCCTTCTACAGCATATTCAGGCTCTAAAGTATCTCCTCCTGAGATTTTATAATCTTTTCATTATTGGCTCTATAGCTCTACACTTCTCTTTGCATGCTTCTCATAGTTACAGGCTCATGCTTGTCTCTTCTTCCATTAGACTATGTCTCAGCATTACCCATGTTGACATGCATAGATCTGAAATCCTCCTCATGGTTGTAATACCCTTTGTTGGCACCCAAATATTTGGGTTGATTTTGTGCATGCACACAAATGATGTTGTACGTGCTCATTCCAAATTTTTGTGCATGCCTAAGGTAATGTGCAAAGAGTGAAAAGGAGTGTGCGTCGGACTGAGTTTTGATAGTGTGTGATATGCCTAAAATATTATTGAATGTGCATTGGTCCAAGTTTTGATGTGCACCGTAAATCAAGAATACGCATGCCAGAATCAAGAAAAGAATCATCAATAAATCCTCTCGAATGATTACCACCAAAAGCACAAGGGATTGTGAAGCTAACAAAATATGAGTTGGAAGGGAAGTTAACATTGCCCTAATTCTTGAAGGATACACAGACTGTAGGCAGGTACTAGAAGCGTGAGAGGAAATATGACAATAGAACAAGTGGAGCATAGCAGAAAGAGATAGAGATCCCTAGTAGAGAAATCTATAAAATGGCACAATGATATTAGAAAGGGGGATAGCTAGATGTTTAGATGAGAATCATTGAGTTGATTGTATCAAACTTGATATGAGCCTATTCTAATATTGTAGTGCTTCTGAATATATTCCTTAGTCTATCATATGTCTGAAGTCTTGAGAGGATGTGCATCGTGCAGTATGTTGTATTTCTGAGAATTTATAGAAGCAAAGATATGAAGTTATATGATTTTCATATATATATTGCTTAATGTATGCATGTCTTGTAATGGAATGACTCTGGTAAAGATGCAACAGTTTTGAACTATTCTATGTCTATCATGTATAAGTTGGATATGTGTTTGTATTTTTTTACTTCTTAGTCCTAATAAATTATCAAATATAAGTTGCATGAATGTCAGCCCCTATGGATCTTTCTGTGTTTACCCTTCATCCCTATCACAAGACCTTATGGTCTATGCGATCCTCTATGCATCTCAGGTAAGACCTTCCTCTTCCTTAGTCGAGGATTGATATGTCGATGCTCTATGGTTTTTGTTGGTCAACTCTAGATAAACCCTGGGTATAAAATCCACATTGTCATGAAGGATGTGCATAAGCATGGAACAAAACACCAACAAATGGTTCCATTTTAAGGACCTGAAAGTATTGTAGGGAATGATGGAGGTAAGAGATGAAGTGGAATCCATCTCAGGAAGAAATTCAAGATTGGTTTATTGTGAAAGAGCATGATTTTTCCCTACAAGAAAATCAAGGACTGAAAGTGAATGTGAAGAGATGGAAATATGACTACCTTTAAACGGATATGCATGAGTTTTTATTTGTTGAATTTCCTTGTTTGTTGCATGAGTGGATAAAAAATCAAACTACTAATTCTATTGTGTTTCCTTTGGAACGAATGATTTAGGATCAAGCCAATATTGAAAGATTGAAAGTGTTGGATAATAAGAGGACTCGGGCTATTGACTTTTGGTTTTATCTAGTAAAATAAGGCTACATCATTGAGTTTGTGATGGAGTACACTAATTTTTTCAGCAAGTCTGAAAGACAGTTTGTGGAAGGTCCGAGAAAACAGATGCTAGAAGAGATTTCACTTTGGATAAAGATGTTGTTCGCGGAGTATTCTGAAAATGTGACTTATTTTCAAGTTATAAAAGTGAAATTATTTTTCTCAATACTCAAAAACACTTTGTGAATAATTAAAAATTTTGGAATTGAAGAAAGAATGGAAGAAATAATAAATATGAAACAAAGACAAAGATGATAATAGAGTTCACCCCTCTTGGGCTACATCTCTAGGTATGCTTCCAATGAGTGGTCGTTTTATTAATGATGTTCAAATGCTCAGATTACATCAAAAATCTCCCAACCTACATACAATGTTGTATCCAACTCTGCTACAAGGCTCTGGCACAATGTCAAAATCACCTCCAAAACTTGACTACCAAAACTAAGCCTAAAACCCACTTCTCCAATGTATTTTATGCAGGAAATACCTCTGCATTTTCAAAAAATAGAAAGGCAATTCTTTACAATATGAACCATCTAATGCCATAGGAAAAATGCCTTTGTTTATACAACAAAGGTCGATAATTCAAAATACATTTGATCCAATTTTAATGGTCCTTCAATATATGGTTAATAACCATATATATTATAATAAACAAAAAATATACCATATGTGTTAGCGATATTTCTTGCTAAGGGGTTTAGATCTCAAAAGAGCGGGTTAAAACCCACTTGTCCAAAGTTTCAAGTGATAATGCACCCGTGGTAAGCAGCAGGTACATCCGGGCGGCCCAGATTTACGTGCACAGATCGACGGCGCACAGCGAATGTCGGACCCCCCTTGCCTTTCGATCTTTAAGCGGGGGGGGGTCCGAGATCGGGGGCGCAGCTCTCCGACGGTTCAGATTAGCGCGCCCGGATCAACGGCAGTAGAGAGCAGCTCGGA
>ML776619.1:164287-184473 GCA_009831015.1 Picea engelmannii
CTTTCGAATGCATTTCTTCTTTAATCTGTTGCATACCTGATGTCTGTAATAGATCATTGCGCTCTTCTTGCGTAAATCTTCCACCTTTTCACCTTTACTGCGACTCACTGTTTGGAGTTTATCAGGACCTCACTCTTTCATGCATGCCTGGTCTGGTTTCTGAGTTGATACGAGGCTGTTTTGAGTTTCCTTCCATTTGATCACCCTTTAAAACAAACCATGACATTAAATCTGATGGGCTTCGGGCTCTGCTCCTGCTAGCAATCCAGGATTGACTTCCGAAAGCTAACAATATGATATATGGTCTAACAAATCGAATATTTAAAATAACCAAACAATATTTAAATAACCATATATATATTATAAATTGTATAGTATATAAAAATTTAATTGTTTTCTCATGTCATACAAGGCATGCAACTTAATGCGATGGTAATGTTGTAATCCAACCATACCATAATCATTAGACCAAATTCCTACAATCATGAAAATTGATATATGGTTAAGTTATATGGATAATATATGGTTGGTGGTCGTAGGGTCAACCTCATGGACCTCCCCTACCATTGGATTATCGTTATAATAAAATATCAAATATAATCCCATTTATAACCATATCAAATCATATCATTAGCGCAGTTGGTTACGTCGTTGATTTGTTACCGCAATGGTCAAGGGTTCAACTCCCTTCGATGTCAAAATCAAAGTTTCTAGACCCTTTTGCCTCGATTGGGGTGGCACATTTTGATTGGACCATGTGTCACCTTCTGATTCGGCCACCTAGATGTACACATCAATACTCACTCACCCTGCCACATAGGTTGCACAATCAGTGCCACCTCAATTCCACGTTAGCTTGTCATACTACCATGTCAGCATCCCTATAGTGCCACATCATCATTCATACATTGTCACGTCAACTCCATACTACCATGTGCCGTCCATGGCCAGCATGTTTGTTTGTTTGACCAAAACTTAAAAACACCATAACTTCCTCATACTAAATCTATTTGATCATGTTCAAGTTGCGTTGGAAATCTCTCATCGAGCTCTACACAATGGCATCCTTTTTACCAACATTTAAGAACATCAAATTTTTGCTCAAAAATCCACCTGGATCATTCCTCCCCACTTAGAAGTTTATGAACCTCCAAAATTTTGGCTTATTCAAAAATAAAGTGAGAGAATTTTCACCTCACATGTCCAGTATAATTCATTCCTCCTTCCGGAAAATGATCATCTAGCTCATCACAACAAAGATGAAAACCAAATAACATTGTTGATCAAGTTAATCATTCCTTCCATTTCTCAAACACTTGTGATCCATTATCAACAAGTGTTTCTATCTTAGTGTTTTTTGAGATGACTCGTATATGAAACAAAGCATTCATTTTCATTTCATCGGGGATTATACTAGCCTTTGAAGAAGAAGAAGCACTTGAAGTAGAACTAGTAACAAAAATTATACCTTTGATTCCCATAATTGTAACCTTAGTTTCATCATCAGAACCTTATCCAAGATCCTGAACTATGGCTACAGTCTTATTTTTACCTTCATGATGTTGAGCCCATTTTATCTTCATCTCCAGTTTCAATTTCCAACAATGTTCCTCATCGTGCCCTTTCTTCTCACAATGAGAACAAGACGGTATTTCATCATCATTCTTCACTGTAGCAGTCCACTGGAATTTCTCCTTCCCTTCGTTATTTCCTTCTTTCGGCTGAACGGATTCTGAGGAGAAACTACCATGGTCATTCCTTATACCTGACTCAACATGATTTGCTTATACACTAAATTCATCAATTTTATTTGGATTAAGCATAAGTATACTATGCTTCAAATAATCATGTGATCCACCTATATACTTTAACAAAGTTTCTTGTGTGTACAAGCCTAATATCAAGGCTCTCTTCTTAAACTCTTGAGTATACTCCTGTACACTTTTTCCTTTACTTTGCCTTAATGTTTTCCAATCCATCATTGTCTTTTTCATATAACCTAATGGATAGAATTGTTTCTTTAATGTAGTAACAAACTCATACCAAGAAGAAACAATTTTACCATGCTTAATGAGGTCTTCTTGAGTTTTTCTCTCCCACTAGATTAAGGTTGTGCCTCCCATTCGAAGAGACGCTAGTTGGATCTTAGTATTGTCATCAATGACCTTCTAGATACTACAATAAAATTCTAACTGCTTGATCCAGTTGTCCAACTTCTCTGCATTCACTTCACCATTATATCTGGGCAAATCAAACTTAACATCTACCTTTAACAAAGGAAAATCAGAAGGAGTGTTTTTAGAATGTTTCTTCAAAGAAGATCTTTCACTCAAAATAGAAGAAGAAGAATAAGATGAAGAGGATGAAGGAATTTCAGGAAGGTCACGACCCTCTCCTTCAATTGTTGCAGTTGTCCCCAATGGACCACTTTCGTCCTTGGAATTCTTTCGATCCTTGTACATTTCTTCCACCATGGATTGCATTTTCATAAATGCTTGAAAGAAATCTTCTTCGGAACCAAAAGTATATTCAATCGGTGACATCGTTTCCCTTCTTTGGAATATGCGTCCAATCTCAGAATTAGGTTCTTCCAATGATCATTCACCTTGCTTGAGCTTGAGCCTAGTTAACATCCACTACTTGCAAATCTTGTTCAAACCTGCTCTGATACCAAACTTGATCTGAAAATGTGACTTATTTTCAAGTTATAAATGTGAACTTATTTTTCTCAATACTCAACAACACTTAGTGAATAATTAAGAATTGTGGAATTGAAGAAAGAATAGTAGAAATAATAAATAAGAGACAAAGACGAGGTTGATAACGGAGTTCACCTCTCCTGAGCTACGTCTCTCGGTTCACTTCTAATGAGTTACCACTTTATTAATGATGTTCAAATGCTTACATTACATAAAAAATCTCCCAACCTGCATCCATTGTTGTCTCCAACTCTTCTACAAGGCTCTGGCACAATGGAAAAATCACCTCCACAACTTGACTGCCAAAACTAGGCTTAAAACCCACATCTCCAATGTATTTTATGCAGGAAATACTTCTGCATTTTCAAAAAATACCAAGGCAATTATTTACAATATGAACCATGTAATGCCATGGGAAAAATTCCTTTGTTTATATAACAAAGGTCGATAATTCCTTTGTTTATATATATATATGGTATAGTATATTAAAATTTGATTTGTTCTTTTCATGCCATACAAGGCATGCAACCTTATGCAATGGTAATGTTGTAATCCAACCATACCATAATCGTTAGACCAAATCCTTACCATCTTGTGAATTGATATATGGTTAATTTATGTGGCTAATATATCGGTGGAGGTTGTGAGGTCAACCCTGCGGACCTCCCCTTCCATTGGATTGTCGTTATAATAAAAATTAAAATGTAATCCCATTTATAACCATATCAAGTCATATCATTGGCGCAATTAGTTAGGCCATTGATTTGTTACCTCAATGGTTGGGGGTTTGTTTCCCTTCGACCTCAAAATCGAAGTTTCTAGACCCTTTTCGCCTGATTGGGGTTTCCACATGGCACATTATGATTGGACCACCTATCACCTTCTGATTCATCCACTTGGATTTACATGCCAACAAGTAGTCACCATGCCACATAATTGCACAGTCACCATGCCATGTAGGTTGCACAGTCAGTGCCACCTCAATGCCACATCATCTTGTCGTATTTCCATGTCAACTTATGTACAGTGCCACATCATCATTCATACAATACCACATCAGGTCCATACTTCCACATGCCATCCCTGGCCAACTTGTTTGACCAAACCTTCAAAATGCCATAACTTCCTCATACGACATTCGTTTGAGCCCGTTCAAGTTGCATTGAAAATATCTCGTCAATCTCTTCACAATGGAGGCATTTTTATTAGCATTTAATAACATCAAATATTTAGTCAAAAATCCACCAAGATCATTCCTCCCTACTGAGAAGATTTTGGGCCTCCAAATGTTTGGTTTATTCATAAATAAAGTGAGAGAATTGTCGCATCACTTGTCCAATATCATTCATTCCTCCTGCTCGGACAATGATCATATGGATCATGACAACAAAGATGAAAATTGAAATAGAATTTTTTATCAAGTTAATCTTCCTCCAATTTCCCAAACATTAGTATCCATTATTGCAACTTATGTCTGTACTCCACTGACTATTAAAAAACTGAGCAAAAAATTGAATATAAAAATGTGAAAGAAAATGAATCAACAACGCATTTGTCCTTCTTAACTAGAACAACATCAACCAAAGGATCTATTTTACTTTCAACCATAGACTGTAAACCTTCATCCTAGACACTTTCATGCAGCATCATCTATTTTTGTACTTCTTGTGAATCCTAAAACATCTCATTATAGTTAGCATCAAACTTAACTACTTCATTTCTAGGATCACATTTTTCCTTAACAGACATGACTGACAAGTTTTTTCTTTCATTAATTGATGTTTTCATTTACCCAGTACTGATATCAAACATATTAGTCTTCATGTGATGAGTTCTCACAATGAACTCAATCACATCATTGAAAAGATGATATCTATTATGTTCCCTGTAGAAAATGGCCTTCCTGTCATATAAATATGGACTTCCCAAAACAATCCCGCAAATGTCAACTGGAACCACATCTAACTCTACCCCATCAATGAAACTGGATGTGATTGCAAATATTAGTTTACATTGCTTAGTTACCTATAACTTAGAATTATCACAAACCCAACCCAAAGAATACAGTCTCAGATGAGGCTTAGTTCCCAATCCGAAATTCTTAACAACTTGTTCTAAAATAAGATTAACTTGTGATCCATTATCAACAAGTGTGTCTATCATAGTATATTTTGAGATGACTCGTATATGAAACAATTCATTCATTTTCCTTTCATCGGGGATTATATTACACTTTGAAGAAGAAGCACATGAAGCAGAACTAGTAACAGAAATGATACCTTTGATTCCCATAGTTGTAACCTTAGCTTAATCATCAGAATCTGATAGAAGATCATGAACTATGGTTGTAGTCTTATTTTTACCTTTCTGATGCCAAGCCCATTTTGGCTTAATCTCTAAATGAAATTTCCAAAAAATTTCCTCATCATGCCCTTTCTTCTCACAATGAGAATCAAACATCCTTTTGTCATCCGTCTCCACTGTAGAAGACTTCTTGAATTTCTCCTTCCCTTTGTTCTTGCCTTCTTTCGACTGAACGAATTCCGAGGAGAAATTGTCATGGTCATTCCTTCTACCTAACACAAGGTGATTCACTTGCACACTAACTTCATCAAGGTTATTTGGATTAAACATAAGTATAGTATGCTTCAAATAATCATGTAATCCACCTATATACTTTAACAAAGTTTCTTGTGTGTACAAAGGAATGCCTAATACCAAATCTCTCTTCCTAAAATTCTTAGTATACTCTTGTACACTTTTCCCTTTACTTTTCCTTAATGTTTGCCAATCCACCATTTCCTTTTTCATGTAACCTAATGGATAGAATTGTTTCTTTAATGCAGTAACAAACTCAGAATTGTTTCTCTCGGTGACGCCATTTCCCTTCTTCGAAATAAGCATTCAATCTTAGGATTATATTCTTCCAACGATCCTTCACCTTGCTTGAGCTTGAGCCTAGTTAACATCCACTACTTGAAAATCCTATCAAACCTACTCTGATACCAAACTTGATCTGAAAATGTGACTTATTTGCAAGTTATAAAAGTGAACTTATTTTTCTCAATACTCAAAAACACTTAGTGAATAACTAAGAATTGTGGAACTAAATAAAGAATAACATAAAGAATAAAGAAGAGATAAATACGATGTTGATAATGGAGTTC
Source organism: Picea engelmannii (assembly GCA_009831015.1). Classification (NCBI taxonomy): domain Eukaryota; kingdom Viridiplantae; phylum Streptophyta; class Pinopsida; order Pinales; family Pinaceae; genus Picea; species Picea engelmannii. The sequence continues at coordinate 170,154 of ML776619.1, forward strand.
ACCCCTCCTGGGATACGTCTCTAGGTCTGCTTCCAATGAGTCACCGCTATATGTTCAAATGCTCAAATTACATCAAAAATATCCCAACCTACATACAATGTTGTCTCCAACTCTTATACAAGGCTTTGGCACAATGGAAAAATCACCTCCACGGCTTGAATGCCAAAACTAGGCCTAAAACCCACTTCTCCAATGTATTTTATGCAGGAAATACCTTTGCATTTTCAAAATGTAACCAAGGCAATTATTTACAATATGAACCATGTAATGCCATGGAAAAAGTTAATTTGTTTATATAACAAAGGTCGGTAATTCAAAACACATTTGATCCAATTTTTATGGTCCTCCAATATATGGTTAATAACCATATATATTATAATAACCAAAAAATATACCATATGATATATGGTGTAAAAAATCGAATATTTAAAATAACTAAACAATATTTAAATAACCATATATATATTATATATGGTATAGTATATAAACGTTCAATTTGTTTTTTTCATGCCATAAAAGGCATGCAACTTAATGCGATGGTAACGTTGTAATCCAATCATACCTTAATCGTTAAACCAAATCTAGACCATCATGTGAATTGATATATGGTTAATTTATATGGCTAATATATGGGTGGAGGTCGCGGGGTCAACCCTGCAGACCTCATCCTCTATTGGATTACCATTATAATAGCAATTCAAATATAATCCCATTTATAACTATATCAAATCATATCGTTAGCGTAATCAGTTAAGTTGTTGATTTGTTACCGCAATGGTTGGGAGTTTGATTCCCTTCAGCCTCAAAATCAGAGTTTTTATACCCTTTTAGCCTAATTGGGGGTCCCACGTGGTACATTCTAATTGGACCATGTGTCACCTTATGATTCGGCCACCTGGATGTACACATCAACACATAGTCACCAAGCCATGTAGTTGCATAGTCAGCACCACCTCAATGCCACGTCAGCCTATCATACTTCCATGTCAGCAGACATACAGTGCCATGTCATCATCCATACAATTCCACATCATGTTTGTACCGCCACGTGCCATCCCTGGCCAGCCTATTTTCTCATTTGGCCAAAAATTCAGAATGCCATAACTTCCTCATATGACTTATGTTTGAGTTCGTTCAAGTTGTGTTGGAAATCTCTCGTTGAGGTATTCACAATGGAGTCCTTTTTATCATATTTTAATCACATCAAATTTTTGGTCAAAAATCCACCTATAACATGGAGAAAGGGATATTGTGCATGGAGCTCGATTGAATGGTTGAGTAAACTCCCCTAATGCTTGGGGAAATTTAGAGAGAAGATGGATCAATTGAGGAGGGTCCATAAATTGTTGAGATGAGGTGAGGAATGGTATGGACCTAGAGGAGTAGAGAAGTAAAAGAGTCTAGAGATACGCAAGAAGAGTTGAAATAAGAATAAAAGTGGAGCAAAGATGTGGAAAAGAGTTATCCAGGGGCGCGTAGTGAGGGGTTGGGCCCAGGATGAAGAGAAAATAAATTGCACCATGTGGTAGTGAAAAAGAGTATGATGTGCCAAAGTGGATCATAGATGAGGATAAGCCCACAAATAGGTGTGACATAGAGGATAGGGTGCCCAATGGGGATACGAGTAGTGATAGTAGTAAGGGCCTAGGTGACAAAGTCTACACCGCTTGGTTGTTGCAGACTATCGCAACCTTAGAAGAAGATGAAGCACATAGCAATGGTGTGTTTATAAGAGGAAAATATGGTGTGTATAGAAGTAGTGTGTTGTTAGAAGAGGAATATAGCGTGCAAAGCAGTAGTTTGCAGATAGGACAGGAAGATAGAGCACAAAGTGTTGGTGTGTCAAAAGAAGAGGGAAATGGAGGATCCCCTAGTGGTGGGGAAGATGAATGGAAAATAGTATATGGTATTTCGTGGATGAAAGTAGGAAACTCTCTGGGTCACATCACAAGAAATTTCATAAGAAGATGGAATTACCCCCCCTTTGTACCACCCCTCTTGTGCATTTTTAATCAAGAAGAAAGGATAGAATATAGTGAAGCAAGTGGAGTAGAAGAGAGAGAAGAAAAATAAAGAAGTAAAGAGATGAGTGAAGAAGGGTGAAGTCAGTACTACTTTACCCTGAGAAGTATTGGTGTTGAGAAATCAAACCTCTAGTGGTCACAAAGGAGGAACTAACTCGAGCTTGAGGATGGAAAATTAGGACAGTACCCTGAGGCTACCTTTATTCCATGGAATGGGTAAGGATGATGTGGAGCAACATTGGTTTTCATGTAAAGAAATCTGGTGTGTGAAGAGAATCACAGACGAAGCAGAAAAAATCACGCAACTGGAGACCGTGTTTAGGGACAGAGATTTAACGTGGTACATGAAGCACAAGGCTATTACGCTAGTGGGATAGATGAGGTCCCTGGTAGATATTAGCAATATATGCTTATGAAGTTCCAAAAATCTAAGTCAGAATACCAATATATCATCACGATAAAGGAGATTGAGCAGAAGGAAGGTGATATCGTATGGGATTATTACCGGTGGTTTAAAATTTTGTTGGATAGGCCAAAATTCATGTTATAGCGCAAGTTTTAGTTTGGTCAAATCCCAATCCAACAACAAATCAAGTGCTACAACTTGGGAATCCTTCACCTAATGTCACCTCAATGTAGGTCATGTACTTCAAGGGTGACTCGGTCACTCTAGGGAGGCAATCCAGGTGACCCTATGGGGAATGAGATGGATATGGATAGATATGAAAGTGGATCCCTTAGAGATCAATTATAAGTGGAGTGAAATGTATGGAATGAAGTCTTGGGAAGGTCCAAGGGTTTCCAAGTATGTTGAGTAACCTGTAAATGGTGGAATAAATGTCTAAGACACAAGAGAAACCACTTTGCAATGATGTATGTTAGTTGGATCAGAAAGTTAAGATTTTTGTCCCTAATTTTCAGCAATATATAACAATATATATCAGAAATAAAATGGTACTATAAGCTGCACAATATATTATAGATATCAAGTAGAAAATACAAGACAAAGACTAGTTAATGACTAGCTAAACTCAAGATGGGAAACCAAAATATTAGCATAAAAATATAAGGGTGTAACACTTGTCTATAGAAAATTATATCAGCCCTATGGATGTAACATTCAATGTATTACAGCAAGAAAATCAGCCACTAAAAATCCCTCAAACTTTTCCAAAAAGTGTGCTAGACCAAGAAGAATAAGTCTGCAAACTTTGAGCAAAATCCAATGGTTTATGAGAGAGTTATTCAAGAAAATGAGTTAGGGTTTATGCAGCCCTAATGGATGAAGATGTAATTTTATAACAACATAAATAAGCACCCCCTTGATGGGTACGCCCTAGTAGCTATGAGGTGCCCAAGGCACAAGGAATACAATCCACTTTGCAAGAAGTAAAAATGACCAAAAATCATGTTTCCCAATACAATATTTTATTTCTCCATTGTGATAATAAATGACTAGTGCTCTTAATAATTGGATTAATGGGGTAATGCAAATAAATAGCTACAGAAGATACCTCCTTGGGGGTGTGAACCCTCTTACTCCCCAAGGCAAGTTTCTTTAGCTAGGGTTTAAGCGAAGAGGGTGTATGCCCTTATACTTCTCTTAGCAAACCCTTGTTTAACCAATAACATGAAGCATAAAATGATGAATACTATGGTGGGGGTGTATGCCCTTATACTTCCCACCTATTTCCTAGCACAATAACCTTGACTTGAAATAAATGATAGCATGAAAGTAAAGATCATACCAATTCAAGGAAAAATTGCAAGATAATCCACCACAATAGCAAGAGATAAGCCTTCCAAGGCTAGCGCATCACTTCCATCAACCATAACATCAAGAGACAACCATAAACAAGAGACAAGAGAGACAAGTTTTCCAAAGGTAGCAAAAATTTCAGACCAATAATTCTCACAAGAGGGAGAGTTATGTCCAAATGAGATCTTATGATCTCTTATTTATACAAAATGTCACCAAGGTGACTTGTCCATAAATTAAGGGGTAAACCACAAGAATAAGGGTCAGCAACCCTAATATTTCCCCCTTTATCAAAGTAATATTAAACAATCCATTTAAAGTTTCACTTTTTCACAAATAAACCCTAATTTTACATAGATGTCCCCCCTTTAGGGGACATTTTTCCACTTAGAATAAGTCGTTGGTGTTGGAGAAGCATGGGTAGGCCTCCAAAGGCCACATTTCAAGCATCTAGACAATATCCTTGTAGTGAATACCTTCTCCTCCTCAAAACGTCCATGTGTCAATGAGTGGCACCACACCACCAATCCCTAACACCCCTAGGTGATGTCATGCCTCTAGGAGTGACGTTTTGCCTCTCCTAGGAAAAATGTTTGGCATGTGGGGTCTAGGATATGTCATCCAAGTCACCTTCAAGGCCTTCCAAGTTTGATATTTCTCATCCGACATGCGGGCCCTTGCATCCAACCTGTGGGCTTGTAGCCCCATGGAATCCCAAGCTAAGCTTGTCTCCCAAAATTGTCCACCAAATAGGTCCTGCAACTACAAATGAGCACGCCCTCCAAGGATCTCAAGTCATAAAATTATGATAAGTGAATTCAATCAATCAATTATCCACCTAAGCATGTGCATCAAATATCACTATATCAAACAATTAATTTCTCAAATACACTATGGAACTTATCAATATTGAATATGGGAGGGTTGATGAGGTGTCCTATTGGGTAGGTCTTGCCCTAGGTCAAGGAGATTTTCCAAGACATCCCTCTCTAAACCATGTAAAGTGGGTGAAGTGGTTGGGGTCAAGACTTAATGGGCATAGGGCTCATGACATACAAGGGGTCGTAGTGTCTCATTCTTGGGTGCCTTTGTTTAGGGTGTGTGGTACCTTTGTCCGCAATGCACTTTTTCCAAGCCCATTATTTTCCATTATTTTATTCTTTCATAATTTTAAGGAGAGGTTGAAGGTCACTTCCCTGGCGTGGTGACCAGATAATGGCAATTTCACCCACAAACACCTAGTGGAAATGAGAAGTTTGGCTCATGATGAGACCCCCTTTCTCTCGGCCATGCAACTGAGATCCATTACCCTAGTTTGGTGACCAAATGATGGCAATGTCATACCACTAGATATGCATGGACGTGATAGATCGACTCGTGATGAGACATCCTATCCTTCAACTAACCTCTTAAGCATTCTTTATTATATTTTGGGTCCCCTTTACTCAAAGATAAGTGTTTCACTGCTTTCTTGAGTGATCCTTGGGCGAAGCATCTGGAAGTTTCATACAAGGATTTTATCTTTTACGCAATACAAATCCCTCTAGGCCTTCTTCCCTTTCTTCCCATAGAATGAGGGAGAACCCCTTCTCGGTTCAATACACCCTAAAATCCCAAGAGATAAGGAAATGTAGGGGAATAATGATGGAAAGTGGTAAGTGTGGTCGGGAACGGTATGATGGCTCATTAAGGGAGTTCCTATTAGTAAACCCATCCCTAAGGAAGACAACTTACTAGGGAACAATGTCAACCACCAAGGTGAAGCAGGGAAAAAGGCATAATGTCCAAGCATATATCATGAAATCTAGAGCAATATAAGATACAACATACTCAATTGGCTTAAATATTGAAATGATGCTCACCATAATACTGACTTGTACCTCATGGAGAAAGACCCATTGCCTTCTGGAAGCCAGCTGATGTGGTGGATGCCATCTAAAAAGTGGTGACCATTTGTGGTGGTGAGAGGGGTTTCCATCTGTGAAAAAGGGTATTGTTGGTCATGTAGTCTCTCGGCACTCCATATTTGCAACCTGAGGGCCTCGAGATATAATCTCCTTAGTTATTCACAAAATGGGGATAACATTTGGCTCCTACTTAGGGACATGTGCTTGTCGTAGAGTGCATGAGAACCACATCATCTCCTGGTATACTTGTGCCTACAAGGAAACATCAAATTTTCAAGTGCAGGATGGCCTACTCATCCTTGTTCTCATATGATCATAATCAAAACCAACTAAGCTAGAAAAAAAAATTGACATTTTTTCAAAAATTTCTAAACTAAGCATGAAATCAATATAAAAGTAGAGCAAAATGAAAATGAAATGCATCTAAACTAATATGAGAAATCAAGATGCAAATGCAGGGAATCAAATTGACTTACCTACTTACCTGGGTCATGGGCCCTAAAGAAGTCATGTGACCTGGATGTGAGGTTGGAGAAGAGATCCATCTAGCGATAGTGGCATCTTACTCCCGTCTAATGTTGTCAGATAATACCTTTATTTGTTATAATTATTCTTGATGATGTAAGGGCCAAGACATGAATTGTTATCTTTTTGGTCATATCTAGGATTTCCCTTTCTTTATTCCCACATGAGCACAAGACTTCCTTCATTGAAATCGATGCAAGGTGTATTATCATCGTACAGAGGATTTTTGTGGACTGTCTCTTTGACGATTTCTTCATGTTTCTCATCTTCTTTATTCAAAATTTGGATAGACCTTAGTTCCTTCCCATGGTATTTTGCAAGTTTCTCTTTGTATTGATCTATGCATGGAAGAAGCATGTCTATGGAGTCCTCCTGCATAAAGGGTATCTCATATGGATCATACTCAATGGTTTGTGGGAGCACATCATAGTCGCATTCGTTGGCATAAACAGGACCATCGGGATCCATCACATGTCTATCAAATTTCTCTCAATTGTATAGTATCTAAAAAGCTCCATCTCCCATAGGAATGTGTGCATGGGTGATATCCATGCTAAGGAATCCCCCTAGAGCAGTAGACCATCTCATAGATAAGAGCATCCCCCAAGCATATGGAACATCGATCATTACTATGTACATGAGAATTTTGATATGTGGAAAATCAATCAAGAAAACCTCAACGTCCTCACATACCCAGAGAACTTTGACTTTTTTGGAATCAATTCCACACACACTGCCATAAGGTCAGGTTTTCTTCAAACGAATTTGTTTCATTACCTTCAATGATATGACATTTGTTGAGGGCCTTGAATCAAGCATGCAGTTATTCAAGTGGAGGTCTTTCATACCTAATGAAAGATAGAAAAGAGGGTTCTTGTCCCTTGGTCGATCGAGATACATAGTGTTCAAAATGATGGGAGGATCCTCCTTCTCAATTGGCACCTATAAGATTTTCAAAATTTCCCTTTTCACAAAAGGTATCTTAAACATTTCTCTCACTGGGACCGTCATATTCAGTTTTCCAAACATGCTTGCAAAATATATATTCAATTTATTGTCATATGTAGGAGTTGTCTTAGTAATCAACTCACATACCAGCGGTGGAGGTGGTGGAGCCACCTTTTCTACTAATGGAAGAGGAGTATTAAGCTGTGACGGAGGGGCTGAAGCATTTTTTCTTCTCTAGGTTAGAATTTCCCTCCTCCTTAATTCCTTCTTCTGATAATATATCAATTTGTTTAAGGCCCAGAGTCTCCCCTCTCTTTCTCTTATTCTTCTAGATTCATTGATCTATCCTTGGGTAACATGTTCATCATTGAAATTGCAAATCATGAATTTTATATCTTCGGGATAATCTTCGTCTCGTTGAGGGAACTCATCTTCCCTGTGGGGTTCTTAGCATTGGATATACCAAGCTTCTATATCAATTGTCCCAACAGGTTTCAAAGCATCTGGGGCCTTTGTGTCTTGTTGAGGTCTAGGTTTCTAACCAGTGGCATCTCTTTGTTGCCTGGAAAATTGAGGTCTAGGATAACATTGATTTATTTCCACTATAGGCATATGGTTCATAAGATGATTTTGCACCTAGATAAACTGAGTATTCATTCGGTTTATCTTCTTATTCAAGAGAGAAATCGAATCAAGAACATTGTTGTTGGAAACCTTCATCCTTGATTATGTCTTGGTACGAGGGCACTGAAAAGGTTCTATTTTTTAATCAAGGAGATTATCTTCAATGTCAATACTAAACTCTTTAGCCTCTACCAATGGTGTGGGATTTTTATCTTTGAGAATGTATTGGAATTTCCCTTTAAAAGCCTTCATATAAAGGATACGAACTAATAATGTCGTAGGACAGTAATCTATTGGAATTTGATTGTATAACCTGTCAAATATGGAAATGAATTCTTTAACTGTTTCATTCTTATTTTCCTTTATTTGATTGAACTAAGTCCCAAGTGTCCCACGATCTGCCTTTTTCAACCATCCTCTCTTGAAGAAGTTGGAAAAGGCATCATAGGACATGATATAAAAATCAGAGAGTCCTTTGAACCAATCAAGGGCTTCTTCAGTCAATGATGAATCAAATAACCTCATGGCCACATCTTCATGATCAATACCTGCATTGTCCATGTCCTTGTGGTCTTCAGCAGCTATCACATCGTTTCCTGGGAACTTTGGCAACCACTTGTTGACTTCTGTTGGAATTTTGTTGGGGTAACCTTGGATATTGGCCATGTTAAGGGGTTTGTATAGGTCCCTTGCCCAAGGGCAATCCATTGGAACAAGAGAAAGGGTATTATGGAAAAGGGTTTTAGTAATGGGAGAATTGAGAGGAGGCCTTCTTTGGTAAACCTTAGAAGGCTTGAACCTCCCATGGGGAAAAGGTTTGGGTAAAGAAGGATTCTAGGAAGGTGGAGTCGCTAGATGAATTTCAAGATGAGCTCAATGTCAAGGAAAAGTGAAATTGAATGTCCCTTAGGTGGATTTTCCAAGCAAGCTAAGGGAAAGGCTTTGGGATAGCTTACCAACGTGTCATTAGGGTACGAAGAAGATTCAAAATATTCCCCGAAAACGCCACAAAAATTTTATAGCGCAAGTCGTAGGTTGGGAAAATCTTGACCTAACCACAAATCAAGTGCTACAACTTGGGAATCCTACACCCAATGTCACCTTGATGTAGGTCCCGCACTTCAAGGGTGACTAGGTCACTCTAGAGAGGTGATCGCGGTGACCCTAGGGGGAATGAGATGGATATGGATATAGATGGAAGCCAAGCCCCTAGATTTCAAGTCTAAGTGGAGTGAAATGTATGGAATGAAGTCTTGGGAAGGTCCAAGGGTTTCCAACTATGTTGAGTAACCTGTAATTGGTGGAATACATGCCAGAGACAGAAGAAAAACCACTTTGCAATGATGTATGTTAGTTGGATCAGCAAGTTAATATTGTTGTCCCTAATTTTCAGCAATAAATAACAGTATATATCAGAAATAATATGGTACTACAAGTTGCTCAATAAATGCTAGAGATCAAGTAGAAAATACAAGAGAAAGACTAGTTAATGACTAGCTAAACTCAAGATTAGAAACCAATATTCTAGCATAAAAATATAAGGTTGTTGTAAACACTTGTCTGCAGAAAATTGTATCATCTTTATGGCTGTAAAATTCAATGTGTTACAGAAAGAAAATAATCCACTAAAAATCCCTCAAACTTTTCCAAAACGTGTGATAGACCAAGAAGAATAAGTGTGCAAACTTTCAGCAAAATCTAATGGTTGATAAGAGAGTTATTCAAGCGAATGAGTTAGGGTTTATGCAGCCCTAATGGCTGAAGAAGTAATTTTATAAAATCAGAAAGAAGTACCCCCTTGATGGGGATGCCCTATTATATTTGAGGTTCCCAAGGAACAAGGAATATAATCCACTTTGCAAGAAGTAAAAATGACCAAAAATCATGTTTCCCAATGCAATATTTTATTTCTCCAATGCAATAATAAATGACTAGTGCTCTTAATAATTGGGTTAATGGGTTCTTGCAAAGAAATATGTAAAGAAACTACCTCCTTGGGGGTGTAAACCCTCTTACTCCCCAAGGCAAGTTTCTCTAGCTAGGGTTTAAGCTAAGACGGTGTATGTCCTTATACTTCTCTTAGCAAACCCTTGTTTAGCCAATAACATGAAGCATAAAATGATGAAGACTATGGTGGGGGTGTATGCCCTTATACTTCCCACCTAGTTCCTAGCACAATAACCTTTACTTGAAACAAATGATAGCATGAAATTAAAGACCATACCAATTCAAGGAAAAATTCCAAGATAATCCACCACAATAGCAAGAGATAAGCCTTCCAACTCTAGCACATCACTTCCATCAACCATAACATCAATAGACAACCATAAACAAGAGACAAGAGAGACAATTTTTCCAAAGGTAACAAAAATTTCATACCAATACTTCTCACAAGAGGGAGAGTTATGTCCAAATGAGATCTTATGATCTCTTATTTATACAAAATGTCACCAAGGTGACTTGTCCATAAATTAAGGGGTAAACCACAAGACTAGGGGTCAATAACCCTAACCTTTCCCACTTTATCAAAGTAATATTAAACAATTCATTTAAAGTTTCACTTTTTCACAAATAAACCCTAATTTTACATAGGCGTCTCCCCTTTAGGGAACGTTTTTCCACTTAGAAGAAGTCGTTGGTGTTGGAGAAGCATGGGTAGGCCTCCAAAGTCCACATGTCAAGCATCTATAAAATATCCTCATATTGAATACCTTATCCTTCTCAAAACATCCATGTGTCAATGAGTGGCACCTCACCACCAAGCCCTAACCCCCCTAGGTGATGTCATGCCTCTAGTAGTGACGTTTTGCCTCTCCTAGAAAAAATGCTTAGCATGTGGGGGATAGGCTATGTCATCCAAGTCACCTTCAAGGCCTTTGAAGTTTGATCTTTCTCATCTAGAATGCGGGCCCTTGCATCCAACCTATGGGATTGTAGCCCCATGGAATCCCAAGCTAGGCTTTTTCTCCCAAAATTGTTCACCAACTAGGTCCTGCAAATACAAATGAGCACACCCTACAAGGATATCAAGTCATAACATTATGATAATTGAATCCAATCAATAAATGAGCCACCTAAGCATGTGCATCAAAGATCACTATATCAAACAATTAATTTCTCAAAGACACTATGCTACTTGTCAAGATTGAATATGGGAGGGTTGACAAGGTTTCTTATTGGCTAAGTCTTTCCCTAGGTCAAGGAGAGTTTCCAAGAGATCCCTCTCTAATCCATGTAAAGTGGGTGAAGTGGTTGGGGTCAAGACTCAATGGGCATAGGGCTCGTGACATACAAGGGGTCGTAGTGTCTCATTCATGGGTGCCTTTGTATAGGGTGTGTGGTACCTTCGTCCGCAATGCATTTTTTCCAAGCCCATTATTTTCCCTTCTTTTATTCTTTCATAATTTTAAGGAGTGGTCGAAGGTCACTACCCTAGCGTGGTGACTAGATAATAGCAATGTCACCCACAAACACCTAGTGGAAATGAGAAGGTTGGATCGTGATGAGACCCCCCTTCTCTCAGCCATGCAACTGAGAGTCATTACCCTGGTTTGGTGACCAGATGATGGCAATGTCATACCACTAGATATTCGTGGACGTGATAGGTCGGCTCGTAAGGAGACCTCCTATCCTTCAACTAACCTCTTAAGAATTCATTATTATATTTTGGGTCCCCTTTACTCAAAGATAAATGTTTCATTGCTTTCTTGGGTGATCCATGGGCAAAGCATCTAGAAGGTTCATACAAGGATTTTATATTTTACCCAACAAAAATCCCTCTGGGAATTCAACCCCTTCTTCCCATAGAATGAGGGACAACCCCTTCTCAAGTCAATACACCCTAAAATCCCAAGAGATGAGGAAATGGAGGGGAATAATGATGGAAAGTGGTAATAATGATCAAGAATAGTGCAATGGCTCATTAAGGGAGTTCCTAGTAGCAAAACCATACCCAAGGAAGACCACTTACTAGGGAACAATTTCAACCACCAGGCATAATGTCCAAGCATATATCATGAAATATAGAGAAATCTAAGATACAACATACTCAATTAGCTTAAATATTGAAATGATTCTCACCATAATACTGACTTGTACCTCATGGAGCAAGGCCCACTACCTTCCGAATGCTAGTTGATGTAGTGGATGTCATCTGAAAATCGGTGACCATTTGTGGTGGTGAGAGGGGTTTCCATCTGTGCAAAAGGGTATTCTTGGTCATGTAGTCTCTCAGCACTCCATATCTGCAACCTGAGGGCCTCGAGAAATAATCTCAGTATCCACAAAATGGGGATAGCAGTTCCAAATCCAGGACGTGCAGCACAAATAATGTTTTGTTACAGGGTTACTTCCCCATATATGAGCCACTCACCTAGCAGAAGGTGATGACTCAAGCGAAGGCAGAAAAAATTGCAATGCACCTGGAAGCTACACCAGAAGGAGTGGATACGTTGGTAGGTTTGGCACAAGTGTATTTGCAACTGGCCAACTTGACGATGCAGTTGCAAGATATGGCGAGGTTGAACGTCATGCGCTAGCACATATGGTGTACCACCTGTTGCTCAGAAGGGCATCGTAGAGATGAATTCCCTATACTGCAAAATTATGTGATGATGGGCGCACCAAGTCCATTTCCATCTGGGCAGATGGAAAGGTGTGAGATATGGAGATAGTGGGGCCATGTGCCACCACGTTTCCCAACTTTTCAAAACTACTAGATGACGACCCATACTTCATTCTGCAAGTTCTGTAAATCCTTTGGGAATGATGTCAATAAATTCCGCTCACTCCAGCCGATGCAAGATAATACTCGCGATGCATTTCGGGTATAGAAAGATTAGAAGGGTAGTGATTGTAGCGGTGTGGAAAGAGGCAAATACCAAGGAGGTCCCCAATATGATATGGGTGTGGTCGGTATCGAGGATATGGCAGAGGAGGAGGTAGATCCCCCACATTTTTTAATTGCGGAGAGATTGGTCGTGTATCAAGGTTTTGTACCAAACCACACGTGATTTGTGCATACTGCTATAGTCCCAAGCATGTCATCGAAGACATTCCTGACTTGTTGAAAAAGTGGGAAGACAAAAATACCAATTGCAACATGGTGCATGAGGATCCATGCAAGAATAAGAAAAAGAATGAGGAGGTTGATGTCTGTGTATTAACCTAAGAAGGAGCGAAGACAGGAGCAGACTTTGAGCACGGTGAAGTCTCGGTTCAAAATTCGGATGGGAAGATAAGGAAGGTAGCTCAGTCCCCTCTAAGGTTTGATGTTTCCCAACAAAACAAATCCTATGTGATGCGCAGAGAGAAATTGAATAAAAAAGATCATGTGAAGAGTTGCAGTGCATGACTCAGAGGTTGCTTGAGGAGGCCAGGATTTGAGAAGAAGTATGGAGGGAAACACAAAGGTCATTGGAGGAAGCTCGGATCCGCTAAGTGGTACAACGTGCGATGCAGAGGTCATTGGAAGAAGCTTGCGCCTATGAGGAATTGCAACACGCGACACAAATATCTTTGGAGGAATCCCACATGCGTAAAGAAATACAGTGTGTGATGCAACGATCATTAGAATAAGCTCACAGACAAAATAATATCTGAAGCATTAAGCAGAAATCACATGAAGAACAACATCGAGAGGAATTACAACGTACAGCACGCGTAGAATTCTTGCATGACTTGAGTCACAAGGAAGAATCTAAATGTTAAGGTCTTAACCCGCACATAGGTAGATCAATGTATTCGGATGTAATAAAGGTCAATATTAATAAGACCTTTCAATAAAATAGAATAAGGCTGATGTAAGAAGACCTAATAGAATCTTTCACTTCTAGAAGGATCTTCCTCTAGATGATTCTTTTTAGTATAAATAGGAGTCGAGGGTATGAGAACCCTAGCTTGGATATTATTGTAATAGAGCGCTGCTCGACTGGAGGTTTCCCCCTCGAAGAGGCCTGTGAACATTGCTATCTGATTCAAATTGTTATTTCTGTTGCTATTTCGTATATCATTTCTGTGTATTGTGAAGATTATGCTGGATATTTTACTGTTATTTTGTCATTTCTAGCATTTCGTTTCTATTCTGCATAATTTATATATCTGGTATCTTGCAAGTGGTATCAAAGCACTTTCCTTGGCAGAAATTGTGGGTATTTTTTTTTTTTCAGGGTAGAGACGTATTCTGGCGTCTTTAAGCCACAGAGATCTGTCGTTACGCGCATAAACCCGCGGTTGAGGGATTCATACACGCAGGAAATACAAGTGGTTCTTAAGCGCACATCTGTTGGCCACCCTTGTAACCCCTGTTGGTACCCCTTCCAGTGGTAGCGCATCAGACAGCACCTGTGTATGGACCGGCCTAGATTTCCTGAAGCCCTCTGTAGATAAACCTATCGATCGTCGGACTGCTATAGTGTCACCGAGAACAGCACTCGGGAAGATACTCTCTAGTACCTGGGTAGTCGGCTAGTATGGCTAAAGGTACGATCTATCCTCCTTAATTAGTGCCCTGAGATATTGGGCCAAGTACTACT
>ML776619.1:189275-231150 GCA_009831015.1 Picea engelmannii
TCCGCTTCTAGAAGGATCTTCCTCTAGATGCTTCTTTTTAGTATAAATAGGAGTCGAGGGTATGAGAACCCTAGCTTGGATATTATTGTAATAGAGTGTTGCTCGACTGGAGGTTGCCCCCTCGAAGAGGCCTATGAACATTGTTATCGGATTCAAAGTGTTATTTATGTTGCTATTTCGTATATCATTTCTGTGTATTGTGAAGATTATGCTGGATATTTTACTGTTATTATGTCATTTCTAGCATTTCGTTTCTGTTCTGCATAATTTATATATCTGGTATCTTGCACTAAATACCAAGTAAGTTCTTTCTTGCATTGTTGTTTGTGATTGTTGAATGACCTAGAGGCTACAAGTAAGTTGACACAGATGTTAGCTACTTGCATGAGGGAATAAGGAGTGGAGGCAACCATATCAAGTTCATTGCTAGAAAGATATGTATGTCAGGTCAATAAGAAAAAATACACTAGCCGAGAATTTAAGATGACAGCAGAACTTGGTGGCTATGACATGGATGAAGTCATGTTGGATATGGGTTTCAACGTGAATATTTTTTCGAAGAAATAATAGTAGGTGATGGGTAAATTTAATTTGGTCTAGTCGCCCATCCAGTTGCGGTTGGCCAATCAATACAAAAACTACCCAATAATTTGACTGGAGCAGGTGGAAGTGAACATAGAAGGAGTACAAACAAAGGTTGACTTTGACTTCATAAAAATTATTGATGAATTTGATCCATATCCTGCATTATTGAAAATTGATTAGGCCTTTGACAATAATGTGGTGTTGAACTTAAAGAAGAGGAAAAATTCATTTGAGATAGATATCATGTGTGTGGTCGTGCCACTGGATCCATATGAAGGTGATCGATAATATAAACCAGTGGATGAGGATGCACAGAGCTTAGTCATTAAAAATATCTATAAGATCATAGGTTGCAAGGAGGACTACATCAACCCCACCGCAGATGGAGAGTTAAGTTTGAAAAGTGTCAAGTCTTATGACACGTATTTTGAGGATGCCATGGATATGTGGAAAAAAAGGCTATATGAAGTGTCCACGAGCACAAGGATGCATTTGGATCATATCTTCGATGGATCGGTGTCGGTTGATACATTTATTGCATGGATACAACACATTCATGAGCATCATAGGACTCGCACACTTGATACAATACTCATAGGAATTCCTGTGTGATGGTAGGCTACACATCAGGAACCTTATTGTGAATGGGCAGCTTTCGGAGCATTCATGCAAAAAATATTTTGACTGGGTTTCGACATTCCTCGATACACATGTCCTTGCAAAAGGCGTTGGATATCCAAGCAACGGAATAGCACATGTGGTCAGTGTATGAATGTTCACTAGAGGTTTCCCAAGAAACACCCTATATCCCCAATTCCTCAATTCTACACTTGGAAGGGTAGGAAAACCTCAAAATAACACGACAAATTATTCCCTGCACAGTTGTTTCCCAACCCCATTAAGCACATAGATGAATCTGACATCATTTCCAATGAAATGGTTAGTAAATAGATCCTACTAGATGCAACTGAGCCTACTCTCCTACCTCTCTCATGGACGCTGACCAGTTGCACCCACATGTGAATATGCTATGACCCACCTAGGCTCGTTGTATTCCTCTAAGCCACTAGTCAAATCTCGTCGAGGTGCATAGGACCATATGTGACACCCCCAGTGAGTAAATTTGTGCATGTGTCATGTGGTCTAAGTCATAATTCATTTCGAATATCTAGCAGCGGCAACAGATTTGTGATCATAATGGTCAAGGTGACAGGTAGTTCTCACATTTCCACTTCATCTAATTTCAATAATAACAGCTCATTAACACCGCTGGTAGAAGGACAATTTCCCCGATTCAAAGTAAAAGCTTAAGTTGCTTGCAGGAATCAGCGCAAATCTTGGAATTAATGCGATAATGACTAATCAACCTCCATCATGACAAATCCAACGGCTGAACTAGGACAGGGTACCATCCCACTCAACAAAAGGATGGGACAATAACTTCGCATGCATGACTAGCCAAGTGTTTTTATGGTTTCATTCTATTAAGAAACACTCCAACTTTTGAATTCCTCGCCTATTTTCTCCATGATGCATACACGCCTTCCCCACCTCTTTTCTCTCTACTGCATACACTCCTTCCCCATAGCCAACCCCAATTGTAGAAGAAGCCACATTTCCCGCACCTCAGTCCAAACCCCGCTCTGCATCCAGTAAACATTGGTGTACAACATCCCATAAGAAGAAAAACAGAGAGCTTCCCCACTCAAAGTCAGTAGGTCGCAAAAATAATGTAGGATATTTGCGCACAGTTGGTTAGACAACAAGCCTCCCAAAAACGAATGATCAGGAAGATGCATATTTTGGGCCACCGATTTGCTTTGCCTTCCCTTTTGGAATCCCCATTTTCAAATAATCAACTATCAAGGTTTTGGGTGCCAGTCCTCGTCGAGTGCTTTGTTTTGGTCCACTTATGGTCATCCCTTCAGTCTTTACCAGAACCAAATTGGATTTTTCACAGGTCCCTACAATAGAAATCCAGAGCTTTATCACTACCATGGTCCACAAGCTCGGGGAACGCCATCAATCAATCTACTGTGAGCAGGCTCGGCTACGCCTCCACTGTGAACAATAACTTTCCATATGAGTTGCATGAATACCATCCCCGATGGATATTTCTGGGTTTACCCTTCATCCCTGTCACAAGACCTTATGGTCAATGTGATCCTCTCTGCATCTCATGTGAGACCTTCCTCAACATTGGCTGAGGATTGATATGTTGATGCTCTGGGGTTTTTGTTGGTCAACTATGGATGAACCCTGGGTCTAAACTCCCTGGCATTAAGAATGGCGTGTGCAAGCATGGAAAAAACACCAACATCCTTGGGCATTTTTAATATCTCTAGTTCTCATATAGGAACCAAAGTCTACTTTCATGTACCTTTAATTCTACAAGAATTTACATGCAATAATTATTGTTAAAATTAAGCATATTGCAAAATATTTATTAATTAGATTACAAATCATTCTTCATTTTAAATTATGAAGAAAAAAAATGAACTAATCCAAATTTTGGGTTGATAGGTGACTTCTCCTCCTCAATACTTTTCCAACAACTATTTGTTTTCTCCAATTTGATCTCTAAGCTTAAAGTTGTGATCTCTGGAAATTTAGATTATTTTTCCATTTTGTCCATGTATCTACAAGTATCTTCTTTCTCTTTATGCACATTTTTTTCGTACTTAGATCCCAAATCTATCTCCACGTCTATCTTCTATGGTCCATATTATTTCCATAGACAACTCTTGTGCCCCAAATAGACCTCTGAGCAAGGAGTTATGCCTTCTAGAAATAAATTGGTACCAAAAATGTACCCTCTACAATTTCAGTTGTAACTTTCTCATACAAGATCGGTTTTGCGTCCGAGATAGCTTGTTGGAAAACTCTCCCCAAATTGTTTTATTTAAGATATAGAGACAAGGTGTACCTTGGTACCTTGGTACACCATGTTCTCATGTTTTTCACTACCTTAAAAAGTCGTTTAGGCCCTCAAAAATCGCTCTGCAAGTTAACGACCTTCAAAAATCATAAAAAATTGTAGAAACTTAATAGTTTTATGGTTATAACAGTCTTTCGATCTAAGTCGTAGATCTCAAATCGGAAGAAATATCAACCATTGATCCACTAGACCTTCCCCAGGCCTGCAAATGAATTTCCACTATTGATTGCCAACTCTAAGTAATTTGAACCATTGATTTTCCAACACTACGTCGGTGATCGGATATTTCTTTGGTAAATCAAACTTTCTCATTGATTTCTTGAACCTCAATCATCAACCATCAGCCATCGATCGTTTTTCTTAGCAAACAAAACTTTTCCCATGAATCTTTATGAACCCTTATCATCGGCCATCGACGAATTCCTTTGCAACCAACTTGTTCACAAATTTCATTGAACCCTGATCATCGGCGATTATCCATTATCCATCTCTCAGTGAACATAGAAACTATGTTAATGTGGCATGAAACGTAGACGTTGAAGTGGCATGACACATAGATGCTAACATGGCATGACACGTGGATCTGACACATGGATGTTGACATGGCATGACATGTGGATGTTGATATGGCAAGGCACATCATCATTCTCCTTTCCATCATTGGTCATTGTCCATTTCTATTGGATGATTTGAACACCTCGCTAAATATTTTGACCCGCAATAATCAGCCATGAACCATCGGAATTTCCTTTTGGTCACATGAAACCTTTTTCCAAATTCTACCAACCCCCAATCATCGATTATCGAAAATTGACAATTTATTTTGGCTGAACCAAACACTTTTCTCATTTCGCCAACCCAACCATTGGCCATCAGCATTTTTTGTTGGAAAACTAAAACTATTCGCCAAACTTTCCAATCATATCATCGGCCATGGGCATATTTCTTGGTGAACTCCAACACTTGAAAATTTTCAACCAAATCCCAGATGAATATGGGTCATCGATCTCCTATTCAAAATGATCTTGGTCATTGATCCATCAAACTTCACACAAATTGGCCGATAAATACCAATAGTCAAAAATGAATCTCAACCATTGATTCTTTAGCTTTGCTAATATGTGAAAATGAATCATAACCATTGATTCTCTTCTTTTTGCAAAACTCTGAAAGACTTATTATCTTTTAATAAACTCATGATGAATCTGGACCATTGATCTCAAGATAAAATGCAATCTTGGTCGTCGGTTCATCAAATTGTCCCAATTCCTTTGGCCTTCGTTGGGACGTGAATTTCAACCTTGTGGGTCAAATCTGACTTTGAATTTTAACCAATTTATGCCATTAAACATTTTATACATTTCTGAAGTATTTGAAACTCAAATTTTCTCACAAATTTGGGGATTTCACTTTTATTTTTCACCATTATCTCCCAAATTCATCACAAATTGAAATTTGTAACAACAAATTTGTCCAAATTCACACTGGTGCTTGTCCCATACAGGAGCAATGTTGAACTTAAGCTCCAATAACACTATGTAACGTTCCTTGCCCCAGTTTGGGTCACACCACTACTAAAACTACCCAATAAAATTTATGATACCAATTCTAAATGCAGAAATAACACATAGCATGACATCCAAACTCATGCAATTGTCTATGCTACTTAAAAACGTAAATGCAATTCCTTAAATGTGTATAGAAACAACTAAATAACATACGAAAACATTCAACAACATGAATAGAGATTTGAATGCATCATTATGCTCGTAGCAAGCAACAATAACCAAGATAACTAAGCGTAAAATGCATAACAACTATATCAATATTTAGCATAAATAAATATAACAAATAAGAACACTTATCTTATGAAATATGCAACTCGTTGTAGAGGACGAATGTTCCTCCCAATTATAGACTTGTTGTTCTAGTTCTCAACAACAAGTCACCCCTGAGTTGGGGTTATGAATCCACAAGAGACGGTGGTCCCTAACACTAGCTAAATACCCCCTCTCAACAATCAATTCCCCACAGCTAATTCTATTCCACTATCTCTCTTCCCCACAACCTATGCAACCCAAGGGATGTAATCCCCCTTCACTGCTCACAAACCCTCAGGCCTTTCCACTCCCCTCTATGGCTTCCAACACAATTTGGACAGGAAATATCTCTATTGGTACCTCAGGAATTCCACAACTACAACAAGAATTCTCTCAGGAGAAAAAAATTTGCTTCTCTTGGAAAATTTCGAATAGAATATTGCTCATAGGCCCACAACCTATCTTCCCATGAAATTATAGCTCCAAACAACTACCAAACGTGCCCATGATAATTGTCTTCAAGCTTCATCACTCAAAACTCTCTTGATGTCCAAAAATCTCCATGTAAAACTTGTTCTCGATGTAAAAACGTAAATGACTAATTTTTCCTCCCTACCCATATGAAAATTTTCTCTCTTTCTCTTTCATGCTTGACTTACACTCTTCCCCAAGTTGATTGTATTCATACCCCATGCTCTCAATAACTATGGGATGTGACTTCTCACACCCACCTGTTGAGCACACACTTATACTAAGAGGGGGGTGAATTAATATAAGTCTATCCTTTTCTTTTTAACACTCATAAACCATAATGAAGCAATCACATAAATTTAACAACTAGAAGATACAATATTTTATGTGGAAACCCTTTTGGGAGAAAACCACAAAATCTTCTTTTTTTATAAATTTGTAGGCACCAACCTACTATTACAAATGTTTGTAGGCACCAACTTACTAGAAACACTAATGCCCTCAATTGTTTGTAGACACCAACCAACTGGAGACATTGATCCCCTCCATTGTTTGTAAGCATCGACCTATTGGAGACAACAATACCCTCTTATGTTTGTAGGCACCAATCTACTGGAGACACCAATCCCCACAGTTGTTTGTTTTATAGGCACCAACCTACTTATAAGTTTACAATTTATTTATATTCATTGGTCTGGTTGTGACTTTTGTCTTCACCAAATATTCTATGCGCTCGTTACTTCTACTTTCACCAGATCTACTCTGAACTCACTACTTCTTCTTTCGCCAGATCATCTTGGCACTCACTCCTTCTGCTTTCGTCAGATCTACTCAGTGCTCACTACTTCTGCTCTCACCAAATCAACTCAAAACTCACTCTTCCTTTCGTCAGATATGCTCGGCGTTCACTCCTTTTGATTTTTCCAGATCATATCAACACTCATTCCTTCTTCTTTCATCAAATCTACTCGGCGCTCACTCTTCTGCTTTTTCTAAATCTTCTCGGCACTCACTCCTTGTGCTTTCAATAAATCTGCTCGGTGCTCTCTCCTTCTGCTTTCGCAAGATCTATTAGCTAAATCGTCACATACTTCATCACTCTCTCTTTTTAAATAATATTCAATCTTTTATCATATGTAAATATTACATTGTCGCTCTTCACCCACACACTTTTTCTCCCAATCCTCTTCTCCTTTTACACTTTACCATTAACTCTACATGAAAATTCGCGTACATTTGAAAATACACGACCATCATTAAATAAATAGTTAATTTCTCTTTTCTTAATTACTTTTCAATATACCATGGGAAAAATACCACCATGCGTTTTAAAACCATGTGCACTTTTACTCCATTTTCACTTTTTAATTCACTTTTAATATACTTTCATGTAACTTCATGTTTAATCAACTTTCACGTAACTTCATATTTAATCCACTTTCACGTAACTTCATTTATAATCCACTTCCACTTTGTATTTCTTAAAGTCGTCTTTCCTTTGTATATTTATATTTGAAATCTTACCTTTGACATCTATGATAACAATTTATTCAACAATCTCCCCCTTTTTCATTGATGGCAACCTTGTACTCAAAAACATGTAATCCTCCATAAATAAAAAAAGAATTTTCCCTTTTCTGCAACTCTCCCTCTATTTGAATCCCCCCCCCCCCGATCTGCAACTCTCCCCCTATTTGTAATTATCCCCCTTTGAAATCAATGGAAAAGGAATGCTCCCCCTGAGTTGTGCTTCTTTACTGACGAGATGAGAGGGATATCACTCCCATCTTCTGTCTGAGATATGCAAATGTTTCTCTGGGAAGGGGTTTGGTAAAAATATATGCAACTTGTTCCTTGGTGGAAATGTATTTCAACTTGACACTTTGTTCAGATACATGTTCTCTTAGGAAGTGGTACTTGATGGGAATATGCTTTGTCTTTGAGTGCAAAAGAAGATTCTTTGAAATGTTAATTGCACTTGTGTTTTCGCAGATGATTGAGATTGGTTGATCATATTATACCTTGATATCATGCGGTGTTTTCTTCATTCATAGAACTTGTTGTTAGAATATAGAAGATGGTGTGCTCATTTTACCATTGACAATACCTTCGTCACCCAACCATAGGCCGAAGCCTCCCTCCAAGCACCTTAACCTTGACTGAGAATTCCTCCGAAAGAAAACCCTAGGCTAGATAGCCAAACAAAGGGTAGCACACCTTTCCCCAAGGATAGTGCATCACAAGAAACTGATCAGATAGTCCAAATCCTAGCCAAGAAATATTCAAGCCAATACTAAAAACTTGTTGTTGTTGCAGTTGCACCAGCATCTCTCTTCCAAACTTGCACATACGACTGCAACTATAGTGCGCACCAAACTGGGAACTGCAATTCTGAGATGCAGTCAAATGAGAACTGGCGCCCTATATTTATAGCGGTTTTGCCAGTTTTACTGGGGCCGACTTCTCCTTCTGGATATGTTTCTGTTCAGTATATTATTATTAATTTTGGCCAACTTCTTCTCTTTGAGGCTAATAACCTAATATAAATTATCTTCTTGAGCCGACAAGGCTTCTAGGGTTATTAGCCAACTCATTAGGGTTTCTCTTGCTTCCCGGAGTCTTCTATTTTCATCAGGTTCACACGTGGAGGTAAATACCCCCTGCAACTACCATAATATTAACACTCCCTCCTAGCTAGAGAGATATTTACAGGTAATGGACTTGAGCACAAAAACATACATTTACCCGGTAGCATCAATACAGTTATCTAGACTATTTCATGACTAGATCATGAGCATCACCATCACCATCAGCTGCATCAACTCTCGAAACCATACTTCATTTGAGTAATTATATATGATGTTGGATAAGTCACTCTCACCATAGAGTGATACAAGAGGAGTAAAATTTCTGAACTGTTTTCCTTCTAAAAAAATCTATGTTCATCATCCATTTGAATGATCATTATCTCCAATAAACTAATGATAGTCTTCAAGGCAATTAGAACAAGGATAGAGCACAACTATGTATATTCATAGTAGTACATAACTACAATCTAGTGGTTCACTACCACATCAAGTAACACACAAGTACTTGATCAACAACGTATGGTTGTGAACAGTGAAACATATTCACCACAGTAGTCCTCATCTATTGTCATACGGTCTTCATAACAAACATCTGATAGCAATTTGCATAGAAACAATGTTATGATATAGATTGAATTATCTAGGCCAATCTTTCACTCATCTGTGAGCTCTAAAATAATATTTGCCTCATGAACAGTGGAACATATCCACCACAGTAGTATATCTCTATTGTCTGGAGACAGGTAGTCTCCATAACAATCATCTGATGCCATCCTGCATAGAAAAATATTGATAAAGATAAACCGAATCCTCTGGGACAATATTTCACTCACGTTTGTGAGATCTGAAAGAATATCTGCCCTCATCAGCAATGGGCTATCTGCCCTATTCTTCACAAACAAGGAAGAAGGATTGTCTCTGATTTTTGAGCCTGGACCATTTCTCATCCTGGGCCATTCTTCCTACACTAATCAAAGTGCACCCTGGACAGAATTTATAAACCCTAAGAAATGTTTGGACCATTCCCCACCCTAGGCCATTCCTCCTACACTAATTAAAGTGCACCCTGGAGAGAATGTATAAACCCTAAGAAATGATTGTCCCTGATTGTTGAGCCTGGACTATTCCCCACCCTGGGCCATTCCTCCTACACTTATCAAAGTGCACCCTGGAGAGAATGTATAACCCTAAGGAATAACTGTCTGGACCATTCCCCGCCCTGGGCCATTCCTCCGACACTAAAAAAAGTGCAACCTGGAGAGAATGAGTCTTCCCTAAGGAATGCATGTCCTGCATCAACCTCCAAAACGGACCATTCTTCGAAACTGCTCACCACTGTGAACTTTGAAAGAATGATTGTCTTGCGAGGTGGACCATTCTACTTGACCACTACTCAAAGTGACTGCTAAGAAGAATGATTGTCCTAGACCACTCCCCATGTTAACCACAATGGAAAGTTGTTGTCTATGATACATCAACAATCAGTCTGCCTCCCATGTTAACTATAATGGGAAGTCACTGTCTGTCAGAAGTCTCAATCCACTTTCCGAACAGGAAAGCATCTATCCAATCTGGACTATTTTTCAATTAATAAATAATATTTTCAGTGCTCCCTCCTAACTGGAGATTTATTTAAATCACAAAAATAAATGTTTTTCCAGAATATTTTTTGTACCTTCTTCTAGCTTGGAGAATCTTCCCTTTCATCTAAGGGAGATATTTCCACGATCCCTATCTTCTCTCGGAAATATGAAAACTTGATTCTGGATAGAGGTTTTGTCAGGATATCTGATGTCTGCTTATCAGTGGGGATTTATATTGGAGAACCACTTTCTCCTTTCTGGACTTCATCATGGATAATGTAATATTTGTACTTTAGTCTGGAACACTGTGAAGGCTTCATGTAGATCTAGATGATAGAGTATATCATAGTTGGAGAACTTGGAACATATCCATGTGGCACTTCTTCTGTCATTATGAGATATGATCTACTGAGTAGTCATCTTGATGTTATAGGAAATCTTCACCACGCTTCTGCTATGCACTGGAGGTTCTCCACCAAGTTGTCTTCTTCATATCTTCATACCGGAGTCTCTTTCTGGTATGCCTCAAAGTCTTGAGATTGTTCCTCATACACTCTTTATTCAATTTCTCTGGAGAACATTCCTTGCATTCATCTGATGTAGAACTCCAGCTCATGGATGTTGCGGATGATATAATGACTCATGTCTGGTGTACTGGAATAAGTAATCATCATAGTCTTCTTCCCTCCATCCGGGAGAACCTCAGGTTCTATATCTTGCAATGCTTTCATTCATAAGTTTTCCGTACACTGTTCCTCATCACGACTTTCAGTTCTTCTGCTTGATTGCTTTTAGTGAGTTCATATCAGGCTGGTAACCTTTTGATTCTTAATAAAATGACTGGTTGTTCTGGATCCTCTTTCTTTCTTGGAATCTTTATGTTCTTCTTCATGTTTTTCTTTAGTTCTTGGGTTCATGGAGTTTCTTGTAGATTCCATGTTCTAGAGATTCCACTTCTTAATTTCATCATAGGATCACGGATCTGGATGGACAACCAAGAATACTTTAAGGATTCTCTTCGAAAAGGTCTTCTTTTGCGGTTGATTTGAACACGTACTGTCTTTCATGGCTGCTACCATGGATATATACATTTCATCATCTTCAATGGATCATAGGATTAGATCCCTCCTAATCCTTGCTTCATGTAAGAGTGCATATAATCGGCTCCCTCCGTCCGATAGAGTCCATACTTCCATCTGCATTCTTATTGTCTTCTGCAATATATAATTGGCTCTCTCTGTCTAACAGAGTCCACGCTTCCGTCTTAGTTGTCGTCATATATCTTTCTCCAATTCCTCTTGATGTCTGACTTCGAAGTCTCTTCATGATTGATTTGGCTTATCTTGCAGTAGCTTCCACGTGATTTGTATTTCATCCTTTCATGTGTATTATCTAATGATACTCATTCTTATATTGTGGTTCTTCCATGGGTATATTTCTTCTTGGAACACATTATGTATAAATACGATGCAAACAAGATATGGACAAGAAATAAGAAGAGTGTTGTTACCTTTTAGTAGAATAAGTATCTTCCATCCTACTTAGTCTTCTTTGTCGGTTCCTTTTCTTCGGCAATCGATGCTTCGTGTTTCTCCTTCCTTTTCTTTAGCTCGGGACACTGATTTCTATAGTGACCGTACTTTTGACAATTGAAGCATTGTATTTCTGAAATATCTTTTCTTTGTTTTGGCTTCCTTCTTGAATCAAACTTTCTTTTGTCCTTGAAGTTCTTGAATCTTTTTGTGAAGGCTTAATCATCGTACTTCTTTTGGGGTTTCTCTTTTGCATTGATCCTTGATTCTTCTTGAGCACAGCAAGTCCAAAGTTCTTCAAATGTCGAGTACTCCTTCCTTGTGTTCATGCTTGCGGCAAATGCATCCCATGTCTTGGGAAGACCATTGAGTACTATGTTCACCAATTCCTTTTCTGAAGTGATCTCTTCAATAGCTTGTAGTTGATCTCTTAACTGGGATATTCTTACAAAGTATGATGTTATGTTGTCATCATCATTCATCTTCATGTCACGGAGCTCATTCTTTAGACTCATAATTTGTCTGATGTTTCTGACTGAGAAGAGATTTGTTAGGGCATCGTACATATTCTATGATGAGTCAAGATGGAAGATGTAGGGTATCAAGTGGTTTTTTATGGAATCCACTATGATACTCATGGAATTGATGTCAACATCTTTGAACTTCTCCATAACTGCAACGCTCTGTGGTTCCTTCTCTTCTCCTTCTTCAAAATCTGGCTTCACGATCTTTCCTTTCACGATATCCAGCACTTTATTCTTGGCAAGGATGAGGTCAATCCTTGTCTTCCACACTCTGAAGTTAGAGGCTCCATCTAACTTGTTCTCAGACTTCATAGAGTTCGTCTTGGCTACTTGACTTGGTCAAACCCTAGATTTGACCAAAAATCCAAACTTCAAGTCTTGGTTTGTTGAGAGTATCAGGAGATGCGCTAGGCTAGGGCACACTGATCTATCTGGAGAATAGGTCAATCCATTCACTTAAGGTGCCTCTCAACAAGATGTTTAGGGTTTCTACAACTGCTTCTGCTAGTAACCCTAGCTGCAGTGCTTTTGGAAGTTTCTCCTACTAGTAACCCTAGCAGCAATTACTCAACGAACTCAATATCTAGTGGTTATGTTTCATTCCAGCGTTTTAGGCTGACTGAAGAGGTGTGGGACCATAACATGTTAGAATATAGAAGATGGTGTGTTCATTTTACCATTGACGATACCTTCGCCACCCAACCAGAGGCCGAAGCCTCCCTTCGAGCACCTTAACCTTGACTGAGAATTCCTCCGGAAGAAAACCCTAGGCTAGATAGCCAAACAAAGGGTAGCGCACCTTTCCCCAAGGATAGCGCATCACAAGAAACTGATCAGATAGTCCAAACCCTAGCCAAGAGATATTCAAGCCAATACTGAAAACTTGTTGTTGTTGCAGCTGCACCAGCAGCTCTCCTCCAAACCTGCGCATACGACTGCAACTGCAATGTGCACCAAACTGGGAACTGCAATTCTGAGATGCTGTCAAATGAGAACTGGCACCCTGTATTTATAGTGGTTCTGCCAGATTTTCTAGGGCCGACTTCTCCTTCTGGATATGTGTCTGTTCAGTATATTATTATTAATTATGGCTAACTTCTTCTCTTGGAGGCTAATAACCTAATATAAATTATCTTCTTGAGCCGACAAGGCTTCTAGGGTTATTAGCCAATTCATTAGGGTTTATCTTGCTTCCTGGAGTCTTCTATTCGCATCAGGTTCACACGTGGAGGTAAATACCTCCCTCAGCTACCATAATATTAACACTTGTGTGCAACATGTTGTTGTTGCAATATATTCGGATTTTGATGTGGATAAAGAGACTAGAGATTGTTTCTTGCTCAACCAAGACACTAGATTGTTGCCCAGAAAGAATTATCCTTGACTTGTACATTTTCTTTCATCAACATTGCATGACCAATTTGCATCTATATATGTTGTTGAGTAAAATATTCGCCTCTTGAGTACCATAAGCCGAAGTCCAAAGTGCCCTTTAGATATTTGAATATCCTTTTACTACTTGCACATTAATTTATTTTGGTGCAGCTTGAAATTGTGCAACCAATCCTATTGTTTGCATAATGGCCTTAATTTCATCACACATAGTAGGATTCCAATCATTAACCTATGCAATGTTTGAGTTGCTTTCAGATATTCAGCATTGTTACTCAATTTACAACTTGTGACCATAGGTGAGTTGACTGGTGTACAATCTTCGATTCTGAATTTCTTCAACATTTCCTTGATGTACTTGTTTTGTGAAATGAATATGCCTTTTCCATATTGAGAAATATATAATAGAAGAAAGAATGGCAGTTCACCAAGCATAGACATCTCAAATTCCTTTTGCATTTCTATTGTAAAATCTTGGAACATTTATTTCATATTGCCTTCAAAAATAATGTCATCTACATAAAGCACAACAAGCAACTAATTTTCTTTTGTTGTCTTGATGTGGAAATTATTTTCAGAAATTCCTCTTTTGAATCTTTTTTGTAGATATTTATCAAGTCTTGAATACCAATCTTTGGGAGCTTTTTTTAGCCCATAAAGTGTTTTGTTTTGTTTTTTTTTTTTTTTTTTTTNTTTGCACACATGATCCTTATTTTATAATAAGAAGAATCCTTTTGATTGTTCAATATATACTTCTTCCTCTAAATTTTCATTGAGAAAGGCAGACTTGACATCCATTTGATAGATTTTGAAGTTCTTGAAACATGCAAATGCCAAAAACATTTTGGTAGCTTCTAGTCTAGCAACTGGGGCAAAGGTTTCTTTGAAATCAATACCTTCAACTTGAGCATAGCATTTACAAACCAATCTTGATTTATTGCTTATTACTTGCCCATATTCATTCAACTTGTTCCTAAAAACCCACTTGGTGCCAATTACATTTTTATCTGTCGACCTTGGAAGAAGTTCCCATGTTTCATTCTTCTCAATTTGATTCAACTCTTCTTCTTCTTTTTCTTCTTTGTAGCTTGTCTCATTTGTTTGAACATTTACTTGTGCTCTCACCTTATGATGCCCTTCTTCATCAACATTTACATTGGAACTCTCTACAATTTTGTGTTGTGTTGTATTGTAACATCTGTAAGCTTTGCTTCTTTATGAATAACCAAGAAATATACATTAATTAACTATGGAGTCAAATTTTCCCAAATCCTCATCATCTCCCTTTATGTAGCACTTGATTCTGAAAACTTTAAAGTATTTGAATGTTGTTGGTCTACCTTTCCATAATTCATAAGGTGTTTTGTTGTTTTCAACTATAATTTTTCCTCTATTTAGAATGTAGACTACGATGTTAACTACTTTCTCTCCAAAACATGTTTGATAACTTGGCTTCATTTTAACATTTTTCTTGCCAAAAATTCCAGTTGACAAATACTCAGTCAAAACTCTAGTCAACTATCATGTCGGGTTGATCCTTGGTCGACCACTTCCAAGGAAATCACCAATAAGTAAGAGAATTGTTACACGACTATACAGTCAATGATACACAATGATATGAAGTCCTCAAACATCTATTCAAATGATTCCATGAACATCCATGAATCCAACCACAATATATCCTAGTATTCGGCACTGGTCCAGAATTTTGTCATTCACGTCTCTTCTGCAAAGATCATAAAACATGATTTCCATCCTTCAACTTTTATGGTGAGGATGATGATAGGGCATAGATTTTTGTGATGGTTGATCAGAGGAAGCAGGCTCAGGGTCAGATTTACTTACAATAATAGAATAATTCAGCATATCAACAATAATGTCATCTGTAACAGTATTCTCAAATTCTGGCATGTGAGAAATAAGCAACTTATCAATTTGTTTGGCACAATCAATAGTACGTTGTTCTTCTAGAAAACCAGTTTGAACTCCACCTACAACAAATACAACTTCTCTGGTTGTAGCAAGGCCAAGTGTAGATAGGGAAGAAATAGTAGCATCATATCCGAGACGAGTCTTAATGAATGGAGTCCTTTAACAATTGATGATATCATCTAAGGTTTTGGCACTCTTTTCAAACTTCAAGCTTTTGTTCAACTGAGCAGTTGACTTTTCCAAATCCTTTCTCAAGGAAACAAGTTCAACTTCTAGATTCTTGCAATTTTCTTCCTTTTCCTTCAACTGAATTCTCACCACTTCTTCTATCCTTCTTGCCTCTTCTAATTGAACCCTTAGGCTCATAATAATATTTTATGTTTCTTCAAGGATTTGTGACATTTTTTCTTTTGAATCACGATCCTCTTCTTCATATTTCTACAGCTGCTCCTTTTGTTTCGAATTCTTTTTCCTAAGATTCTTTATTTTTCTTAAGGCACGCGTGAATTCTTCTTCAATATCCACTTCTCCATGTGTTTTAGTGTTTTCCTCTTCTTCTACATACATCATTTCTTGTCTTCATAAATATTTGTTTTGATTTCCATAAAGAGATTTTCTTCTCTATCATTACTAGAACTACTTTCACTCCTTTCTTCAGATGAGTCACTGGCCCCTTTTGAGTAGAGGCTCTTCTTCTACTTATAAGAGTTATTATTTTCATGCTTGTCATGTTTTTGGCTATTTTTGTGTTGATGATGTTTTCTCTCTACGTTATAGTCTTCTTCATTATCACTACCTTCATTTTTCACATACGGACACTTAGCAGCAAAATGTCCTACTTTTCAAAAGTTAAAGCATTTAAAGGGAAACTTACCTTTGTATTTTCCAGATCTCTTTTTGAGTTTTCTCAGAAAACTTGCTTCCTCTTCATCTGATTCACAGCTGGATCAATTTCTTGATTTGTGTTCTTTGTTCTTCATCTTCTTTGAGGCTTTGAAAGTTGTTTCTTTTTTTTATGGTCTTTCCTTTCCAGTCCTCATTTCATATGTAGTGAGGATCCCATGCAATTCATCCATTGTTAATTTATCAAGATCCTTTATTTCCTCAATGGCATAAATTTTGGCATCAAATATTAAGGGAGTGACCTCAGCACGTTTTGCACACTCAGTGGTTATGCAATTGTTTCACCAAGCCCTCTAATGGTGTTGACAATTTCGTCCACGCGAAGGAGATAGGTTGCAACATTTTCTTTGTCTTTCATCTTCAGACTCTCGAAGTGTCTTCTATGAGTTTGGAGCTTAGCCTTCTTGACCTTGTCATTTCCTTCATGGATGTTTTGAAGTTTGTCCCAAATTTCTTTGGCTAATTTTCAATGCATTGCTTTGAAAAACTTTGATTCTAACAAACCGCACAAGATGGCGCTCATGGATTTTGCATCATTTTCACAAACCTTTTTCCCGGTCGTATCTATTGGTGGATTTTTTGGGGTTGTATAAGAAGTCACGGTCGATTTCCAAATATCAAAACCAAGGGCCATTGGATATGTACACATCCTTATACTCCAAAAGGCATAATTTGTTTCAACAAACAATGGAGCCCCGTTTGTAGAGAAACCTTCCTGATCGGCCATGTGTGCTTCCGAGATCTACCCTCCAGTGGTTATATTGTTTCCAAAGAAACCCGCTCTTATACCAATTTTTGAGCACACAATTATACTAAGAGGGGGGGTGAATCGGTATAAGTCTATCCTTTTCTTTTTAACACTCATAAACCATAATGAAGCAATCAAATAAATTTAACAACTAGAAGACACAATATTTTACGTGGAAACCCTTTTGGGAGAAAACTACAAAAACTTATTTTTATAAATTTGTAAGCACCAACCTACTGGAGACACCAATATCCTTTGTTGTTTGTAGGCACCGACTTGTTGGAGACACCAATCCCCTCTACTATTTTTAGGCATCGACCTGTTGAAGACATTGATCCCCTCTACTGTTTTTAGGCACCAATCCCCACAGCTATTTTTTTGTAGTCAGTAACCTACTTACAAGTTTATAAGTTCTTCATATGCATTTCCTTCATTGGTATGCTTGCATCTTTTGTCTTCACCAAATCTACTATCAGCTCATTACTTCTGCTTTCACTAGATCTACTCTTCACTCGCTACTTTTTCTTTCACGAAATCAGTTCGGCACTCACTCCTGCTTTTGTCAGATATTCTCAACTCTCACTACTTCTGCTTTCGCCAGATCATCTCAGCACTCACTCATTTTGATTTCATCAGATCTTTTTGATGCTCACTCCTTCTGTTTTCACCATATCAACTCGACACTCACTCCTGTTGTTGTTAGATTTTTTCAATGCTCACTACTTCTGTGTTCGCCAAATATACTCGCCACTCACTCCTATTTTTTTCAAATGTACTCGGTGCTCTCTCCTTCTACTTTCACAAGGTCTATTAGTTGGATCGTCACATATTTTGTCACTCTCTCCTTTTTAAATAATATTCAATATTTTCTCATATTATATTCCCATGTGTAAATATCACATTTCCACTCTTCACCCACACACTTTTTCTCACAATCCTCTTCTCCTTTTATACTTTAACATTAACTCTACATTAGTCATGCATTTGAAAAGACACGACCTTCATTAAACAAATAATTAATTTTTATTTTTTTAATTTACTTTTCAACATACCGTGGACAAAATATCACCATGGGTTTTAAAACTATGTGCAAATACCATGTGCACTTTTACTCCACTTTCATTTTTTAATTCACTTTTAATCCACTTTCACATAACTTCATATTTAATCCACTTTCACATAACTTCATTTATAATCCACCTCCACTATGTATTTCTTCAAATCATGTTTCCTTTGTATATTTATATTTGAATACTAACCTTTGACATCAATGAAAATAATTTATTCAACACCACCCTCTTACATGAATTCAATGATTGGGCTCTAAAAAACTCAACAGATAATAGAAGGTTCAAAATAAGGATAATTTAGAAAGAAATGGGTTTGGGTTTAATAGACATGGATAAACTCTATCCCTTGGACCCCTTCCCTCTTTTGTGGAAACTAAGCCCCCAAATCTTCGTCTGTGTCCATCTGCAGTTGGTGTTACATTTTATTCATTATATTCAGTTTACATCATTTACATATTACATATCTTGACCCTCAGCCATACATTCCATTTACAATATACATCGCTAGTTTGGGTTTTGAAAACGAGGATGTTACAAATTCAAAAAAACGATGCCTCTCTTTGAAAGTTGTAAAGAAACCAAGCTAGTGTTTGGCATTTGGCTTAATTTAGTCGTTTAAACTAAGAAAAAGGGTTAGAAGTGTTAGAAATAAAGATATGTGCTTATTTTTCCATAGACAATATAGCAATATTGTCACCCAACCATAGGCACAAAGGCCACTCTCGAGCACCTTAACCTTGACAGATAAAATAATTCCAGAAGTAGAACAATAGCCAACCAAGGTAGCGCATATTTCTCCAAGTCTAGCGTACCAAGCAAAGAATCCAAACCATAACCAAGGCAGTCCAAACCATAACCAAGTAGAAAGTCCAACCATAACCAACATCCAAAATCCCAATTGCAGTAGATGCAACTGCACTCCCTCTCCAAAACTTGTGCACCACTAGTCTGTGTGAGCTATGAGAGTGTGAATGATAAATGAGCTCTAGCGCCCTCTTATTTATAGTGCTCTTTGTCATCTGTCCAAGCCGACTTCTTCTTTTATAAGTTAACACTTAAACATTAATTCTTTTATTGAGCCGACATGTCTTCTAGGATTTCTCTTGCTTCTTGGAATATTCTTGTCTCGTCAAAGATTAAACGTAGAGGTTAATAGCTCCCATAGCTATCATAATATCAACACTCCCTCCTAGATAGGGAGGTATTAAAGGAAATGGTCTTGAGCATAAATAGACCATTCAACTTGTAGTATCATCATATCCACACAGGCTATCTCATGATCACGTAGATCAACTCACGAGCAACATCATCACTATCAGTATCATCTGATAGCATCAACTGTATCATCTCTCGAATCCATACGCCATCTGAGTAATTGGGCATGATTTTGAATAAGTAACTCACTCCACACAGTGATATAAGACCCATTATTCTAATCTGGACATATGTCCTAGAAGAATAATTGTACCAACATATGTTGGAAGCCACGCCATCGACTACAAAGATCATTCCTATAGGAATGTCAGTCTCAGACTATTTTCTAATCTGGTTATATGTACCATAGAGATCCATTTCTACACATATGCCTTATAATATATCGGTCTCGTATCAACCACCCTAATCGAAACGTCATTTCCTTAGGGGGAGGACTATTCAACCTGATCAGGACAATAATTATACCTCAAGAGAGTATCGGTCCTGAACCATTTTCCTAATTGGGCCACAACCTATGCCTTAGGAAAATACCAGTCCATGATACGTCAGCAATCTATCAACCTGGACCATTCTCCACAGGGAGAATGTCTGTCCACCAACACACTAACTATCCATCTAGTTGTCAATCAACACTAGTGGTAGTCTCCATGGAAATTAGATAGTAGCATGTTTTTGCTCTAATCCCATCCAATAGAACACAATTGTGTCTATCCATAGTAGTATACAACTACTATCCAGTGGTACACAACCACTCCTAGTAGCATACGGCTAATAACCAGTGGCACACAATCACTATCAGTGGATCACATCCACCACAGTGGCATACATCTATTTTCCAGAGACATATAGTCTCCAAAACAATCATATCATTTTATATCAACAATATCATGATACAAACTGAGTCATTTGGGCCATTCTTCCACTCACATCTATGAGATCTAGAAGAGCATATTCCCTTAGAAAGTAAAACATCATCCATGGGATATTTGGACTATTCTTCCCAAGCATAGAAGAATAATTGTTTGTGTTTTCTGATCCTGGACCATTCACCTAACTGGGCCTTTCCTCCGGCACTAATCATAGTGCAACCTGAAGAGAATGAGTCTGCCCTAGAGAATGCATGTCCCTGATTGTTGAACCTGGACCTTTCACCTAATTGGGCCATTCCTCCAGCACTAATCACAGCGCAACCTGGAGAAAATGAGTCTTCCCTAGGGAATGATTGTCCGTACCATTTCCTATGGAAATGATTGTCCTGCACCAACCTCCAAAATGGACCATTATTCGAAACTACTCACAACTATGAACTTCAAAAGAATGACTTCCCGATGAGGCAGACCATTCTACTTGACCACTACTCAAAGTGACTGCCAAGAAAAATGATTGTCATAGACCATTCCCCCACATTGGCCACAAGGGGAATCGTTGTCTATAGTACATCAGCAATCTATCGGACCATTTTCATTACAAAAATCACTGTCCTATCTGGACCATTTTCCGAACTGGAAAATGATTGTCCGTCAGAAATCTCGAACCACTTTCCAAACTGGAAAGGAACTACCCAACCTGGACCATTTTTCGAACTGGAAAATGATTGTCCATAAATCAATAACATATCAGTGCTCCCTCTCAACCTGGGAGTAATTACTTCCTTTTTCAATAAGGAAGTCATCTCCACGAGCCCCAGCTTCTCCCTTAAGTACGCAAACTTTTCATCTTGGACAGAGGATTTACCAAAATATTTTTTTTCTGCTCATCTGTGGAGATATACTAGAGAACCACTTCTCCCCTCTGGAATTTATCACAGAGAAAATAATGCTTGATCTCAATGTGCTTCGACCTGTCATGGAACACCGGGTTCTTTGAAAGCTTCACACAGCTCTGATCATCACAATATATCACAGTCGAATCTAGCAGCTGATTAGAAATTCCAGAAACTAACGTATAGAGCCACACTACTTCCATACAAGCATCACAAGCTGCAATATACTATGCTTCTACGATGTTGAGTGCAACAAACTTTTGTTTCCTGCTATCCCATGACATCGTGGCAAAGCTCAAACTAAAAAATGTCTAAGTAGCACGTATTTTTCCATTTGTACTCCCATCCCGATATGAATCAATAAATCCATGCAGTTGTATATCATAACTCAAACGTCCCACAAAGAAAATATCCAGCTGAGTATTCTCCAAATATATTAACGAGCCAATCAATTATCGATACAGAGACAAGTCTACTGGATCAGAGTCTCTCAACTTCTTCAAATCTGTCATCATGGGATTTTTCCATGGATTTTCAATCCATCATCCCAGACTTATGAAGAACCATTTCAATATACATCCTCTGTCATAGGAAGTTTTCACCACGGCTCTGCACCAAGTTTGCTTGAAACCATACAAGGTATTCTTCCATATACATACAAGGGTCTCTTTCTGGTATACCTCAAAACCTTGAGGTTGATATACACTTCTTCTTCAATTACTCTATTGAGAAGAATAGTCTTTACATTCATCTATAACCCATGGATATTGCAGGAGATATAATGGATCAAGTAGAGATATGTCTAGTTACTGGAACAAGATGTCATCATAGTCTTCTCCCTTCTTCTGGGAGAACCCTGTAGCCATCAGTCTCGCCTTGTATCTATCAATGCTTCACAATTTGTCACGTACATTGTTCTTCATCGTAGCTTCCTTCCATTCCTTTTGCTTGACTGCTTCTAGTGGG
Organism: Picea engelmannii; assembly: GCA_009831015.1. NCBI lineage: Eukaryota > Viridiplantae > Streptophyta > Pinopsida > Pinales > Pinaceae > Picea > Picea engelmannii. The sequence continues at coordinate 211,305 of ML776619.1, forward strand.
TTCAAACTAGTTCAATTGGTTGTTCTGGCTTTTCTTTCTTTCTTGGAGTCTTCATGTTCTTCCTCATGTTTCTCTTCATGTTCTTCCTCATGTTTCTTTCTTGGAGTCTTCAAGTTCTTCCTAATATCAACAAAAATTTGAATATATAATCTTTGTCCTTGTCCTAACTGGTGCCATAATGAGCTTAACAAATAACTTCCCAATATATCTTCCAGTGGTTAGACTGTCTGAAGATAGTGTTGTCCCATAACCTATTAGAAATAAAGAGATGTGCTCATTTTTCCATAGACAATATAGCAATATTGTCACCCAACCATAGGCACAAAATCCACCCATGAGCACCTTAACCTTGACATATAGAATAATTCTGGAAGCAGAACAATAGCCAACCAAGGTAATGCATCTTTCTCCAAGGCTAGCATACCAAGCAAAGAATCCAAACCATAACCAAGGCAGAAATTCCAAACCATAACCAAGTAGAAATTCCAACCATAACCAATAGCCAAAATCCTAGTTGGAGTAGTTGCAGCTGCACTCCCTCTCCAAAAATTGTGCACCACTAGTCAATGTGAGCTGTGAGAGTGTGAATGAAAAATGAGCTCTAGAGCCCTCTTATTTATAGTGTTCTTTGTCATCTATCCAGACCGACTTCTTCTTTTAGAGGTTAACACTTAAATATTAATTATTTTACTGAGTCGAAATGTCTTCTAGGGTTTCTACACATCTGTTTAGGGTTTCTCTTGCTTCCCGGAATATTCTAGTCTCATCAAAAGTTACACGTAGAGGTTAATACCTCTTGCAGCTACCACAATATCAACAAAAATTTGAATATATAATCCTTGTCCTAAGCTTTACAAGGGTAAAAAATGCTAACTATCAAACCCAAACCCTATAAAGGAAAAATTAGATTGTAATTTTTTCTATCAATAATATAAGTTGTTATCCTTATCAAAAAAGAGTCCAAAGATCCTAAAATGATATAACAAGAAAGCTTGTGTTTATTCTTATTGATCTATCAAAACATTGTTCTCCAACCTGAAAGAAAAAATTTTAAAATGAGCATGTTTCCCTTTAACATAAGCTTGAACTTTGATATTCTTATTTACCTTTTCATCCCACTTAACCTTTGACCTTGTTGTGCTTCTCACCACCTTTGTTATTCAAGAGACCAATCTCCACATTTACCAACCATTGATCATTCCAAATTGAACTATGACTTCTCCACATACCTTACCGAACTCATTAAGTTCAACTAACTATAGGCGTCTTCCCTTATAACATATACAATGCACTTAGTACAACTCAACTCAACTCTTTTGTGCATCTTTGTTAAATCTATGTTCTTAAAAATGTTTATTAAACTTCTGAACTTTTCTTGGGGAGAATTTGTATGCATTAGATTCACTAGTTCATCCCACCAAACTCATTTTTTTAAAAGGTATCTTCTCAAGGTAATCTGTGTGAGATTCACTAGTTTTTCTTGCCACCAAACTTATTTTCTGAAGAGGTCTTTATTTTCATAAAGGTTCATGTTGAACCTAAGGGAACATTGGCTCCAAAATAAATTGTCTAACATTAAATCCTACAAAAACTATGGGCAATAATAGGAGATAAAACCTACAAGAATCACAAGGCAAATCTATATGTGCATTTGGTTCGCATGTAGAGAGGTTGCCATACCCTCTCCACTTTTCATATGTTTGTTAGTTAAAGTAAAGGCCTAATCCCCCTACCACCTAAGCCTTAAGGTCTAGAGATCCTTTGATTAGCAAAAATTCATCCAAACTATTCTTATACCAACTTTTCCCTCAAATTCTTCAATTGTTCTATTGAGTTGAAATATCCTTCCACTCATTCATGGATCTTCAACCAAAACAAATCCCTAGTGTAACGTATTGGTTGAATTACAAGTACAAAGAGTTAGAAATCATGAGGTAGAGGATTTACAATGAATTCTCCAACAAACCCTAATCTAATTAACACTTCAAGAAAGTGCAACACGAGTAGAGTGAATTGGCATAGGTTCCCTTTGGTAAAAGAACGATTAAACATACTTGAATGTGATGATGTTACAAATAAGGGATGTTATAATAAAGTGTAATAATTATATAATTACCCACATCTACCCATAAGTCATCGTAATAAGAGCCTCAACTACCCACAAGTCAACTCATTAAGAGCCTCAACTACCAACCAAGCGGGTTGGCATGTGGCCACAAGTGAAGATTAGAGAAAATATCAACACCCCCCTTTCAGCTAAACAAGGGGCCACAAAGACAACATTATATCCATAGGCTATCACAAAAGATCGCCATACCACACCCCACCCCACCCCCACCCCCATAATGTTGAGTTGGAATCATCAAAACCCATACCACTCGTGAAGAAAGCCTTCACAATATTAGTGGTGTTGATTTGTGATGTTGAGTGTAACAAGTAAGCTATGGCACTTTCATAGTCGGTGCATCTAAGATGAAAGTGTCATAGCTTATTGTCATCATATGCATTTTTCTCCATTGGAATGAACTTATTTGAAGCTAGAGGTGGAGTTCCCAACTTATACGGAGGAATATGCTGAGTGTCAGAGCTTGTAGCAAGGGCTCGCTGCCTCCGGCGACGGAATAGGGATTTTGTTGTCAAGCGCTCTCCAGTTGTTTTTCTTCTTAGCATGGATATCTACGAGGATGAGTTGGATTTCTCCTTTGACCCGTTGGAAGGTGGGGGTTTTCTTGGGGGGGCAGCTGGCCATAAGGAAGTTATCTCGAATGGGTCTTCCTCCCTGGCTGATGTTAATCCTATTTAGCAGTATTCCGGAGGGGTTTCGGCAGATGGTCTAGTTGACGCCCCTTTTATTCTCCCAAATGATAATCATTTGTTGTCTTTTATAAAGGGTTTGATGGATGTGGAGGCTTTGCAGATGGACTAGGGTCGGTGGGAGGGTTTTCCTGTGGTGTTTCCTAGTCATCTCTTGTAGCTCCCTTTCCTTTGTGTCTTCTCTCTGATCCCGTGGAACGGGTGTTATGCAACATGTCCCCATCTTGGGTTCAACCGTTGGCTCGTGGTATTGTTAATGTAGGGTTTCCTCCAAGGGTTGGTTCCTATGATTATGTTTCAAGGGGGCTCTAGGCTCATCTTCACCTCATCTTTCTTCTGGTCTTTCTTTCAGTGGGGGTTTGGACCCCCTTCACTACACACAAACATCCCCTTTGACCGATGTAAGTGGTCCCTTTGGTCCTGGAAGCTTTTATCTCTTATTTTCTGGTATTTGTGCCTGCTAGTGGCCGAGAGGTTGTTATATCAAACCCCGTTGAAGGTTCTAGGGAAGGGCTTGTTTGGGATTCTCCTCTTGTTGGGGCCAATGTAACACCCTATTTCCCCCAGTTTGTAAAAATAACTGGACTGGCCCAAAACTGTGGCAAACTCAGAAATGTGAATATGTGATGTGAATGGACCTTGTGGAAAAAGGTCGATGAATGTGAATAATATTATGAATTTATATTGCAGGACTGTTGAGAGGGGATATGCTGAAAAAGAGACCACGATGGCTGCAGAAAGGCGGTGGAAGGCACCTGGAAAGGTGGCGTTAACTTCCACCGAAAATCAATACCGTATTTGGACTTCACTGGCCCGGAGAACCAAAAGCGGCTCGCTGGCCCCGAATTAAAATGTCTCGCAGGTTGGTATGTAGATGGCTCCTCGGGAATTAATGAGGGATGGGGAGGTGAACCGCCCATCCGTAGAGCCGTCAGGCCTGACCAGGGCGAGGGAAATCGCGCCACACGCAACCTTGCAAGAGGATAAGGTGTGGGGGAGAAGCGATTGGGGGGCAGACGCAAGGGGAGGAAGAAAACTCTGGCTATATGCAGAGTGGGTGATAACAGAGAGGGAGGAGAGTAACCTTCGCTCCTGGTCACTGGCAAATAGAGACACAGTCTCACAGCATCGTGGTCTCAACTCAGGGGTGGCTAGTGGTAAATCCGCTGGGAGTCGTTGAGCCTACGGTTGGGTGGAAACGAGCACCCCTCTCAGCAGTTGCATAACCCCTGGTGTTACTTTCTGATAAGTGTTTTTCCTTTGACATCTTGAAATATATGTATGATGACATTTATGATCATAAGCTATGAAATCATGAATGACTTCATTATAAGAATGTATGTTTGGTGTCTTGATCAGTAATGGTAGTTGTATGTTTATATGGAAAGACTATGTGTGGCTTATGCTCTCTTAAATTGTTATTTATATGCAAACTGATCTAATTCAGACTTCACGCTTGGTTCTCGGGAGAGAGATACCCTTATCTGCCTTAGATAGTACCCTGAGTAAACCTCCCCATAGAGATACCCTCCTTGAAAACATCATCAAGAACCTGGAAGGAGGACGTGAGGGCACAAGGCCCTAAGAAATCCCTGATAGGTATCGAATCGACGGACGAGATCCCGTCGGGAGATCTGTGGTCACTCACAACCGTCAAATAAGAAGAAGAAGCTAGAAAGTTAAGTGCCTTAACCTTGATAGGTGGTGATCGACGAACAAGATTCCGTCGAGAAATTTATGGTCACTGATGACCGTTAGATTTAGTAGGAGAAAGTAAGATTTTAAGTGCCTTACCCCTGTGACTTTTTGTGTCTTCGTGGGTAGCGAAGAGGTCGGGACCGTAGATCCCCAAGGTCCAAGAGAGCATCCAGGTCGTTGATCTTTCCACATCCAGGGAGTCGTGGGAGAGCACACAAGTTAGGAACCTGTCTGAGCCGTCAGATCTCGGATGGAAAACCCGACAGTCGTTGGATCTGTCAGGAGATACTCGAGGGTTAAACCCCCAGTGAATAAGGGCGAAAGCCCCGAAATGGATTTGGGTCGTCCAATTAAAGGAGGCCAAGTGTCATGAGAGATTACCCGTTTTGGGAACTCGAGAGTTATGATGACGAGAGATCGAGATGTTCCATGGTGGAAACCCCGGAGCAGTCGTAGACCGTCCGATTTCGGGAGGCTACGTGTTGAGAGATTACCCATTTCGGGAAATCGAGAATCGGGAACTCGGGAGTTCTGATGACAAGAGATCGGGATGTTCCATGGTGGAAACCCCGGAGCAGTCGTAGACCGTCCGATTTCGGGAGGCTACGTGTCGAGAGATTACCCATTTCAAGAAATCGGGAATCGGGGATTCGAGAGTTCCGTTGACAAGAGGTCGGGCTCTTGCCTTGATAAATCTCGACTTATAAATATCGAGATGTTAGCAGGTGGTTAAGTCCTGATGAACGGACGAGATTCCTTCAGAGAATCTCATGGTCTATAATGACCGTCAGATGTGGGGAAGAGACATCAACTTTAAGTCAGGGCGTGAATGCGCCTTAGGGTAAGTGGCGAGCAGATCTGAACGGCCAAAGTCCACCCACTCAGATCTACAGCTGAGGCTTCATTCCGAAGCCCCCTTGTTGTTTTGCCTTTAGCGGTGAGGGGGGGGTCCGGAATCGAACGCGCAACTCTTGAATGGTCAAGATTTATTCGCCTTGATCAACGGTACTCAAGCAAATTTCGAACCCCCCTTGACATTCTACCTTTAATGGGAGGGGGGTCCAGAATGGTGTGGCGTGTGAAGTGGGACCCGTCTCCTGTCACGCCGCCCACCATGTCACGCCACCTGTACTCCACTCAACCGTGCGACAGGGTTGTTCCTATTGGCCATCTGCTAACCCTGTAGGGATTCGTCCCTATTGGCCAGTTGTTAACCCTGTCGAGGTTCGACGGTCGCAGAGTCGAACGATTCAACATCACTGTAGCGCTGAGGCGCGAAATACAAAGAGGCACCACGAATTATTTGACCTGTGATCATGACCCGCGATCACATGGGAGCAAAGAGAGAGAAAGAGCTAGCTTGTGCTAGGCCTCCATAGGTAATTCGAGGGCTCTAATTCGGCAAAAACCAACGAAAATTTGATTATGGTAGTGGGTATGTGACAGCCAACCTCGCAGAGGACTCACATTACCCGAGCATAAGACGAAGGAAAAATAAATGTATAAAATATAAGGGGAGGCTTGCAAAGATGATGGTGGGTGAAGACATATTGATGCCAGAGGTCATCGATATGTTGGAACTAGCCCTGGTAGGCCAAGCAAATGGTCGAAGATTCTCCCTCAAAACTCTCAACTCATGGGTCAAGGAGACGTGGTCTAAGGACTTTGACCCCCTTCCCTCTATAACAACCTTAACAAAAAGATGTTTATGCTTAAATTCTAGAGAAAAGAAGCAGTGCAAAAGGCTCTCAATGGGGTTTGGAGTATTGACTTTGACTCGCTGCTCCTCAAAATATGGTCGCCTATGTTCGACGCTAGTAAGGAAAAGGTGGATAAATTACCACTCTGGGTTCGTTTGTCGGGTCTTCCTTCGAAATTCTGGGATATCCAGAGCTTTCGTGAGATGGGGAATGTGTTGGGACTCTATTTGGCAGCTGATATGTCCTTTGAGTCGACGGACCAAAGATATGTGGCTTGCATCCTGGTGTTAATAGACATCCGAGAAGGCTTAGCGGAGGATGTTAAATTTGTTTCAAGGACAATGACTTTTGTTCAAAAATTGGATTATGAAAGTGTGTCATTTTGTTGTCGACGATGTCATCATATAGGACATGTTGTACGGGGATTCCCTTTGGTCTCTCAAGGTCAATCTAGTTTCTCGTTGGCATGGAAGTCCAAGAAAAGAGTTGCACGTCAAGAGGGTTTGGAGCCACCTTTGGTTACAAATCTCCAGGCAGTCTCTAAGGAACTGAGGACCAGTATTGTGGAGCTAGGGTTACCGGTCGTGGCAGGTGACTCTCCTATGCTACCGAGGTTGTTGGATATGGTTTTCTTCCAAGGAAATCCATCTCAAGATCATTTGCAACATTCTTTGTCGTCCAGGGTGTCAATTTCCCCTCAAGGTATGTCTTTAAAGCTCCTCCCCTCCCTCTCTGTAGTGTTCAATTCTTTATCTTTATTGGGTCAATCTTGGTCCAAGCCTATGAGAGGTTTAGCTTTCTCTGATGGGGGGTTATATTCCTTGAGCTTTCCTTTCCATGGACCCTCCAGCTCTCTTTGCTCAACGTTTCACCAAGCCCTCACCTTCTCCCCTGCATCCATTTCTTCCCAACTTGAATTATCGAGGGACTATGACTTGACGAGGGTTTTATACCAGCTTAGTAATCGCTCCATCCCAGCTTTGAAAAAACCTTGTAGTGGCATAGGGGGTTTGGGCCTCAACCATGTTTTGGACTCTATAAAGAAAGGACGAGGGAGGAAATCTCATCTTTTAAAAGCTTAGCGAAGGGAAATAACCAACATGGCAATTGGTAAACAACTCTCTATTTTGGGGGCTCTTAGAGCAACGTCGACCCCAAAAGGGGTTCCCCCATGAAGACCCTTTCCTTCAATTGTCGAGGTGTGGCAAGCCCCTCCAAAAATTATGCCCTCAAATAGTTGATTGAGTGCAATCAACCTGATATTATCCTTTTGCAAGAAACTTTGGGGGAGGAAGAGAATGTTGTGAAGATTTTGGAGTCTATGTTCAAGCATTGGAATTTTCTTGGATCTAATGCCAATGGTAGATTGAGGGTCTAGCGGTCGACTGGGACATTCACAATGTAAATGTCTTAAACTCTTGGGCCTTTGTTTCAGGCCTGAGTCTGGATGTTCATGCAGTGAACCTGGGGATGTCGGCGACGGTCATAAACTTATATGCTCCTTATCTAGATCAGATTCCTTTTTGGGACTCTCTTTTTCGAAAGACATTATGAAGCTAGAGCTCATCCTGGGGGGGGATCTAAACTTTTCTTTGGGGGCAATGGAAGTGTGGGGGCCAAAAGCTTGTCCTGACCCAGAGTCTGATTATTTCTCTCCAATGTTGGGTCTTAAGGGCCCGATCGATATTTCCCCCCTAGGCTAAACCCGACATGGAGGAATAAATGAGAGGGCGAAGATGGAATAGCCAAAAGGATTGATAGATTCTTACTTTCAAAAAAAACTCATGGATTCAGCTCTTTTCTTCGGGCAATGGGTTGGCAGTGGCAGGGATTCTGACCACTTTCCTGTTTGGCTCAAAGTGAAAGGGGGTCCAAGGAAGCCTGTTAGTCCTTTCAAGTTCAACTCATCATGGCTTAAAGATCTGGATTACCAATCTCTTGTCAAGAACACTTAGGTTCCCTTTAATCCTGGCTTTGGGGTTGCAGTTGCAATCTATTTCTCAAAAAACCTCAAAGTTGTGAAGAAGGCCTCAAAGGATTGGGAAAAAAATAAGAGACTGGAGTATGCCCAAGATCTAATCGATATTGAATGTGATCTTCAAATAATTTGCGATTTTGAGGGTGGTGGTTTCTTATCTCCTAAGTCAAAGGAAGAACTAATCAACCTGGAAACAAAAAATAACAAAATCTTGGAAGATAGGGAGGCAACCTGGAAGCTCAAGAGTCGAGCCTTGTGGCTGGAATGTGGCGATGAAAACACCAAATTCTTCCAGGCCTATGTAAGAAGTAGAAAACTCACAAATACTATTTGGGGCTTAAGAGATTTTGTTGGAAGAGATGTAAAATCATTTGATGGCCTGGCAAAGCTAGCAAAGGACCATTTCCAGAATCTTTTCAAAGCCAATGGCAAGGCCACTATTGCTAACATCGTTCGGCTCACCCTTTTCTTCCCAAGGTTTGTTAATGATGAAGATAACAGACTCCTCTACGAGGTCGGTGAAGTTAAGCTTCAAGAGGTTCTTCACAGCTTTCAAAAGGACAAAAGTCCAGGCCCTAATGGTTGGTCAATTGAATTCTTCCGAGTATTTTATGAGCTTATTGGTCAGGATCTCCTGGCAGTCGTTGAGGAATATCGTCCTTCAAGTCATGTTCATGCCCCTTTAAATTCAACTTTCATTGCCCTTACCCCCAAATCGAATTGTCCCCAAACTATGGATGATTTCAGACCAATCTCGCTTTGCAATTGCATCTACAAGGTGGTGACCAAAGTTATAGCTAGACGGATCAAATCCATTCTCTTAGCTTTGGTGTCTAAAGAACAACTTGGCTTCCTAGAAGGGAGGCAGATTCACGAAGCAATAGGGGTGGTTCAGGAGGGTCTGCATAGCCTCAAAACAAAGGTGGGAAAAGCTGCAAATCTGAAGATTGACCTATCTAAGTCCTATGATAGGGTGAGTTGGATCTACATCTGGTTGATGCTAACCCATAATAGGTTTGATGTGCCTTTTATTTAGTGGGTGATGAGCTGCTTAACTTCAGTCTTGTTCACAGTGCTCATCAATGGGGCAGCCTCCTCTCTTTTTTTCATGCAGAGCGAGGTCTGAGGCAAGGATGTCCCTTGTCTCATTTTCTCTTTCTTCTTGTAGTTGAAGGACTAAGCATAGCTATAGAGGAGGTCAAGAGACAAGGTGAGTTTCAAGGTATCACAATCTCACAAAATCTACAGATTACTCACCTTTTTGTAGATGATGTGCTGATCTTTTGTAATGAAAGTTGTGAAGATGCAGATAAATTGTCTTAAATTTTGGAACTTTTCAAGAGACACATGTATGGAAGTAAATGAAAGTCCACTATTTCAATTATGAACCTGGAGGATGCAGAATTGTTTCATTACTGTGTTCTTTTCCCATTTGAGGTAAAAGAACTTGACTTTGGCATTAAATATCTGGGCTTTTACCTCAAGCCAAATTCTTATAAGAAAACTGATTTGCTTTGGCTCATAGCAAAACTGGAAAAGAGACTTAGAGTATGGAGTTTTGGGTGGTTTTCTCGGGCTGGTAGGCTATTCTAGAAAAATCTGTATTAGAAGCCATTCTGGTTTACTAGATGTCCCCCTTGGATTCCAATTGGAGTTCTTGAAAAAATCAGAAGGATATGTTTCAAATTTTTATGGGCGGGAACCCAGGATTCTTTTGTCCTTCGCTGGGTATCTTGGGAAAAGTTGGCAGTTCCAAAATCTCTAGGTGGTTGGGGTTTACAAAAAAATTCCTCTTTTCAAAATCATTCGCTGCAAAAGCAAGTTGGAGACTGGTTAAAACAGAGTCTATGGACCTCTGTAATCATCCACAAATATATCTTTCTGGACACAGTGGAAGAATGGATTTGAAATCCTGTGAAGAGAAGTGGTTCTTGTTCTGTGATATGGAAAGTGGTCTTAAAAGCTTTTCATGTAATCAGTGATGGATTGGCATGGAGAATTGGTAATGGAACAAAGGTAAGAATTGGTGTCGATCCGTGGCCTGGAAGTGGGAACAATCACTTACTACCGATTGAAGTTATCCAGAGTTTGCATAATCAAGGTTTTTTCTCTCTTCATTAGATTGCAGACCCTGAGGAAACCAGTATTTGGCATCAAGCTTGGAAGAGTGCAGAACAGGTGGGTTTGGAGGCAGTACAAAATGTCTCTTGGTCAAACTACATCCAAGCCCTCAAATCCTCACACATCAGGATTACTGAAAGGGACGATGAGTTGGTCTGGCAATCTGCTCCACATGAGGTTTACACTCCTCAGTTGGGCTATATTCAGCTTAATATAAATCAATACAACAGAGAGCCTCTTTGGTGGTGGAAAGGCCTTTGAAAAATTAAGTGCCCCAAAAAAACCAGGATCTTTATGTGGTGTGTGTTGAATAACAAAGTCCCCACCTGGGACAATATGAAAAAGAGAAAGAAAGAAGGGCCAGGGTGGTGCTCTCTCTACCAGGTTGAGGACGAATCGGTATCCCATCTTTGCATCTTCTGCCCTTCTGTTGTGCAAGTTTGGAAATCATGTTCTGGCCTCTTATCACAGGCATGTCATTGGTAGGGACAAAGTGTAAAGGAGGCGTGGCAATCATGGTTAGCTTCTGGAGCCAACAGGATGATCATGGTGTTACCTCTTATTCTGAGTTGGGTAGTGTGGCTGGCAAGAAATGCTTCTATTTTTCAGGAAAATCCTTCCTCCCCAGAAAGAGTAGCAATTCAAGGACTTGGAATTTTATCACATTTCCCACAAGAAAATGGGTTTTCTCCAATTTGGCCTGTACAAGAAATCACTGTGGATTTCTCTTATCCTTGGGCTTTTTCTGATGGTGCCTCGCAAAATAATTACCAACAATGTGGGGTGGAGCCCTCCTACATCTTTCTCAAAATCACTTTTTTAAACTTAAAATGGGTTTGGACAAGGGCACAAATAATTATGCAGAACTATTGACACTCAAACTCCTACTTCTATTTGCAAGGGAAAAAGGTGTCAGATCCATAGAGATTTTTGGTGATTCACTCCAAGTAATAAACTGGTCAACAAAAACTCAAAAATAACACAATCAAATTTTACTTCCACTGCTTGATGATGTTATTAGATTCTTGGGCTCCTTTGACACTTTCCACATGCACCGTGTGTACAGGGAAAGGAATATGGAGGTGGACCTTCTCTCTAAAGAAAGCCTTCGACTGAATTTTGGGAAATGGATGATCACTGAACACCAGTTGGATGGAATTTTTGAGTATTATCATCAGCCTTTTGTAAAGCCTTTGGAGGCAAACCTTCAGTAATCTGTTTCTAACACAACATATGTTTTCCAGTATTGGATGTCAGAGACAACAGACTGGTTTTTTGCTCTTTCCAATTGGACATGGTTTCGTTTTGGTATTTTTGGACTGCCCCTTTTTTGGGAGCTGATTAGTGATTATGGAGCTGTCACGGGTTTCTTCAGAGATGCTTATTCACTACTGATTCCTCCTTATTTTCTCTTCAAAATTACAACAGCTCAACTCTTGGAATTACCTTTCTGTAAATGTTTTTTGTTTTTGTATGTACTTTTCAGATTATATTTGACTGATATATGTTAGATTGATGATGGCAAATAGCCGCAGATACTTTTCTGTCCCCCTGTTGTGGGACGTAAATACAAGGAGACTTGTATTCTGCAGAATGTAATTTCTTTCTCTTCAGATTAACAAAATTATGTTTTTATTTCCGAGGAGAAAAAGACTTCTCCAACTTATACATGCATTCCATTTCATTAGAATATCCAAAGGCAATAACTTTGAAGTTGTTATAAATGTATTTAACAACCCATATATCTAACCAAAATTACACCTTTTTATTTGTGAGTAATGCAATAAATAGAGAGGAGATTGGGTCTCACTCCAAGAACCTGGAAAATCTTTATACTAAGCATTATTAATTTATACAGTACCACAATCAAAAAATTAAGAGTGGGGTCATCACCAATAGTCACCTGCTCACCTTTATGTTGATCACTATAATCAAGAGGAAGTGTCAATGCTTCATCATGTGTTTAACAACCCCAAAATTTGCAATTTATTCTTGAGTGAAGGTGGACAACAATAGAACAATGTGCACAACAGATTGTGCAAACTCACCAACCTTGTCTTCAAAAAGATCATTTTCAACTATTTGTCAAGCAATTTCTTCAATCTTTTGAATTTGGAAGTGACAATTTTTGAACAAATGTCCCTCCTTATGGCTATACAAACACATTGGCCTCTTCTTTTTGAAAACGTTGGAAGTGTCTCCTAGTGATTCATGCATATATGATGGGATAGCCTTAGTGTGGGCATGCTCTCATGGAGACAATTCATTCACCCAAGTTTCTTAAGGCGGCTTGATGCTAAATAAGATTAAAAATACATCTTCCAAAGTAGGAGAAGCCAAGTTTGGAAGAAAAAAAGAATGCTAAAAAAATGATAGCAAATTCTTTGAACGCAAAAGAGAGGTTATTAAAAACAATTTTGTTATATTCAAGATTCATCTTACTTTTACCACCACTTGCAAGAATGTTTGCCTTCAAATTCTTGAATCTAGAAATGTACTCAACAACAGCAAAATCCATCATTTTGACACTAAAGAGCTCTATCTCAAGCCTATCGATTTGAGAGGTGTTCACTATGCCAAGTAGGGTGTGAAAAGCATCCCAAACCTACAATGCACTTTTGTTATTTTTGTGATGGATAAGATCAAGTTGCAAATATAAAATGATCAATCCAAGAGCTTTACCCTACAACAAACATACAAGATCATAGTTGTCACTAGTTCCAACACAAAGTAGTTTCTCCAAATACATCTATAAACCTTTACTGGAAAGTAGTGTTGCCATCTAAATAAGCCATACAGGATAGTTAACCCAATTGGGGTGGGCAAAAAACTATTTTCCATCCATAAATGTCATAATACCAATGTAGATCAACAAAGATCAACAACTTGTGGTTAAATTAAAGGGAGAGAGTGCACTACCCTTAAAAAGAGATCAAAATCACAAACTTCCTTAAATTCACTAAATAAAAAACAAGAAAAAATAGCAAGTAGGAGTTCACTAGTGAAGAGCAACCCCTAAAAAATTAATTACTGTCCAAAAATACAATGTTAAAAAAACTAATTTCAAATCTAAGACAACCTTGAACCAAAATTGAAACCCTAATTTCAAATCTGAAAATTTAAGTGTTGAATGAAGAAAGAAAAATCCATACTAGCTTTGATACCATGTTAAAAATCACAAGGCAAAAAATCTACAATGAATTCTCTAACAAACCCTGATCCAAAATCAAGCTAAAAATAGCAACACCACAAAAAGCTTCAAGAGAGCATAACACAAATAGAGCAAATTGGTGTAGGTATTGTTAAAAGAATGATTAAACAAACCTAAATGTGGTGATCTTACAAATGAGGGATGTGGTGTATTTATACACCATTAAGATTAAGGTTCTAACATGAGGAGGTTAGATCAACCTTACCCTAAATTACAATAAAGTGTAATAATGGTGCAACTATCCACAAGTCAACTCATTAAGAACCTTAACCACTCACAAAGTGGGCCAACGCATGGCCACAATTGAATATTAACCAAAATATCAACACAAAGAACCTTAAAATGAAAGAACAAATATACCATATAATCCAACAAAACCAAATGTTTTTCCAAGTTACAATACTAGAGGAAAACCATCAAATACTTCCCCTCATTTTGAGGGTGGTATCCAAGGTAAACCCTAGAATCTTAAGGACACAAGGCCAATCAACAATATGGCTTGAAACCATTACAACAATATATTCATTATGAATTCATCATATCACTTGTGGGAATTGAACCTAGGTGGGAAGGATAATAACATTCCTCTCAACCACTCAAGCTAAAACCAATTGACATGATCCAACAAAACCATGCCACATCAACATTTACATTCAATTAGAATGGCCCACCAAGATTTTAATGTTAATTAAGGTTGTGCTCATAAAAGTTATTGTGAGATTCATTAGTACGATTTGTTAGCTCAATTGTTTGAGTGTTGTGAATTGCAAATAAGAGGCCTTGGGGTCAAATCCCCAAGCCATCTACCTATGTGATATGTTAATACTCAATGTCCCTACCAAGTCAAGTGTACTATAGTCTACACTAATAATTTACCCATGTTACCACCCATCAACAACAATGTAGTCTCTAGGGGTTTCCCATGCATGCTTACATGGAAAAACAGCTGACATTCTTCACATTTTGAGGCCATTAAAAAACTAGGGAAATGACCTATTTAATTGTGTTGAACTGAACTTGAATTAGTTGATAATGTGTGAGATTCATACACAAGATTTAAGCATGAACAAATAGCAACCAAGTTAATGCCTCAAATGAGCTTATGCACAAAAACAAAGAAATGCTTAACAACCTCAATTTTGAATGGCATTTTAACAAGCTGGTTTGTGTGAAAAAAATGGCAAGAGTTCTTCTCTATCCAAATATGCCTGCCCTTGGAGTTACAAGATTCTACTCAATACATAATACATGTTGAGAACAAATTGTGTCAAATGAAAGAATAGAGAATGGAGTCTACATTCTCTTTGGAATAAAATGATTTGGGGCTCATATCGAAAGATTTAGGACATGGTATACAATGTTAATCGTCTTTGAATGGCTGTATAATAAAGACAATAAATCATGTGAACGAGATTCAATGGGCCATAAAATTTGCCAAGAAACAGCTTTGAGAGTACACAAAGTTGTAATGTTTTGAACCCGAGCAATATGCAGTGGTGCAGAATCAAAGTATCTCCACAAAGGATGTCTTCGCACTATCTATCAATACTACAGTATTGACACATTCTCCTGATCTACAACATTCTTGAACTTACCACCTGAAATTAAAAAATTGGGTTAATAATAGCTTCCCTCTTCCTTTCCCTGTTTAACTACATTCAAGAATGAAGACATGAATAGCAATATCTCAATGGACTATGTTGACATCCAGACAAATCATATATTAATAATTAAAGAGTGGCCATTACCTTTACAAATTGAAGAGCTCTGTATGGTGCCAGATCTTGTAACATCATTAGACTTTAAAGAAGCTGGAACTGTTTATCATAACAAATTTGACAAAGCAGAGAGAGGGCATTCATTATATGCAGAAAGGAAATAACAAGTCTACCACTGGAGAATGAAAGATAAATGCATACTGATATGTAACGAACTTAATATGAATATATGCTCCTCACCTTGAATATTCATGTCTTTCTTGGTGAGAACTCCCATCCTTTTGGGGATAGGAGAATCACGATTAACTGAACTTTGGTTTGCATTTGCACTTGTTTGGTTTTCATCAAATGCTATGCTGTTACAAAAAAATTTAAAACACAAGGAAACGGTAAACTTAAGAAATCCTGAATTTGGGATAGATATTGCCTTAACAATGTAGTGGTATCTTTACTAAGAAAAAGATGAAATTATGACCTACACAAAAGCAAAATATAAGAATGAAATTATGATGGATACCTCATTTCCGCTGTTTGATCCATTGAGACAGCAGCATCAGGACATGCCAACTCTTCTGAATCAAATTGAAAATCAACAAAGAAATCCGACATGAACTTCTCAAAATCAGCATCGATAGGAGGCATGTCACCCAAATCAAACTGCCCGTCATACATTTCATCATTTTCATGTGAGGTATGGCACGTAGACGACAAGTCTTCTGTAGATGACAAGTCTGTTGGTGTTCCCTTGGGGTTTGGTTTGATTGGGCTTCTTGTTGAAGTTGCAGCAGAACTGTTGAAATCTAACCGACTTTTGATGTTTCCCCTTTTTCCAACCTTCCTGGGGTTTAGCTTAGTTGGAGACAAGGAACAACCAGAGTTCTTATCCTTAGAGGGAGCTTTTGGGGTTGCAAACACCGTGGAAAAAGATTCAAAATTATTTTCTGTAGAAATATTACCATTCCCATTCCTAGGAATTCCAATTTCTGGATTTGCTACTTGTCCATCCAAGATCTTTTTCTGCATCTGAATAGATGATGCAGCACTAGCAGATATGCTGACAGAACCAGACAAGGCGGCATTTGCATTCATCGGATATGAAGCTTCTGTAGGAGAAGAAGGAGTGGCAGCTTGGATGCAAAGTGCTTGTGGCGGGGTTCGAGGGCAAGATGAGTAATCATTAGGCATCTGAGAAGTTGTCTGAAGGGATTGATGCCATCCCTGTGAAGGTGTAGCAGGAGATGGATGATTGTGAGAAGTCTTTATAGACATTGATGATGAATCATTTTGGGGCATGGACATCAATAAAGGACGTGATGAAGAACAATTGGACTGGCTATTCCCCAAGCAAGCTTGTGAAGGAGTGGAAGTATGAGAAGAGGGTTGACCTACTTGAGATGGTCTGTGAAATCTACTTGCAGACATTTGAAACCCTTGACTGACTCCTGCAACAGAAAAAAAAAATATTCAGGTTCACTACATGTGACTCTTACATGTTACACTATCAATGTGCCTCCTACATGTCACACTATCAATTGGAACATAATCTGTAGCCATGATTGATAAGATCTCATAGATAAAAATTCTACTTGTTGCACTTTTGAGTCCCATTGACCTACTTTGAGGTCATCTGTTGGACATCAATAAAATTATCTTATCTTAGAGCATGAGCAGAACTTATCTTTGAGCATAAGCAGAACTTGAAAAAAAAGATGAAATGCAATGATGGTTCAAGCCATGCAGCCAAACCCATGAAAACTTGACAAATATTTTAGAATTAATAAGCCTAGACCCACTTCTGAAGCCCTGCAAGCCTCAAATCTATTCCCTAAAACTGTGTTTTCGCTATGCAGAGTCCCTAATTTTCTATATCATTGCATATTAATAGAAACAGATTGAAAACATTAGTACACATAGTGCACTGAGGACAACACATCCAACCAATAGGAACAATCCTTTCATTGGCAAGCATTTTAGAAAGAAAAAAAAAGGTACATAATAATTCAAATGTATTAAAAAGAAGATATGAGCTTACTTTCAGTAGAAAAAGAGGAGTTGACAGACTGTAAGACAGGAGGGCATGCCTTCTTTGCACTAACAGATGATGTGTCAGGCAGAGGACTTGAACTCTTCCGCTTATTGTTTGGCACTGGCAATGCAGAGCGAGTAGCTACTGCTACATTAGTTGCAGCAGAAGTGGGTGGGATTGCATGAGGTCCTGCAAGAAAAAACAAAAGTCTTCCGTATTAATCCATTATCTTCTACAAGAAGATACGTGAAATCACCTGATCTGGACCCGCACACTCAACAAAGATACAGAAATTACCTGAAATGGGGGTTGTCACTTCTGCTTGAGGACTCGCCAAAGCTGAGGATGAAGCAGGAGAAAATTGAGTGCTCGTGCTTCCTGGTAGCATGCCTCCAGACTGATAAGCATAGATGATGTCTTGCATGCCAAGCAAGAGCTGATCCATTCTGGCTTTCTCTTGACTCAGCGTTATCCTCTGCTCCTTTAAAGTTATATAATCGTCAAGTATGTCTACCAAACTAAGCATGCTTTTGGGCACCTGATAAAAGATGACAGAGTATGATTCGTTAATTCAATGCCGTTGGGGGGAAATCGCCTTTAGATAACACTGCGCCATCAGATAATTGCAATGCAAAAACCATTTCACTCCATGTTACTAATAAAAGGCAACCTAGACTCCCAGCGATCACATAAGGGCATTTCTTAACAAGATCGGAATTGTCAGATCTCATTTGACTATCATTGCGCGGTACAAGGATACTAGCCTTTAATGAAACAATTTAAATCTATTGCAAACAAGAGCTTGAACAAGCTGATTTCTCTAATAAAATGTTTCGTTTAACTACTATTTTGAATGAGAAATGTGAATTGGGCATTTTATAAAAATAAAAAGAGAATCCATTGCAAACTAAAGCTTGAACGAACTAATATTTTTTTTAGTAAACCGTATCCTTCAACTATCGATCGGTAAACGCATTTTACCACCACTAGCAAAAGTTAAAATCAGATGTATTTAGAAGGCAAGATCACCCATTAGCCTGACCAATGCTCCTTGTTGAACAACCTGTTCTAAAAGCAAAGAAGCAATAAAAGGGATAAAATATGTGACCTGTCTAGGCTGAGCTACCCCAAACACAGAAGCTGCCTCGGATCTGAATTCGGTGAGCGTCTTGGTGTAATGATTTTCTGCAAGATATCTGTCCACAATAAAGGCAACCTGAACTGGCGTGACCTTGCCAGTCCCTAGCTTCTCGGGCTTCTTACCCCTCCCTTGCCTGCCCATCGCTCGAACTGTGATGCACTACAGCAATGGGCAATCAGCTTCCTGATTGATTGATTCAGTCTCGCAAAGGACTTCAACGACCATACAAAATCACTCTCATATCTATGACTTCAAAAACAGAGCAATGGGAAGGAAAGGGAAGTGCCCACTGAGCTCACAGAAACACTAAACTGAAACCGAGATAGAACAACAGCTGAGGATACTCCGGAAATTCAAAGGAGTGTGGAGAATGAGAGTGTGGTGAATGAAGAAAAAGGAGGAGTGGTGGATGAATGGAGGGAATCTGCAAAGCTAGCTACCCAAAGCCAAATTTGAAATTTGGGACGGGAGGACAGTGTGGGTAGTCAAAGTAAGTTTATTGGCGCCAACAATAAAAACAAACCACCAATTGAAGTCGCATCTTTGCATGAACATTAATTTTAGCGTGCTCATACGTTCACGTTAGGCGGGGACGGCCAAATTTAAAGAGCGGTTTTTCCGAAGGTCATTCCACCATTTTTATTTTTAAAAGTATGACCTATCCTTTAGGCGGGGACGGCCAAATTTAAAGAGCGGTTTTTCCGAAGGTCATTCCACCATTTTTATTTTTAAAAGTGTGACCTATCCACCTTATAAATTCACAACCAATGTAAAATGAATTGAAAAGATGGATGATGGGTTTCACCGAAATAATTTTAAAAAAATACATGCGTTATTTATTTTATATAAAAATTAATTTAAAATTTTCATTAATAAATACCATAATTTTCAGTCTTATGTAAGAGGCTAGAATATAATTGAGGGCAGTATTAAGGTGAGCCGTTATTAGAAAGTACATGATTCCATTAGAGATAGTCTCTATAAGGGAAACTAGTTTTCTTGCAAATACTATCAAAGTTGAAACCATTTTTTTGGTCTTAAAGTAAGACTTAAAATTGCTTCTAAATGGTTAATAGTTCATCTTCCTAGCACTTGAGGAAACAAGTTAATGGCCCAAGACCCATAAGCATCTAGCAAGAGTGAAATCTACCCCCTTAGAAACCACCAACGGGTCATTTCAGGTGGTGTGGTTTTCCTTGAATAATGGTGATGAGTCAGCTCGAATTCGTGGATAGGAGTCAATGATGGTTGTCTTCACAATCGATTGACAACTAAGTTACAATAGGTTTTGCCACCTTTAGAGAGAAAATGAAAAATATATGTTTAATTTTGTTGAAAAAAAAGAGATGCACTTTACACTTTAAGTAGAATTTATCATAGGTGTTACACTCACTGAAATTTTAAAAAATAAATAAGTCCATAATGAAAAAAAAGGGGGG
>ML776619.1:231181-253741 GCA_009831015.1 Picea engelmannii
GACAAAAATCTCAATCATTATGTGTGTGTGTGTGAAGGGGACGTTGGGGTTCTAGACTTACTCGATTCTCTAAGGATCCTCTTGAACGTTGTTCCATATTCGCTTATGGATGCTTGGAGGTTGTTGATCGGAGAGTTGGAGATATAGGGCTCACACCCTTAGTAAACGATAAGAAGGTAGAGATCATAGGCTTGAAGTGCCCACTCAAATTTTGGGTTATCCTCTCAAGGGGAAATGGGTGTAGAATTCAATTTGAAAAGATGGGTCTGACAATTTCGATGGATCAAGACTAAAAAATTCTCTTTTGAATAATGAAGGCAAGACAAAGAGGAGATATGGACCTAAACCGCATTTAAATTTGGTATATCTTTGAAGAATTTGTGTGAGAAGGGAGGTAATCTCATTGTGGGAGGAACTAAACCTATCAATACAATTCCAAAAGCTTTGGTTTAAATAGACAATCCAGAACTAAGCCTCGAAGGGTCTCAAGAGGATGTAGATGTATCCAATAAACATAGCGAAAGCCAAGGGTTTGTTGGCAAAGGATTGTTCTTAGATGAGTTCACAAGGTGTGAAAAGGATAAGAGGAAGGTGGGAGTGTCAAAAGTAGAGACCATACAGGTAAAACTTGTAAAGAATAAATGAAGGTGTTTTGAGGCGAGGAACAAAGTGACTTTAGTACTAGGAGAAGATATACTCGTGGAGCAGTTTTGGGGTATGTAGAACAAAGCTTTTAGTAGGGCATTTCTTTGGTCAGCAAGTGTCATAGTAATCTTTGTGGTTCTTGATATCTAAGGTATGGCATCCTTGACTTGAATGCACTTTGAAGTATCATATCTTGGTTAGAGGGTGGCTAGCATTTTTATCTATAACTAGGGAGGATGTTGGGAGGTTAAAAAAACTTAGATGGTTTTAGGGACCAACTACTTTAACATTAAAGCATCGGTCCCCTAGTTTTGACCGTAGGTTAGAGGCGTCTACCACTCAACGATTATGGATGAAGTTGTCAAGGCTACCTATTGAATTCTAGTCAACAAAAATTTATAGGGTTATAGGAGACAACATTGGGGTTTTCTCCCTTGTGGGGATGGTTGCTTGACTATTGGTGGAAGTCGATTTCAGGGAGAGATTGTTGGAGGCAATATAGGTCAACCTGGGTAATAGAAAATACTCACGATCATTGGACTAATTGAAAATCTTGTTTCGTTGCTCTTGGCGTCATAATTATTGATACATAAGTTATGAATGTAGTCTAAAATGCTCAAGGGAAGATGTCTATGGAGCCCTCAAATATCAATCTCAAAAACCCATGAAATTATGGAGATAATGGAGTAAATATTGAGCAAAATAAATTTGTGACATACAAAGAGAAGTGGGAGGGCTTATTTGTAACATAGAGGAGAAAGGAGGTCAAGCGAAGGATGGTTGTATGAATGGACAACAACAAATGGGGCTCAATCACGGGATTCCTAGTCTTACAATAGAAGTCCAATTATCAAAAGAAGTGAAGAAATCATAGGGACAAGGGCAAGCCATTGTGGAGATGAATAAGTCTATTTATCTTCCCTTTGATGATATCAAAGGTAAAGAGGATTGTGTCTCATCTTTATATTTGGAATAATGGTCTTCCTTGGAGGCAATTAAGAAAGTCAAGATTATGAAGTCGAGAAAAGGGTTGGAAAGAATTCCAATGAGGGGGAATCTAGGATTTGTGAAAAAGGATGAAAGAAAAGGGTCAGGGTCATCCCAATATCTATTAGTTCCTCTCTGTCTCCTACAAGGGGGTGGGAAAATAGGATCAGCCCTAATCCCTCTAATGAATCCTCTCGAAATTGTACTCAATCTTTTTGTTCCCTTGGGTCTAATAAAGGGGTAAATGAAGACCCAAACTTAGCTATAGATGGAGGTTTAAGTAGTGACACTAGCCAGGAAGGCATTGCATTGACCCTAGGAAAAAAATCCCACCTCTCTTAGGTGCAAGAAAGAACACCACGAAAATGCAACTAGGGAAGCAAAAGACTATAGTAGGGGCCTTTAGAGCATGGAATGCCCCCAATAGAGTGAACACGTGATTGTTTTATCCCTAAACATGAGAGGGATAGGCAACCCCTTAAAGAAGAATGCACCGGATAGATTAGTCGAGCTCTGGAAACTTAATGTAATTCTAATTCAAGAAACTATGAAAGAAGGTAAGAAGATTATGGGAGAATAAGATAAGGTGTTTAAATATTGAAAATTTCTGGCAATGCATGTTGAAGGGAGGTTTGGGGGTCTGCTCACTGACTAGGGAAAAAATCCTTTAGATTGATTAATTTTTTTCCCTTTTATTTAGGGACAAGGGTAGAGCTTCTATCCTTCGAATTAGGGAAGGTGTGTTATGTGGTTAACATCAGACAAAATCATAGAGGTGAGGACGGATTTCACTTCATTATCTTTTCAGCATGTCTACGGTGAGCTCAATATGAAGATGGATATATTGTCCAGGGAAGGATTGGTGGAGATAATAGAAGTAATAGACAAAAATATCCAATCTTCAACTTCTCACTCAATTTGTTTCTAATCAAGCTATTATAGTGATGATATGTTGGATAGTTGTTTTGGAAGCAAATGTTGATGTAAATCAATGTCCATCTTTAGACCATCCCATGAGCTCGCCTTCTCCACATGGCATATGATTAAGCAGATTCTAGTCTGAAATCTCTAGTTACAATGGGTCATCACTTATTCTCGTGTCTATAATATTAACACAAGATGGAAGTGACAAAGGATGTGATCTGAAAAGATCTTTTAAACGACAATGGTTGAGTTATGATGCATGTGTTAATTTACCATTTAGGAAATGAAATAAAGAGGAAGAATTCAAAGAAACATAGCAGCCATATAAACATCTATAGATCTGAACATAAGCATGAAGAACAACAAAACCACATAACACCAAAGTGATAACGGAGTTTGGCAATCTCGCCTACGTCTCTGGGCCTATGTCTCATTGGGCTTTCTTATTTATCTTCAAAGATTTTCAAGTACATCATAAAGTGCCAATGGATTACAACAATGAGTTGGTCGTGTTCTACCAGATCTCAAGAACCCATCAAAACTAATGACACCCAAATCGGATGAACGAAGCTCCCATAAATGGCCCGCAAAGGTGCACTCCTCAATAGCTTCCCTGCATGAAAATGGGTTTGGCTCAAGATTTCTGCAGCATAAACTTGATATGAACCTCCCTTCATGGCTTCAAAAGCCTTTGGTTCTTATAGGATTGAAGTTGGTAACCATCTCCCAACTTCTCTCCAAGATCTGGCCTAAAAAAGGGCCCAATATCCCCCAAAAATGACCAAAATCTCCAAAAATTGTTGAATAATAACAATAAAATCATATAATAAAGTAACAAAACCCAAAAATGCACACAAACATGGCGCAACCTCTTTTTCTCGTCTCCTAGTCGTATGGAGGGTCTCCATGTGGCCTCGGGCTTATCCCTAGCGCGCTGGCCCCTGCTATCTTGGCTCCTAGATGCATGAAGGTGGCCATGTGGTCGTGGGCTGAGCCTACACGCACCCCCCAAATCTGAATAGACCCCTGGTCACGTGCCCTAGTCAGCAGGCTAGCCCGGCCGACCAGGCGCCAACCTTACACCTTTGCACTTAACATATACAGTGGATTGCGGGTCATATGGGAATACGCCACACAATCGGAGGCTGGAATAATGGTCGAGAACATAACCATCCGCGCCAACGAACATCGGAGGACATGGTTACATTGCATGGTTCTATGCCACGCGTCGGGGGCTGGGAGCTAGCCCCAACCCTATCCTTCGCCATTACCACCACCATTCAACTTTAAATGTTAGTGGCGCGCTATGTAGTTAAGAAACAAAGTGAGGGTGGGTTGGCTAGCCTAACCCTGCCAAGACGTTCGTCCACGCCTGAGGTCGTGGGTTCAAACCTCATGCGCTCCAACAATTTTGCATACCAACGAGCCAATGGAGGGGTGCCACGTGGCAGCCCATGTTTGGGCCACGTGGCACCATACCACTCGCCCACATAATCTGGCATGTGTCAAAAGATCACTCGACCAACCATCTAGACAAGTGTCAACCACTATGCATGCCACATCAGCGCCACGTGTCGTATAGATTGTATGGACCTGCCATGTCATTTGTACAGACCTGCCATGTGTCACCATTGCAAGGGTGACACATGTCACTCCCTGATTGGTCCACCTGTACCTGCCCAATCAACAACCTATCCACGTCAATGTATGGTCAGTTGCCACGTCACCTCCATATGTTGCCACGTCAGCATCCACATACCCTGCCACGTCAGTTGTACAGTCGTATGGCCTCTACAGTCAACATTTGTTTTTGCATGTTTGGCCAAATGAACATATAGCTATATCTGGAGCATACGACGTCTGTTTGAGCCCGCTCAACTTGTGTTGGGTTCGTATCGACATATACACCTTATGTTTTGAAGAGATTCTGAGCACTTTGATTTCTAGGCCTTTATGAGCCCTATCTGGCTCCTGGATCCAATTCTGGATCACACCTCCCCACTAAAGACCTTTTGGTCCTCCAAAAGGTTACAAAATGGACCTTACTGATTACATACTCACAAGGACAAAAACAAAACACTATGTTGTACAAAAATGATGTTATAATAGGTCATCATTTCAACATGTGTGATTACATTAATGGAAGCAAAATACAATGAAGATGTGACATCCACTTCTAGCAAAACCAAGTGGTTGGTTTCTTTCTTCATGGTGTTCCTCTTGCTTCGTTGGTAATGTCTCTTCCTTCGTGAGTACTTGCACAATCCTTCTGTCCTTCTTTGGACGAAGCTCTGGATTAAGCTTCCAATAATTAGCCTTTTGATGTCCACCCCTATTGCAATAAGTGCAGTGAGTTTTTGGCATCCATACTTGTTTGCCCTTCTCTTTCTTCCTTTTTGGATTTGAGACTTTATGTCGTGTCTCATTCCTGGTCGACAAAAACTTCTTGTACAAAGTTTGTCTCTTCCAACACTTGGCAACACAATGCTTGGGTGAATGACAAAAAGTACAAGGATACATATTCCACAAGTTTCGAATTACATGATTATGCTTTTTATAATCAAAAAGAGAATTGGAAAAACCATGACCATTATACCTGTCCTGTCGATCTTCACTTTGCTTTGGAGATGACTTGCATGCTCTATCACAATCAAGGAGTTATACGCCATCACTTTTTGTGAAGTGTTCATGTAGTGACTTAAGCTGGCCATTCGAAGCATTACTTGCTTTCGATGTTTTGGAGAATTTTCCAATCTCCTCTTTGCCATATCCCAATCCTAAATAACTAGGTCTTTCCACAACCTCAATGGGATTAACGATACCTTGGCCCTCAATTCCAAGGCCATTTCCTTCATAACCCATCTTGGCTAGCAATCTCAAACCTATACCTCTTGTATGTTTTTCAAATGCACCAAAACCATCTTGATGGGAACAATGCAAAATTGATGAATGACCTCCACTGCATACCTCAGAGATGTTTTCTGAATTCGATGTAGCAGGCAATTCCTTCAATTCTTCTTTGACTTTGTTGTTCTTTGAATCTTTCTCTTGAACCGATCTCTTTCGTTCCAAGTAGTCTTCATACAACACTTTCACCATCTCGGACATGGAAAAGAGAGTTTTTCACATATCCTTCTCATCTTGAGAAAGTCCCTCTGTAGATGCCATTTTCTCAACTGAGATGTTCCTTTCCCTAGTAAACATGCAAACTCAAATTCCAACCATCAACTAGCTCTGATACCACTTGATCCAAAAAGATCTTTTAAACGACAATGGTTGAGTTATTATGCATGTGTTAATTTACCATTGAGGAAATGAAAGAAAGAGGAAGAATTCAAAGAAACATAGCATCCATATAAACATCTACAGATCTGAACATAAGCATGAAGAACATCAAAACCATAGAACACCAAATTGATAACGGAGTTCGACAATCTCGCCTACATCTTCGGGCCTATGTCTCAGTGGGATTTCTTATTTCTCTTCAAAGCTTTTAAAGTACATCATAAAGTGCCAATGGATTACAACAATGAGTTGGTCGTGTTCTACCAGATCTCAAGAACCCATCAAAACTGACGGTACCCAAATCGGATGAACGAAGCTCCCATAAATGGCCCGCAAAGGTGTGCTCCTCAATAGCTTCCCTGCATGGCAATGGATTTGGCTCAAGATTTCTACAGCATAAACCTACTCTGAACCTCCCTTCATGGCTTCAAAAGCCTCTGATTTTTATAGGACTAAAGTTGGTAACCATCTCCCAACTTCTCCCCAAGATCTGGCATAAAAAGGGCCCAATATCCCCCCAAAAATGACCAAAATCTCCAAAAATTGTTGAATAATACCAATAAAATCATATAATAAAGTAACAAAACCCAAAAATGCACATAAACAGGGCGCAACACCCTTTTCTCGGCTCCTGGTCATATGGAGGGTCTCCATGTGGCCTTGGGCTTATCCCTAGCGTGTTGGCCCCTGTTATCTCGGCTCTTAGACGCATGAAGGTGGCCATGTGGTCGTGAGTTGAGCCTACATGCATCCCCCAAATATGAATAGACCCCTGGTCGACGAGCTAGCTCGACCAACCGGGCGCCAACCTTACACCTTCGCGCTTAACATATACAGTGGAGTCTGGGTCATATGGGAATACGCCACACGATCGAGGGCTGGAGTAACGGTCGAGAACATAACCATCTGCGCCAACGAACACCAGAGGACATGGTTACATTGCATGGTTCTATGTAGCGTGTTGGGGGTTGGGGCCTAGCCCCAACCCTATCCTTCGCCATTACCACCACCATTCAACTTTAAATGTTAGTGGTGCGCTATGTAGTTAAAAAACAAAGCGAAGGTGGGTTGGCTAGCCTGACCTTGCCAAGACGTTCGTCCATGACCGAGGTCGTGGGTTCAAACCTCATGCGCTCCAAAAATTTTGCATTCCAACGAGCCAATGGAGGGGTGCCATGTGGCAGGCCATGTCTGGGCCACGTGGCACCATACCACTCGCCCACATAATCTGCCATCACTCGACCAACCATCTACCCAAGTGTCAACCACTGTACCTGCCACGTGTCGTATAGATTGTACAGACTTGCCACATCATCTGTACGGACGTGCCACGTGTCACTCCGTGATTGGTCCACCTATACCTACCCAATCAACATCATGTCCATGTCACTATACGATCAGCTACCACGTGTCACCTCCAAATGCTGCCACGTCAGCATCCACGTACCCTGCCATGTTAGTTGTATGGTCAACATTTGTTTTTTGCCTGTTTGGCCAAATGAACAGATTGCGATATCTAGAGCATACGATGTTCGTTTGAGCCCGTTCAAGTTACGTTGGGTTCGTATCGGCCTACTCACACGTCCGTTTTGAAGATATTCTTATCACTTTGATTTTTAGGCCTTTCTGAGCCCTATCTGGCTCCTGGATCCAATTATGGATCAAGATGGGTTAGTGGGGCTTTTACACATCATGGTTTTGAGAATAGAGATGTGTTCTATGGAATTTCTTGTGCTCTTTATGTTGAAAAGCCATTATTTCAATATTTTTTCCAACTAGTTATGACAAGAGTTTTATTTATACTCACTAGTGTGGTATTGGTAAATTGTATGAAGCACGTCCTAGGCATGTTGGCATTGCATTTGGTAGAAACCAAGGCAAGGAAAGGATTTTCATTGATGAAGATTTTGCAAGAATTACTATTTGGCATCACACATTTAACCATGTTGCATTATCCTTGGTTGGGTATCCTTAACTACAAAGGCATCAATTTTAGATGTGGAGGCTTGCGACTTATGTGGGGAAATATAAGAGCAAGGACAGACTATGTAGAAACGACACCAACAACAATTTACAGAGCAATGATGCAAAGTTGGCTTGAAAATGGAGGGTGAAATGGAGGAAGTCCTAGTTGATTTTGAGGAGGGTGAAGAAGTTCTAAGGTCTATTTTTTGTACTAAGGAGGATTTAAGTGAGATATGGAAGGGTTCTAGGGCTTATAGTGATGAATTAAACCAAGGTGCATAATTTATCCCTTACAACATGTTGGAACACATATATTTTTATATATTTTAGATTTTAAATAGATTTTTATTCTTGTTTAAATGAAAACAACGCGCACTTGTACCTCCCCATTGATGAAGTCTCACATCTAATCAAATGATCCTAAACTCTTAAAGGTGATGGAGCTGCCCACTCATTAAAGAATTAAATCATTAAAGGTTGCTTTCGAAACGTCGGGTTTCAAAGTTTCGTGATGCATGACAGTTCAAGATGTAGTATTTCCAAACTCCCAATATCTGAAATCACGAAATTGTCTTAAGTGGTAAACCAGGTTAATCAAGGATTAAGAACAATTAACGATTCATAAATCTTGTCGCAATTTCGCGTTTCGAGGATCCTAACATATAACGACTATCAATATCCCGAGACCCGAAATCTCGAAATCTTTGAGGTTAATCATGATTAATTAAAAGGGTTAAACGAAATTAAAATTAACTAATCACATCATGATTTCGCATTTCATGAGTTGTAGCTCAGGCTGTTATAAGATCTCTCAAGAGTCGAAATGTCGAAATTCACTTAATGACAAATACGATTAACTAATGCTTTAACAAATGATTATCTCTTAATTAACCCATCACCCAATGATGACTCGGACAAATTCAAATTTCGTTCGTGCTTTTCCCGAGCATGAACCACCAAAAAATAAATGACATTAATAATGCATCTACGACAATCATTCCAAATAAGATCTTAAGCCACCACTTGAATCTGATTCATTAAAGAAAGTAAATACTATGTCAGTAAAGGTATTGGTTGATCGATGCAATTAAAGGAAAGGAGTTGCGAATTTGAATTTCATTATACGTTTCTATTAAGCAGTAAGTCTTTCTAGCTAAAGGATTTTACACATCTCCTGTCGCAGATAACAGAGTTCAAAGGCTTGATACCATGGCTCCATGGAAAACACCTAAAACAACTGGTGAAAGTTTGAGCCAGAACGCAGATGTTCTCTCACACACCTTGCCCAGAAGCATAGACATTGTTAAATCCTGGACGCAAATATCAAATATTCTACAGTATGAATTGGTAAATTGCCCAAACGATTCAAGTGACAATGAGGAAGATGATCTAACTACCAAATACAAAATCATTGCTCAGTCAGAATTACATAAGATAGCGGCAAGGCCTAGGCTCTTGTCTTATAATGATATGATCGGTTGGGCGCTGGAACACGTGGATATCCCAACTAGAACCATCTCCAATCCACACAAGATCGCAGTCGGATCTTTCCAACCTGAACATCTACAAGTTATGTACAAATTGTCTCCTGAATCAAATTTTGTTTACGATGCCAGTTTCCTAGCCAACTTTAACCAAAAAGAATGTGACCAATATGCAAAAAACCTTCCCGATTTAATTAAAGATTGATATTCTCGCCCCGAGAAATTCAGATCCGATTCTCATGGAACATATGCAGTTGTCGCGCTACAACCTCACATAATGTATATAGCAATGATGCTATGTAGACTCTATGGGAAGGAAAACACAACACATTTCCATTTACCATGGGTGCCTGTTATACACACAATAGCATAAGGGTATTCATTCCACTGGGCCAAGATATTGTCAGACAACTTGGTTAAAGAGATTACAGAGTATCGGTCACTAAAAGCCAAAGGGAAACCGACGTCCTTTTTCATGTCAGCTTATACTATGGACGTCGTTTGTTTCATGACACCCTTTCCTTTGATGGGTTGGAGCTGGACTCCAAATAATGTTGAACCCATACATACTTACCATTCTAAGCTTTGGGAAGACAAGGTGAAGGATTTATTTTATGAAATCTCCAACTGGGTGATGGTGTTGATGCACACTGCTATATATGGCTACCCACCTCCCAGGATTTCCGACAAAGTTGTGTCTAATCTGGGTAGAATAGCAGACTGGTATATTGAGGAACACTTCTCCTATATCAGGGTTTTCGACTGTTCGGTACCTCCACACGCTCTACCTCAATTTTTACCAGATCGGCTAGTATGTCACGAGGTAGCACATCAAACTGTGCTGGGGGGGGGGGGGGGTTAGTAAAGAGTTGAAAGTGGTACAGAAAAAGGTATGGCCCTCTTTTCCCTGTAAATTGCTACATTTTCTTTACTGGATTTCGGCAATTTGAAAGTAGAGGCCGCGGCTCTAGGAGAAATCAGGCTAGTCGATATTGAATTTAAGAAGCACGATCCACATAATATCGTAGGTAATCATATGGCTAGCTGTAATTTGAAAAGATATGAACACGAAGAATCCCTTCAAGACGAGATGTTTCGAGGAGAAAGGTCATGTCAAGAGGTATCGAGTCGAGTGAGAGCTCTGCCACCAGATCAAATAACAAATTTTTATAATTTCTAGAGAAACCGAAGGAATGGCTTCCCCAAAGTATTACAAGGAGAAATCTCGACGCCTCCAGATACACAACAAACAGGGGCTCAAGATTCAGAGATAGTGAGTTCCAGCAGACAAGAAACCTGAGGAAGTTCGGAAAAGACTGAGTTGTTAACCCAGAGAGGAGACAACACAGAGACAGACGTATCAGGTGATCCAACTAAAGATCAAACTGACAAACTAAAAAAGAAGGGAGAAGAAGGGACATTGTTTACACCAGATAAATCAACTACAGACATGGCCAGAAAACATACGTCCACAGAAATTGGCAGCCCCGCCTAGTTTATCACACTATTACAATTCACCAGAGGGAACCCAAATCCAAAGGTAGTATTCATAGGAGACCTCACGCCCATTTCGGTTGAAGAATTACCTCCTTCCAATTTCTTTTTCAACCAGAAAAGGAAGTTTGTGGTGAAGAGAGAAATACACCAAAAGGAAGGTTCAGCTGTCAAAAGACACAGGGTGCTAATCAATGGAGAAGCCTTGGAAGAGGTAGATTTTGTTGAAGAAGTAGCAGGTTCACTGGGGGCTTCTGCAACAACTAACCAATTTTCAGTCAAAAATATAAAAGAGCGACTAAAGTAGAAAGATCTGCAAATAAGTCAGTTGCAGGATCAAATAAGAACTGTAGAAAAGAATGTCGGGAGAGAAGTCAACAAAGGTCTTGAGCAGGCTAGAGATAGTGATAGACAAGAAATTCAAAAGCTCAAATCCAGTTTTGATGAGATGCAGAAGAATGTACAGGCGAGTGAAGGGCGGGCCATTTAGCAAGGCGAATTGGTGAAGCAATTACAGGCCAAGGTGAACTTGACTAAGGACATGGTTATAGATATAATCGTTTTGCAAGAACAGGCATTTGAGGTATGTAAGAAGATGGAATCAGTGCAGCTAAGCCTTTTTGACAAAGTGGAGATTATCCAAAATCATTTTCGGGTGGTAAACCAATCATTGGATAACATTTGTTTCAGAGAGAGAGAGGCTATTGCAGCTCAGACCACCTTTCAAACAACGGTTGTATCATTGGCCAGAGAAGAAATGTCTGTAGTTCCCAGGTTATCTGTTTCAGAGCAGGTCAGAGGTGACATAATATTGAAGACCTGGGAAGCCAACATAGTCGAAAGTAAAAGAACGAATAAGGAAATCAAAGAGGCTTGTGAAGAATCTTTTCACTCACTAAATAAAGAGTCATCAGGCCTCAGAAAAGATGATCATTCTGAAATACTGGGAAAAGTTGACATAGCTAAGCATCAACTTGATATCAAAACAAGCTTAAAAGAAGCTCAGGCTGAAATCTCACAGCTAAAACAAGTCGATATTACTCAGATAGATAGAAGGTTGGTGAAACCTAATTTTCAGCTACAATGAATGACTTCAGAGGACTAAAGAATAGAAGACAAACTGTCGAAATTAGAAAAGAAATTGTATATTTTTAAGGCAAAGGATGTGACAGAACCCTCCAGACTAATAGCACAATTTGTAAGCAGGTGTGTCGAGTGTATTGAGCGAGGAAAAGACAGTACTTCAAAGAACCAATAAGGTAACTTGTACACATCATATGTACAAATCATGATCAGAGGACTAGTTGTTTTCTGAGCTGAAGAATAAGAAGAGAAAACGTCTCTGTCAGTGAGACGAAAAGACAAAGGATGAAAGTGAAGCGTTTTACATTTTATATTTCATTGTTTTTACTGTTTTAAAAATAAGGAGAATTCCAACTGTTTAGGGTTGAGAATATTTTGTATAAATATATCTTTCTAAGATTGAACAAGGTTTGCTTCTTGCTGAATGTAATTGAGAAAATTCCCCTCATTGAGAATTAATACAAGTGCAGACCAGAGATTCCACATTTCATTCAGTTTGAGTTATGTGTTCTTCTGTCCTTCCACATCTCAACATCTTTTTATATATTTCCTTGATGAATGCCTGATAAAAAAATAGTACAACATCTACTGTGATTACATTTCATTTAGTTATCTGATAACAAACAATTTTTCCTCTATATTTGTTGTTAGTAAATACAAGACCTGTGATTTAATTAGATTTCTATATTTTATGCTTCATTTAAGGTCATACAATCTATTTTCTTCTTCTCTAACAAAGTAGGATTCTTTTGTAATTGATGCCTTGCTTTGTCTAACAACTTTATGTTTTTCTCTCGCTACATTCAATACTTTTAATTTTGACTCAGACACGGAAGACGGCCTCTGTGCTGTTATACTGTTAATTCAATTTAAGGATTTTTTCTCACATAACCGAGGTAGAAAAGGCAAACATTGAAACTTTCCTTATTTCTTGATGCCTCACATTATGCTTTGAGCCTTAAGTATAAACTCATCAACAACATCTTTTTGGCGCCACTGCCGGGGATGGAGAAACAAAGTTATTTTTCCTTGGGAAAACAACATGTTAAGTTTCTCTCTTTGATAGTGAATAAAGATTGAATACATTATAAGGCTGATTTTTATCTTTCACTTGGCGACTCCACAATTAATAAACTGGCACTTAGTCGAAGGAATACCAGACAAAATCTAGATGATAAGCAAACTACGCCTGTATCCGACCCTGAAATATTTTTAAAACCAAGGGGATACCTCAAGCAGACCACTGCATCCACAAGTAAGGTTTACCAACCTAAGCCCACACAGTCCAATGTTAAGGTTCCACTTGAACAATTAACGCTACAAGAAGGTTCCACCCAAATCCATTTCGGAGAAACATCGACTGATAGAATTGATAGATAAAAGCCGAAACCGATTCAACTGCCTCCTTTATTAATAAAGGTAAAACCCCCATCTCAATACCTGTTCTAATTGGCATTCCATCATTTCCCGAAGTAAAGGTCCCAACTTCCTGAAGTTTTGAAGAATATATCTTACACTCTGATTCAACTCCCGTTGGTTCTCCCGTTTATATGTCCTGTAAATTCGAAGAACCTAGTCCTCATTTTCCCATTCCTTCCTTTTCAGATTTCTTGTCTCCTGAAGGTCAGTCTCCAAAACATTTTTCGCCTCATCTCGAAGTACCCAAAAGGTCACTACACATCTTTGAAAACCCTCTTTATAACCTCCAAGTTTCATCCCCTAGATTATCAATGGTTGCTACCGGAGGAGGTGGTGGCGGAGGTGGTCAAGGGCCACCCCCACCTCCTAGAATTTTTTCTAAAGTAGCTGCTAGATATGCTCCTTTGGTCCTCCCAATTCCCCTCTACGATTTACCCAAAAACTATATGAAAAATCTGCCAAAGTTTACAAGAGAAGGAGACTTAACTGCAACTGAGCACGTGAATTTATTTGATCAATTCGTCGATATCCTTGACCTTGAACATGAGGATGTTTATTCAAGACTCCTAGTTCAAACTTTCGTAGGATGGGTGAGAACATGGTTCCGAGGACTGCCGACAGGTTCAATAGGATCATATGACGCGTTAGAAAATCCCTTTCTCAAACAATGGGGAGAGAGAAAAGATCACCTTTATTATTTAACCGAGTTTGGAGCTTTAAGAAAGAAAAATTCAGAAATAATTCTATAACAAATTCTATAACAAGATTCCAGCCGAGGTTAAACCTTTCCAACCGACAACAAAGGTAACTTTCGTCGAGGATTTCGAGCCCGAATTTGCTCTACTATTGAGGGAAAGGAGAGCAACTGACCTCACTAGAATGCAAGACGATGTTGTAGAAATTGAGTCAAATATGATGGCATCGGGAAAATTAAAGACTAAAATTGAAACGGGAAATAAAGAGACCAGACGATTTAGAGAACAATCAAGGCCTTCTGGATCTGTGAGGTTTGTAGAGGATAAGATGGATGATATGGCAAAAATAATCAAATAATTATCTAACAAAATCTTGAAGATGGAACTGGATCAATCTAAAACGGATCAATTCACTAGAAAAGATTTCAGAAGGAATCCTAATCCTCAAATACAACAAAGACAAATAAAAAATCGAGATCAAAAGATTCAGACCCCCTTTAAAAACAAAATTTTATAGGAGGAGATGACATGCAAAACTTTGAGGAGTTAGAGGAAGATATGAATAATCTTGGCGATGATTGTCAAGAACCTCATTTGACAAGGCGAGATTATGAAAGGTCTTTAAACGTAGAATACCGGTCTAATAATGATGATAGCATAAATATCACTTAAGATTCTACTTATCAAGGAATCGCTGACAATATAATGGCCAAGCTCCAACAAAAGTATAATTTAAGGCCTAGAGATAGAGATACCGCAACTGCCCAACTGAAGAAAATCTTGTCGAGAAGCAAAGCGAACGAGGCAGCTCAACCAGCAGCTGAAACACAGACTGTCAAAACAAAGGCAGCTGAAACGCAGAATGCTAAAACAAAAGCAGTTGAAACACAGACTGCCAAAACAAAAGCAATTGAAACATAGACTATCAAAAGAAAAATAGTTGAAACAAAAGCAACACAAACTAATAAATCAAAAAAAAAATGAGATAGAAACCCCAACCAGAGAAGCTGAAAAGACAACAGAAAGTTTCAGTCTAGAAAATGAGATCAATAAAATCAAGATCCTTGTTCCTTTGGTTGAATTGGCAAAGAACCCTACATATAGAAAACAATTTGCCAAAATGATAAATTTTTTGGATGTCGAAAGTGAGGCAAATGTTATAAATTTAGAAGATGATAACCCGACTATAATGTTTGGTCCGCATTTTGAAAATGCCAGATATTTTATCGCTCCTTTCCACATTACGCTGACTGTGCATGATCATCTGCTCCATAACTGCATGTTAGATTCAGGAGCCTCCCACAATGTGATGCCCAAAGATATTATGGATCGACTTGGCCTCGAAATCACCAAACCATACAGAGATTTATATTCTTTTGATTCGAGAAAAGTTAAATGTATGGGTATGATTAAAGATTTAGTAGTTAATCTTGCACAAATTTTGGTAAAAAGTGTTATGATGGATGTGGTTGTTGCTGATATCCCTCCAAAGTATGGCATGTTGTTATCTAGGTCTTGGGGTGCCAAACTCGGAGGATCCCTTCAACTCAACATGACATACGCTACAATCCCGATCTTCGGCGGACAGTTCACCCGCCCGTATAGAGAAACAAGGTTGGCATATACAGTAAGTGATTCGTTGAATCTGAATAATTACCATGTTTATGTCGCAGATCAAGATTTAGGAAATTGTATATTATCGATTGATGATGATTTAGATGAATTTATAGAAGAAAATTGTACAGAAAAAAGAAAAAATAGAAAAGATAAATAAAAATGTAAATAATATTGGACTTTTGAAAATGTGTTTCGATGGTCCTTCGTCTTGTGAAGGAGAAGGAGCTGGAGTGTTGTTTGTGGCACCTGTGGACAAGTTTATTATCCCTTTCTCTTACAGATTACAATGGGATGTCGATTACACCAATAATGTATGTGAATACGAAGCCCTGGTTCTAGGATTAGAAGCTGCCAGAAAGTTGAAGATTGAAAATCTGGTAGTTTATGGCGATGCAAAATTAATTATAAAACAGATAAAGTAGAAATATCATGCCAAACACTCAAGGTTGAGGTCCTACAAAAATTGTGTCTGGGATCAGATTGATTTTTTTTTATTATCGTTGAATATTCATCACATCCCTAGAATAGAAAATCAACAGGCAGATTCATTGGCCAAAGAAACCACGACATTTGTACCTCCTATGGTTCTCAAACTGAAGTATCACATATAAATGAGGCACAAACCCTCAATACCAAACAATATACAACACTGACAAGTTTTCGAAGATCATGAGCAAATCAGACAATTCTTAGAAATGGTGAACGATTTTTCCGAAACGCATATTGATCAGGAAAATCAAAATGACCCTTCTTGGATAATGTAGGAAGGTAAAGATCCTCAGGAGTTCCGAGATAAGATCACCAATCATCGCATGTTGGTACTAAAAAATAATCAGATCCCTAAGGGTCTAATTCCTTTGGAGAGATTATTTGATCATGACGATATTCCCTTGAAGTCTACTTTGCAGCCTCAGCCTGAGGATGTTGAAGATTGTAATATAGACACCAAGGAAAATCCCAAGCTGGTAAAAATATCTAAATACCTTACTCCTGAAATGAAAAGCAAATATGTCGAGTTAATCAAGTAGTATAAGGATGTTTTTTCTTGGTTCTATGATGAATTAATAACTTATGACACCACCATAATCGAACACAAAATTCCCCTAAAGCAGGGTGTTAAACCGTTCAGGCAGAATCTCATACAGATAAATCCCATACTAGTATCTGTAATAGAAAAAGAGGTAAAGAAGCTCCTGGATGCTAAAATCATTGTTCCACTCAGATACTCCGAGTGGGTAGCCAATCTAGTCCCGGTAAGAAAGAAAAACAGTGAAATCAGACTGTGTGTAGATTTCATAAATTTAAATAAATCATCCCTCATAAATAATTATCCATTACCTAAAATGGATCATGTATTGTAAAAAGTGGTCAGGGAAAATAGAATGTCCATGATTGATGGATTTTCAGGCTATAACCAAATTGCAGTCCACGAGGACGATAAGGAAAGAACCGCGTTCACCACCCTGTGGGGTACCTTTATGTATGATAAAATGCCATGGGGTACCCCGTGGAAGCCTATCCAGAAAGAGTAGAGCTAGGCCAAGAAGAGGTCTCATACTTCTTTGCCAACACAAGAAGAAGCAAATTTCTTGGAGCAATTAAAATAAAAGGAGGAAGAATATTCTTCAAATAGGAGCTAAAAAATAAGCATGCATACTTTGAATCCAAAAACTTTAACATGTTCAAATTTGGAAAAAAGAAATAGAATTTCCTTTCGAAAATTATTTTCTTAATTTTGAGGGTTTGAAAAGGGTAACGGGGGCTTCATTGCACCACACCACATCAAATATAGGAGATAAACCCAAGACACAATCCCCTCTTCCAAAACCTCGAGGATCTAGGGTTCTTTCTCGGATAATGACTCGAAGGTGGAAAGAGGAGGCGTAAACAGAAAATAGAGATGATCTCAATCAAGATATAAGCTCAAACCTAGGAATTTTGAGGGTTCGAAGGATAATGGCATTTAAAGAGTCCCAACTCTAGATCCCATAATCTCTTTGTTTACAAGGAGAAATTTATTTCTATCCCTCGCAAAACATAGAGAAAAATAATAGATTTAGGAAGGCAAAAAATGACCATAAAAGGGTCCTTGAAACAAGGACGACCTCGAACAAGGTGCATCCATGGTCATCCTATCTCTTAATGTGAGAGGGGTTGGTCGTGCCCATAAAAATATATCCCTAAGGGGATTGTTCATCAAATACATGTTATACATCATTATACTACTAGAGACAATGAGGGAAAGGATTAGCGTTGTCTCTATTTTTACTTGATGCTTATAAGTTTGGTCATTTAGTACTTTAAATTCAAAGGGTAAATCGGGGGGTTGATTACTAGTTGGAAGGATTCACTTGAAATAATCTCCACTTATATGGTAAATGTAGGCATATAAACTTAAATTGGGTCCAAGGAAATTTGGAAGGTGTATAATATAATCAACCTATATGGCCCTTGTGGAGAAAGGAAGTCCTATCAGGAAAAATTCAAAAGCTAAGGATGGGTTAAATATAAATGTGATAATAAGAGGTGACCTAAATCTAACAATCAAGGCATGAGAGTTGTGAGGGGACTATTCTAGACAATATCTCATAGCATGTTTTTTTGTGAATATGTTTGAGGATTTGGGTATTTGTGATGTGGAACCAATCCAAATTATCCCTACATGGAGGAATCTTAGAAGTTGAAGGGAGAGGTTTTCCAAGAGATTAGATATGTTTATGGTAGCAAAGAAAATAATGGAATAATTGTAAAGATTGAAAACATGGGTAGGAGAAGGTGGATCTCCATATCATCTGCATGTCCTCCTCCAAAAAACAAGGAAGATCATAAACCACCTTTCCCCTTCACATTCAATCACTCTTAGTTAGAATAATAAAGCATTTGTGCTATGAAACTAGGGGAAGAATGTCCCAAACTCAGGAGAATCCACCATGTTCTAGTTTTCTAAGAATCCGAACAAGGTAAATAAAGTAGTCATGGAGTGGGAAAAGAAAAAATCAAGAGAAAACCTAAGGGAGTTAATAAAATCGAGAATCAAATCATAGACTTGTTCAAGACAACTGATAAGGGTTTCTTCACTAAAGAAGAAAGTCTAGAACTTAAAAAAAAACTAGAAAAATCCAAAATGAAGATTATGGAGGAGGAGATAGAGTGGAGGTTGAAACGTAGGGCTATCTGGTTAGAAAAGGGTAACGAAAACATTATAAACCCACATTTACAAATTTACTAATGTTATTCGAGAATTGATAAAAATATAGATAAGAAGATGAATATTGATGTTTATTTTACAAAAAGGGGTCCCCATATAAAAATTATCAAGGGGGTTCCTTGGTACATGTTCATTAAATATCATGTCTCTTACTAACCTATTGACTTTATTATGCTCATTTTATTACCTTTTATTATTGTATTGATATCTTTATTAGTTGTATTATTTATTACTTATCATAGCATTTATGTATGTAACATTACCTTCCCATTTAGAAATGCTTTGTCCTCAAAGCAATCATGGATGGTTTTGTCTTCCATTGTGAAGAGTCATCTTGATTTTGGATTTGTTTTTGAAATTTTTGTTAGTTATTTTAGCGGATGATTTTGGCTTCTCAAACTTATAACTTGTAGTTTTTCCCTTGCCAATTGAAATCCATAAATTGCTCTAGGAGGTTTGTGGCATAGGTGCTCAGTGACATTGACCATTATACTCCTAACACCATGTCCATCCCATTGATTGGTAGAGCATAAAATTTTTGTAGTTCCAAGATTTGTACATGTACAAAAAATTTATGGCACCTTCCTATTCATTTGACTTGTCGATCGTCAATGACCTTGACAATGAGATCCTTCATAGGGTATACAAAAAGGTTTAGTTGTTTTGCAAGATTGATATCCACAAAATAATGTGTACTTTGAGAGTCTACAAGCATGATGATATTTTTATGCTTTATGCTTCCCTTGAGTTTTAATGTCCTTGGTTCCACTTTTCCTATAATTGTCACAAACAATATCTTGGGTTTTTCATCTGTAATGTCCCCATTTTTGGATTCCCTTACTCTACAGTTGTAGATGACCTTGTGGGTTTATGTCATCCTGACCAGAGGGCTAATTTAAGGTTAAAAATGAGCTCAGGCGGTTTGGAGGAGTTATATGATGCTTTCAAAGGTTTGCTTATCATCTCTCAATATCAGGATCATTTACGCGCAATCAAATTTCAATTCCGTTGCATTTAGAACATTCCCGTAATTTGGGAGTATTAATGGGCATTATTAATGGATTGCACCAAGGTTGTCATTTTAATAATTTATCTAAAAGGATACCTTGGTGAAATAACTCGTTGGAATCAAAATGAAGAGCTCTAAATGGACGAGAGGATAAAAAGTGACTTTCAATGCCCAAAAATGTTTTAAAGTCAAATAAATCACTTTTAGAGTAAAAGGGTTAATAAATTAATAAAGTGATTTTAATAAAGTTAAATTAAACAATCACTTAAGTGTAAAATGGTCAGCAAAAGGGTGAACGAGGAAATAAAAGAGGATGAAGGCGCCCTCTCTCATTATTCATTGTTATTTCCTAAAAATGGATTTGAGGAGCTCTTGTCTCTTGGGACGAAAAACCCTAGAGAAGAAGATTGGTTTTGGCGGTGAGACCATCCACCCTAGTTGGTCGGGGAGAGAAGATCATTCAGATCTTTTCATTGTGCTTCAGTGTGGTCAAGATCTCATCTTGGCGGTTAAGTTTTCTTACATGGTGGTTGAGTTCTACTTGTATGTTGTCTAGTTTCTTAAATTGGGCCGCATCTCTTCATTTGGGGTCGAGTTTCTTAGTGTTGGGTCGATTTGTTGGTTGTGGGGTTCATTTTCTTCATTTTTGGGCACATTACTTAAGCAAGGGACCGAGTTATTACATTATGGGGTGGACTTGATTGTCAAAATTGATTTATTTACTTATTGGACCGATTTTCCCTTGTGATAAGGTGTCATTCTTTGGCAGGGGTTGTTTCATTCCATAAAGGTCGAACTCTTCCTTTGTGCAGGTAGATTTATTGTTGTCGAGGTCGCCTATTCCTTGTTGGGGTGAGTTGTATCCAAATTGGGTCGAACCTTGTAGTGAAGGGACCGATTTCTCCCTGGAGAAGTTGAATATTACAAGGCAATGGATTTTTGGGTGGCAAAGACCAATTTTGCAATGATATAGTGGGGGATTCATTTGTTGTTACAACCAAATACCATTTCTATCTTCCAACCAAGTTTTACCAATCAAGTGGCCATACTTTCAAGGCAAATTTGTGACTTATTTATGGTTGTATCAGTTATGCTTTAGAAGTTAACTAAATAATCAGATTGGCTTTCTTCTTTTGTTGTTGGTTAAATTCCTATGGTTTATAGTTATCGTTGTCATCTATTATGTGCCAAACATATTTCAAAGGGATGCAAACTATTTCTTTAAACCATTACATCAACAAACACATAAAATCACTACACCAACAAATTATTTGACGAAATGCCCATGCTGCAAAACTAAGTAAGAAAAAAAATCAGTGGGGATTTTACAATGGTATCATAGCAATGCATCCTCCCAGCCTGGAGAGTAATCAATGAAAATGGTATTTTCATACCGTTAACCAATAGGTGGCCAACACTTATACTTCCATTTTAGTAGGGTGTCTTGGTATCAAGGTTTGCACTCGTGGAGTTAAGTAAGATGAAGATAAATCTGGAACTCATGGCAAAATTTTGGAAAACCTCTCAAGAAACTCAAAAGAATCTAACAATATTGTTAGAGCATCATGAGTTTTTGAAGCCTCAAGTATCAGTTGGGAAGAAGAAGGAAGGGCTTACATATTATTTGAGAGAGTATGAGGCACTTGGTGAGGATTTTCACGCATCCATGTCATTAAAGGAAATTTTCACCATCAAATCTGAAGTGGTTGGTGACGTGGATGCCTCGTCTCATGTGGGAAGTTTGATAGAATTGTTGTGTTTTTATATTCTTTGTAGTGAAAGTCTAGTTGAGGTGAATCGATTGATGTTCGAAGTCGAGCTGGATCAACAATAAGTTGAAGGTCGAGGTGAGTCAATCGATTAAAGTTGAAGTCGAAGGTTGAGGAAGTTTGACATGCTAAAGGCATCAAAAACAAGTTGAAGAGGTCAACCAACAAGAGGTCGACAAGAGGATGTGTGGTGATCGACTAAAGACTGAATGAAGTTTGATTGGTAATATGACTTGGACTCGATTGTAACAAAATCCTGAGATTTACGGGATTTGTAGCCAATGATTTGCATGGATCTGTAACCGTTTTTGGGCGCCAAGTCTTTAGGGTTTTTCCTGTTGTAACTGCTATAAAGAGGTGTGTTGTAAGGTTGTAAAGGCTAATGCAAATATGTAAATATAAATGAAACGTGGGTTGTTGGTCATGTAGATGTAAGTCAGATTGGCTACAGGGTTGTTCTTGCGCATGAAAGAGGGTATGATGTCGATTGTGTCTTAGGTGTGGACCAAGGTTAAACATGTAACATTTTATTAAGATTGAATAAGACAACAAGAGAGCATAACGTTTAAAGGAATGTCGGTTTTCCCAGTTTGGGTTTCCAGGGTAAAATCTATGTGTATTTTGTGATTGTTGTGTCATTTACGTTCTTGATTAAATTATTCTTCTCCTCTGCTAGGTTTAGTGTGGAAGTGTCTCTCATTTTTCGATAAGTGGTATAGAAGTTGCTCTGACAAGTGGTATCAGAGTCGTGTTATGCTTTAACGAGTGTATAAAATCTTGATTTACCAATCTTGAATATGAGAACTGTTATCCCCGATCTCTAGGGATAACTAGGAAATCATGTCTCGAGGCCCACATGGTCCCAGACATGGAGTACCGAGAACGGGATTGACTTGAGCATGGTCCTGGAGGGCCCATGATTTATTCTTCTTCGTCGGATTTGTCCTGTCAGCAGTAGCAGCTTCCATCACCACCG